>OU015748.1:75519477-75579204 GCA_907169655.1 Acomys percivali | reverse complement strand
ACACACACACACACACACACACACACACACACACACACACACACACAAACACACACAAGGCTTGCACAACAAGCATCGTTCAGTCATACTGACTTGAACAAGTAATTTATTCTAGGATATTACATTTTTGTAAGAGTATATTAAAATCCTAATCCTGGAAAAATACAGCAATATAAATCTCAATTGTAAACAAAACAAACCACCTCAGCAGAGGAGAAAAGTTAACTCAGCTGGAAATAAAGCAGAGTTGAGCAACAGGGGTACCATTCTGCAGTCCTGTCCCTCACTGGAGGCTTTTTGCCCCTACTTTCTATTGATTGACTCATGAATTGATTTGCAATGCATACTGCACACACCAGGTGCTTCTGCAAAGCATTCCAGGAAACCCCTCCTTTCACTTTAACTATTTGCAGAGAACTTGTCTGTCCCAAGAAGACTATCTGTCTCCTGCTAGAGTCACTGTGAGAAGCAGAGATGACGCAACGTTGCTGCAAGGCAACCGCAGCACCAATACACTGCCAAACCCCACGCCAAACTTTTCATCCACCACTGTCTGGGCCACTGTCTCATTTCTTCTAAGTCCCTCTAGGCTTTGGTAAGAATACCCTCTATGGTCGTCCCACAAGTGTATACCATCATCCTTCCGTCTGGGGAACCAGACCCACACCCACGCCCTTCACTTTTGCTTTCAGACTGGAATGCTTGGCCAGGTTATTCTCTTTGCACTCATCTTCATCGCCACTGCACATCCTGGAAAGAACCTTACTTGCAGAACCTTATTGGCTGAGGTGCAAAGTTCTAAGGACTGCATTTACTGAGCTAAGCACTCCGGTGTAAAGGGACACCGGTGGCTAGGGTTTTCAGAAATGACACAAACCATTTGTAACACTGTCAGGAAGAGAGAAACAAAGACAGAAGACTATGAAGAAGTACAAAGGAGTTTTAAGATGATTATTTTTACTTCTTCGTGCCTTTCCTTAGTCCACACAGCATTTTAAACAGCAAAAGGTTTGAGTATATCTGGGTATTATGTAGTGTTTTCGTTTGGGATTTATTTTTCATGGGCATGTATTATTGAGTTAGGAAAACAACTCAAACACAGCGGGAAGAAATGACTTGGGAGTTCCCGCAGCCCAGGGAGCCTCCTCTGTGCGCACCCTCTTCCTGTAGCTCAGCGTGCCCCTCCCCGCAAGTTCCCTCTTGCTTACCTTCTCTCCCTGCAGCCCCGCTGCACCAGGAGGTCCAGGTCTTCCCTGGAGGAAAATAAGCAAAGGTGGATTATGGCAGATCCCAGCGGTGTACAGAGATGAGTGTAGTAGTGGGGCGCTGAGGAAAGTGTAGCTTGAACAGGGGTTGGGTTTCCTCAAAAGCCCAGGTTCCCTGACACCAGGCTTCCCAGCTAGCTTCCTTTCCTCTGGAAATCTAAATCCTGCATCGCCAAGTTGCCATTTTTAGAATCATGGTGATATTGTAACCAGACACCACAGTTGAGACAGCACAGGAGGCCTGGCACCTTTTGTGTGAAGATGGCGGTGACACAGAAAAGACCTCAAAAGGCAGAAGCATAAACAACCTAGATTTGCCTTGGGCCAAAAGGCAGAGGACAGAGTCTGATGGAGTTCTTTAGAAATGCTTAGAGGTCCTGGGCCTGGGTGGTGGGAGAGTCAGCCCTTACTTAGGCCAGGACTAGAAAGCTGCCACAGGGAAACTGAGGCCCAGAAAGGTAGCAAATGAGATGCCAAAGACATAGACATAGGGCTACTGCTCTTCAGGTCCTCAAACAGTGGTTCCTTCTGACAGAGGCCCGTGGGAAAGAGTAAACCTGCACACCAGCCACAAGGGAAGGGAGGAGAGACCTGGCCTGCTCTTTCTGCTCCTGTGGTATGCTCCTCAGGAAGTGAAAGGACTCCCAGGAGAGCTGGACTAGCTGTGGCCACCCACCAGGAGATGGAATGAAAAGAGAATTTATTGTAGTCCACTGGAATGTAGCCATCTATGCCCAGCACTCTCACATCCTTCTGCTCAGCAGTCTCCACTTTCCAGTTTATCCTCCCAGAGCCTAAGCCACAGATGCACCTTCTCATGAATGATCCCTGGGTCCAGGACAGTACAGTCAGGATCTCTTCATGGATTCCACACTTCCATCTCCTTCATCCATATCAATACATCCTACTATACGTGGCCCTGCCTCCTTCATCTACATCAAGGCAGCCTGCTGCATTCAACCCATTCTTCTTGCTGGGCATTTGGGCTGCTTCTAATTGGTTCTTCTGGAGGTGTGTTGCAGGCAGTACCCCTGAATGCTCACTCCTCAAGATATGCCCATCACCCAAGGGCTTTACACTATGACAATGTATCTTATTACCCAAGGTAGAATGGAGGCAAAGCAGTGTGATGATTGGAGTCCCTGCAGTTTACAGAATCAACACAATTGAGGCCCTGGGCCCTGCACTAATGTTGCCCCCACTAAGCAGGAAAGAAGCTGAGGTTGGTACTGAGGTTCATTCACTCCTGTGACAAGGACTATGGCCCACCAGCCCCGGCACCCACCTACCTGAGCGCCGCTCTCTCCAGGCTTCCCAGGGAATCCATCCAGGCCTCGCTCCCCCTGGCAAAGAAGGCAAATGAAAAAATGAAGAATGAACAAGAAGCAGATGACTGGACACCCTGTGGTCACTGTCACAGAAAGGAAGGACAGCCTGGGTCCTGAGTCTCTAAGCATGCTCAGATTCCCCCTCTCCATCAGGCTCCTCCATGTACAGGAGCTGAGCTCATCACACAGGATAGCTCAAGGATGGATGGAAAAGACGTTATTGGGGCCAAAGCTCATTAGAGAACCTCACTTTCCTTGTGTGACCCAGTGGTAGTATACTCTCATCATGTGGATCTCTATGTGAGTAAAAGAAATAGATACGTGGTATTTGCAGCATAGTTGGTAAAATGTCAGGCACGTTGTGTGTATTTTCCACTCATCCACCAGGCTCCCAGCCCTTAGAATAGACCTAAGAACTGACCTCCAGCCAACAGAAGCCTGCATCCACCCATCTAGCTAATCCCCACCCCACCTGCTCACATCGATGTGCAGTGGACTGGAATCTCTTAGTCCATCTAGTACCTCCCTGTATTTTGTGGGAATAATAATCCCTCCCCCGAGACACTGAAGAATCAGGGAGATGTGCCATCCTTCTCTCTGCCTCCTGCTAGCTTCCTTTAGCTGGAGTCCATGGAAAGCAGTGTGTTCCCTATGAGTGTTCTGGTGCCTGGTGTCCTCACCTGGAGTCACCGCCCAGAAGACCTGTGAGGGTTCAGGTGAGAGAAGACAGTAGACACTCTACCATGGTCATTAAGTGCTAATATTAGCATTTTCTCAGCGTGCCTCAGCTAGCATGGCTTCCTTCTTTCTCATGTCCACCTGATTTTCTTTCTGCTGGTTGCCCAGCTCCCTTAAGGCTCAGCTTCAATTCACTTCCTTGACCTCTTCAGCTAATTAGATGCCCTATTCTGCTCCAGGGTTCACTCGTTTTCCTCTGCCTCATCTCTTCTAATTCAATTTGGATTTATTATTTTATCTACAGGCCGGCCCACTCTCCACACTATTGTGTCCCCACAGGCCCAGCCTAGAACCTCATGGTACAGCTCCAGGAGACACTAAGTTGCAGAAATACATGAAGATTACTCTGGACTCTTCTGTTTCCCTATGACTTTATTTATCCAAATGATACTTTGTTTTCTTTCATTGGTTTTGTTTGTTTGCTTTTGTTTTGTTTCCTTAACACTGGTACCTCCTTCCTTCAAGAAGTTGGGTTTGGACACAAGAGTGAAGATTGGTGCTGATCACTGGAGCTGCTAAGGAGCTCAATTCTGGTTACCTCTAGTGGCAACAGCCTACACCTGTGACTGCAGGACAGAAGGGGCTTTCTCCACAAGGCTGCCCCACTGCTCTGAGGACTGCTGACTAACTGAGGAATGTTCCTCTCCTGGCAGGGGCAGGGCTGGGGGGGGGCGCACACAAACACTGATGTTTTTCCTGCCTTTGTGAAGTAGGAGATATGGTAGAGCTGCCCAATGGAGCTTCCCAAGTGCTACACCCTTGTTCATCACTTGCAGCTACCCCAGTGCCCCCCCAAACCTATTGCCTTGAACTTTGGGGGTGTTCCAGTAAGCTAACTTTCGTACCAGGCCAATTTCTTTTCATTTGCACCAATACAAATGTTACATCACAGGTGTTTTCTATCTTCTAGAAATTATTTGGCGTGTGTTGAGCATTGATTTCTACTTTAAAGTACTATGTGGGAATTCTTTTACAAGGCCTCCTCATCTTAGGAAGCTCAGGCCATGGGCAGAAGTAATGTCTGCATATTTTCTCTCTGCCTGGGATTTCTGCATTGGTTATCACTCAAAAGCTCCTTCCTAGCCCTTGTGATGTTGGCAGGCTTGAGAACGGACAAATGAAAAAACTAAGGCTCAGAGTTTAGAAACTATTTGATCAAGCTGAATATGTGGAAGTGGAAGCAATTCTGGGACCTCCTGACCCTAAGTCCTCGGCCTATTCCACTACCTCAGGGCCTGGGTAGGGTTCCAGAGCAACATGCTGGGCTCCCTTGATGCCTAGGCTGAGTTGTAACAGTGTTAGTGTCCATGGGCCTCATCCCTCCTCTCTAGCTGGGGTATGCTTGTGTTTAAAGTCTCAAGCACAGAACCATGTGATGGAAACATATAAACAAGCAGGAACTACTGACTTCCAGTGCAGAATGCTCTGCATGATCAGTATCACCTGGCCACTTGGGCCCTCCTCAGTGCTCAGGGCAAAGGTGGGACTGATGAACAGACAGTGATCTACAAGTTCTGCCTCAAAGCAGAAGGCTCTACCTATGCCCCAGCCCTCTATTTATAATGTTTTCACATCTGAAGATCAGACTGAATAAAGTCCAGAACCCAGAGTTCTCCCAGATGTAGCTCGAAGACGGGCAGACCTAGGTGGACACCTGGGTCTCGTCAGCTCGGTAGAGCTCAGTAGTCTGCATCTCATCTCAACCACAGATGCACCAGGCAACAAGTACATGAGAGGACAGATGAGGAAAGTGCGGGAGGAGGAGGCTGAAAGAAGTGAGATGAGATAGCCAGGCACTGAGATGGAGAACAAGTCAAGGACAAGAAGGAAGTGGGGGTGGGGTACAGAGACACGGAGGCGTCAGGAAAAGGACAACAGCAAAAGAGCTTAAGAAAGAGTGGCAGGGACAAAGAGACAGAGTAAGAAGAAGACTGAGGACCGAGCCAAACATACATAGAGACATACACAGATACAGAGATAAGACATAGGGCTAAGGAAATAGACGTGACAAGATGCATGGACCACGGGAGAGAGAAAAGGGGAAAAGAAAGAAAATAGAGAGGCTGAGAAAATCAGGCTATGTAGAGGAAAGAGACATGAGAGACAGATGGATCAGACAAATAGGAATAGTAAGGGACTATGACAATGATAAGTAGAGAAAGAGAAACACAGAAAGAAGAAAGAGAGAAAAGGAGAGATAGAGAGACAGAGACAGAGACAAAGAGCCATAGACCACACACAGAACAGTCTGGAGCTGAGATGCCAGGGAGATGTCTGCTGAACTAAGGCAGAATAAAGCAGTGGGTCGGCTGAGGCCACACACCACCAAAAGGCTTTCTGCCCCGTGCTCTGCTGCACTCCATACGCTGCACTGGCTACAGCACTGTACATAAGAATAGATGGTCTTGGTAAAGACTAAGGAGCCCAGGTTCCGGGTGAACTGACAGTGGTGAGCCTCTCAAGGCAGACCCAAGCCCTGCTCCCCATTTGCACAACACTGTATGAAAACACATCAAGCACTTAGCTTCTCTGTGGCTCTGTTTCCCCATCTACACATGGAAAGCAAGTGATTTCTCTCAACCTGTGGAAATTAATCATCCTAATATATCGTGATCACAACAATGACTGGCTGGCATGATGAATAAACTAAGTGTCAGCTAAGCAAAATGCAGAGGCACTACACGGAATGAGGGGGCCAGGGGGCAGGTTACAGGGGCTATGCAAGGGGAGCAGCATGGGAGAGCAAAGCCAAGAACAAAGGGGAGCAGGGAACATGGAGCTCTGAGTTCTAATCCTGGATGTCCCACAGCCATTTCCATCTCTAGTCTCAGATCCCTCCTCATGTTGAGATAATGAAACATGAAAATGAAATAATTCAGTTGCATTATGAAAACCCTAACTGATGTGCCCCAAGGGGCTGCCAGGGACCACACGTAGCAAGGTAAGCTCTTAGTTCAGCTCAGGACAAAACTGCAAACTTGCTTAAAACTTTTAATACGAGTCTTAACAGGTTTTTGTGGTTATTTTTCCTATAACTCAGTCACATCATTCTTGAGCCTGGACTTTGTAGACAAAAATATACCACTGCAATGCAAATAGGGATGTGTCTGTGTGGTCTCTGTTTCCCATATCCTTAATTCAATAGGGATCTGTGTTTTAATCAAATGAAGGGTCACTTGCTGAAGTGAGAACCAACCCACTTAAGCATGATGTAAACATACAATGAGCCACTCCACGTGCAGTGAAGAAAACACAGCCTCAGAAACTAAATGGAGATGATGTGAGATTCTGAGTCATAGTCCAGCCGGCAAAATGCACGGACTCTCAAGCAGTCTACTGTCTGCCATTCTCAATTTCTGACAGCACAGAGGACAATAATCCCATTCGTAGCAGAATGGACTCATCCCACACTCATTCATTCAGCTCAATGAACTGACAGGTGTGTGGTACCCACTGACTCCAATGCAGTAACCAGCAATCAGTCCAGAAGCACAGAGACCTCCTGCTTGCTACAATCTTACCACACTGTGTCTCCAGGTACCTTCTACTTGACCAAGGTATCATGGTCACTCAGCAGGGGATGCTGGGTCCTCATCCTGTGCTCTGAAGAAAGCCAGTCTCCATGGAGGGGAGAAGATAGAAGTCCTGGGAACTAAGAATTGTACAGGCTCCCCACACCATCTAAGCACCTTTAAGCCAATGATGCCTCTCCCAGGGGACACTACTAGAGGACTGTCCCCCTCTAGGTTCTAAGAGTAATCCAGTCCTAACCCTAACCCTAACCCAACCTAGAGACCCTTGAGGACAAACTCTTGGAGTTTGTCAGCATCCAATGCCTGAGATTTCAAGGTTCTGGATAGCTTTCCCATAAATGTGGACCCAATGACCCAAGGAATGTACTTCTCTATATGTGTGGCACTCAAGGGATGCCCTCAGAGGAGGAAAACTTGTTACAGCAAGCCAACTCTGAAGAACACTGCCCATGGAGGGTTATGGACTGGCTGATGATAGCTTTGTATGAGGCAGTATCAGAGTGAACATCCAGAACACAGGAGTACCTCACATCACAGGATGGGCCTTGGTGTCAGCCCCATAAAACATCAGTTTCCTTAAGCATCTGCAGAGCATCTCCCATATGCCAACTCCTGTACTTTTATGATTCTTTTGACCTCATTGCTATTTCCTGAAACAGGCAGTGTTATTCCTGGTGGATAAATTAGAGCTTGAGGTCTGAGAAGTTAAAACCTCACCCAAGAACTCAGGCTCACAGATATACCACAGCCCAGATCACCTGACTCCAAAGCTAAGACACAAATCATTTCACCAGGCCTACCTCATCTTGAACCACCCTGCCAGTGTGGAACACTTGCAGAGTCACAGAATCTCAGGTTCTGCAGCCACGTACAATCGTCTAGATAGGGCCTTCTGGGTAGCACCAGGGCTCAGAGCATGCAGCCATCAGTATTGTCAATGGGCTTGCTCCCCTCTGCTCCGTGGTAGATATATCTTATAAATTGATAACCCCCTACACACACCTAGCAGCCTGAACAATCCACTTGACCTTCTCTGTCCCTTGACCACAGAGACCTCCTTGTACTACAGGGATTTCATTGTATTCTCAGACACTTGACAAACTCTGAAGTAAGGTCTGTCTCCCAGTTATAGAAAACACACTCTTAGGGCTGTTGGTTACCACAGACACAGAGGGGAGCTGGGTTCACAGCCACCACATGCTGGGGTGAAGTCCAGCAGATGGAAGGACCTGTCTCACAGGAGAAGATGGAAACGTTCTTCCTGTTGATGTAAAAAATCAGAGCAGTTCCTGAGAACATACGCTATTTTAAGTACAAATCAAATATAAGAGCTGGAAAGGAGCCTGATTCAACATGTTCAAGTTAGGGATATGGATGTCCAGAGAAGAATCCAGCTAGTCCCAAGGCACCCTGCATGGAGCCAGGGTGGCAGAAGCCATAGTATCCTTATTTGCAGATGATATGATTCTACACATAAAAGACTCTGAACATTCCTCCAGAAAACTCCTACAGATGATGAGCATGTTCATCAAAGTGGCAGGTATAAAAATAACAACAATAAAATTAGTAGCCTTTAGGCTGGAGAGGTAACTTCCGAGTTAAGAGCACTGTCTACTCCTGCAGAGGACCCAAGTTTGCTCCCGCATGGTAGCTCACAATCATATGTAACTCCAGTTCCAAGAACCACACACCCTTTCCTGGATCCTGTGGGCACTAGGCATGCATACCACGCACTACATACGTGCGAGCAGGTGCTCATAAAAGTAAAAATAAATCTTTTTAAATGTTCCTGCCTTTTTATAGCAAAGACAAACAGAAACGATGGGTCATAGGCAAGCACATCTTATGTGACTGTGTTCATATGTGACTGGGCACATATGAGGAAGTCTATAGGGTTATGCCAGCATCTGGGCTGTGAATTTACAAGGATGGAGAGACTGAAAAGTAATTTTCACTACATTCTAAGTGGGGTGAAATAAAACTATACTACTTAATGAAAACATTCCTTGCAAGACTGAAGAAACAGTGCAGCCTCCCAGAGTGTCGGGACCTGCCTGAGGGAAGGAGATAAGTCCCAGCTTGAAAAAGCCCTTCTCCATGTCTTAGAAAACTAAGCATGGGCCAGAAGAGCAGGGCTATGAACTATTAACAGCCACACACACACACATACATAGGTACACATGCACACACACGTGTACTAAATGACGATTCCCCAGCATCCTCTCTCTCTTCTCTGTGGAAGTGCAAATAATTGGCCAGTATAGATTATAAATACCTTTTCTCCTGGAGGTCCCCGTTCACCTCGTTCTCCTTGAAGACCCTAGGGAAAAAAAGAGTGATGATATACCTGCACGTGGCTCACTCTTCAAAAGGACACTCTGAACTCTGTACAGTGTTGTCTAGCCCTGGTGTGGGGTCTGAGAATCCTCTAGACTCCACCTTCCTTCCAGGAGTGGATGATTATGCAGATGATATTGGTGTCAGACACTCCCAGGTTCTATCCTGCTTCCTTAGGGTAAGGGACCCCAGGAATGTGCATTTAAACTTGTTCCCCTGGTGACACATGAGTACCATCACATTTAAGAAGAATTTCTACTCTAAGAGAAACTAAATTTCCCTTACCATCCAATCAGCAAGCACTTATTGTGAAGATTGAGGGGAAAGACTGGCTAGAAAGCCAGCTCCTGTCACCTGCAAAGAACAACAGAGCCATCTCCCAGACAAGTCTTTACTTACTGGAGCACCAACATGCCCAGCAGGTCCTGGCAGTCCAGGAGGTCCCTGACGCCCCTGCAGAAGAGAGTCCACAGAGAAGGATGAGATGAAAAATAAGATAAGAGCCTCCCTGCCGATGTTCTTTTTAGAATGACACAGTGCTTCCTACACTATGCATGCTACCCACACTGCACGTGCAAAGGTTCCCCAGTCAACACTCCTTGATGTCGCCTCATCACCCATAGCTGGTCCTTCCACCTGATGCCTACTGAAGCCATAACCACAGGCAGGCATGTTGAACTTCAAGAAAAGGCTAATGGTGCTGCCATTGAGCCATTATGAACCCACATGTGACAGTCCTACTTCCCTTTACCCGAAGTCCAAACCTTCTCAGCATCTGATCTAGACAGACTTATGGCTTCCAAATCTGTGCAATTGATTGGTGTGGATGTGTCCTGACAAACAATCTACCAGAATTCTATGCATAGCCTGGCTGACCAGAAACTTCCAGTTGGAAGGCAGCACATTTGTACATATCTATTAGAAATCTACAAGAATAAAAAAAATTGAGCACTTCTTCTTTCGAAGCTATCCCAACTTACATAAACCATACAGAAAAAAAAATGCAGTACACATCACACACACACACACACACACACACACACACACACGCACACAAACACACCTACATGCCTTAGTGTTTCACTGATTTTAGTTGAAAACAAAGGAAATGAGAAAGGATGCTTGGGTCATAAATATATACATTATAGTGGCATCCAAATTACTGGCTACTAGACACCAATAGAAGATAATGACCCCCCAAGTCTCTGCTGCTATAGAAAATTTTTTCAATTGTATCACCCATTTTTGTAAGGATGTAGGAGGAATCATATATGTTTAGACACGTGTCCATATATATGGAGTTGCATGAGAAGTAGGCATGAACCCATCCAAGCATCTCATCAATTCTTAAAGCAACTGGTTTTGCAACACAAGAACTGCCGGTTCCCGGAGAACATAAACAGCTCTCAGCAATACTTACCCGCATGCCCACCTCTCCAGGCAACCCCGGTTCTCCCAGCTCTCCTGGCTCCCCCTGCACAAAATCAACACATGGTCACAGTCACAACTGGCACAATGCACCAGGCGGCTGCATGATGCCTGGATATGTGTTCCCCACAGCTCACAACTCATCAGGAGGAGGTGACTACAGTGATGAAGAGCTGAGTGGTGAGAACAAAACTTACTCTTATGCCTTTACTGCCATCTCTTCCAGGGAGCCCAGGTGGGCCCAGGGATCCCTACAGAGAGACAGAGAGAATACCAATTGGTACAGGATAAAGACAGCAATGGAGTAGTAGAGAAAGCATCAGAAAGGAGGAAGGGGCTAGACCAAGAAAACAGGCTCCTTATGGTAAATAAGTGATCCAAGTATACTCTATTAGCAAAGGTCCTCCATGTCATCTTTACCTAAAGAACCTTTTCATAGTCATATGAAAAGACAGCCATGACACAGAGGACAGAGGGGGATGGGAAACAGCTCCTGGGAACCTCAAGAAGAAACCTGAGTCCCATACAGAATGCACAAAGGTGTCTTCTGATAAACTGGCTATGGCTAAGGCCTCTGACCTTTTTTTTTTTCACCATAGGCCCAGGGCTAGAGGGTTCATCACACATGTGGACCAAAAAGAGGGAGGTAAGACAGTCTTTGGCCAGCACGTTTTATATCTATTCAGAATTTGGGGAAAGGAAAGAATTCCATTGATTTCCAGGTTCATTTGCCCATCCTTGCATTGTGTACAATGAGGTGCATGTCTTCCTGCAAAAGTTTCCCAAAAGGAAGGGTTGTTCTTAATGAACAGTGAGTGTGTCTATGGTCAGTCATTTTCTAGGACATGGTGACTGTATGGGGTCTTCTTGGGTCAGGCTGTCATAATCATCTTCCCCAGGGGAGTGCCACCATGGCAAGGTGCCCTTCCTTGGCTCCCATTTACCCATCAGCAGAAAGGGGAGAAAACACCTTTGGTTCTCCAGTGATAGGAGGAGCTAATTAGTTCAGATAGAGGGTGAGGCCTGAAGAGACAGCACATTGGCCAAATGCAGATGATTAGTCATAATTAGATCTTTCAAGTAAGAACCAACAGTGGTAGTAAAACATAACAATTACAATTTATTAAAGAAACGACAAGGATGCTGCGACCCTGGTTCGTTGTTACTGCATGTTTCCCATGAGCCCAGCCCTAGGTGCTCTGCAGGCATCTCTGAATGTAACTCGTGTCCGCGATCAACATTAATCCCCATTTCAGTTTGATCATGCAACGAAAACACAGGAAGGTGAAGTGCTTTGCCCAAAGCCACAGTATTCCTGTGAAGAGCTTGACTCAGGGTCCCAGAGAATGTCTTTCACCTCTCCCACAACATCTACACACACATCAGTCCAGCAGTTGCCTCGCTACAGACCTACAGACCAAATACTATCACCTTCACTTTACCTATGATTATCACAGAGCATACAGTGGTATTTCAGGACCATCCAGAAACCCATATGGCAAGATGAGAAAGGTTGGAAAAGTTAATGCCTGAATATGCCATCATAGTGCCCCCTCTATAGGGACCATGTCCTCTTTCTTCAGCCTCAGCAAATCCCACTGCATTAGAAATAATGCAGTCCCTTTGCATCATGGGAGGTAGAGTATCAGTGCAGGGCCAAGAGGCTGATGGTGGTCACATGTAAGGAGAGATCAAAACTTCCTGTGCTCTGCCTGTCTCCAAGGCACATGTTTCAGATCCCCACCTTCATTGTTCAGCCATTGGAAATACCCCAGCCTCTTTAACTCTATATCCTTCTATCCTATAATTAAGTCCAAAGTTTTCCAAAAGAGAAACAGCACAGAAAAATAAGTAGTCCCTGAAGAATTTCACTCCAGGGTGCTTCAGTCAGAACAAGTTCTATCTGGGTGCCTAGTGCAGAGTTCACCTAACAAACTAGTTACCCGCTTAAGATAGCACGTTCTTTAAAAGGCCAGTCAGTCTTCCTGCTCCTACAGGTTCAGATACCCTGCAGCTGAAAGCATGGACGAGGTGTCAGATGTGATCCTGCCTTGAGAATAAAAGTGAGGAGAGCAGGCTAGAGTTGGTCCAAGGGGTGTCCAATAAAGGGAGTCAGGGTGGGACCAGTGACAATGCCTAAGAGAATTCTGGAGAGTTCTGGAACCTTTGCCTGGCCTCATAGCTGTCTCTTCTCTAGCCTATTGGTTCTGTCACAGAGACACCAAAAGGGGGCCACTGTGAGTCTGACTCTTCCATCGTCTTGGAACTCTGAGATGGAAAAACAATAGGACACGTCCAGTGCCTTATATGACACAAGAGCTATACAGATGATCCCTGGATATCAGTCCTGTCTAGAGCCCTTTGGTGTTTAAGGGAAGAGTATGATGAGTCTTGTGGGAGAAAGAGAGTGGTCTTAAGAACTAGCAAACTAAAAAAAAAAAAAAAAAAAAAAAAAAAAAAAAAAAAAAAAAAAAAAAACAAAAAAAAAAAAAAAAAAAAAAAAAAAAAAAAAAAAAAAAAAAAAAAAGAAAGAAAGAAAGAAAGAACTAGCAAACTTCAGCTTTAAGCTTTTCCACATCTCAGTCATGATGGCCTAAGGCAAAGCTAGTGACAGGCTCTGATGTACCTATCTATGAGGAACTACACCTAACTTGGAAACTTGGAAATCTGGACTGTCCAAGGACATGGATAACTTGGCAACTTAGGTTTTGATGACTAACAGAACTGACCACATAATGATTTGATACAAGTGCAGGCGACCCCTCATTGTATAATAAATACTGAAGGGCTATTTTCTAAGTCAGACATGTAACAACTCCCCCCCTCTAACATATATGTGTTTGTGTGTGTGATAATTTTTTTGATTAAAATTTGTCATTTTTCCTTTTCCTTTCACCTCTCCAACCCTTCCCAAGTATCCCACCTCACTCTCTCTTAAGTTTATGGCCTCTGTTTCTTTGTTATATAAGTGTGGGTGTGTTCCTTAAAAGCTGTTCAATCTATACATTGCTATTTGTATATATATGATTTCAGAGCTGATCATTTGATATTAGATAACCAATTGGGATGCTTTTCTCTGGGGAAGACAATTTCTCCCACTCAGTACTCCTTAGTTGCCTGTAGTGCTTAGTTTAGGGTTGGGGACAGGTAAGAGTCCCCCTTTCTTCAAATCAAGCAAGGTGCTACTGCCATTTCGGGAGGGCTTTCTAGGCCTGCACACTTCACTTATAAAAAGGAAAGCATCACTTGGTTTTATTAAAAAATTGTAAATAGATGGTGCACATGCATCCATTGCAAGAAGACATCCAAGGCTGTTGGGAAATGGGTCTTCCAAATTCCACACCTGAAACTATTACTCAATTTTGTAGTTTTGTTTCCAAGTCTAGACTTTGACTTTTATGTTCCAAGATTGTACTAAAGCCAATTTCTGGCAAGACATTACTCATACACCTACACCCATTTGTCAGTATCCCAAGCCTTGGGGATTTGGGCACTTCATTGAGCAGGTGTAATTACTGGATAGCAGATGTCTCTTGCTCTCCTGGACAGCTGACTGCCATGGATCATGTCTAAATGTTCCCAGCAAGAGGAACTGTACCAGTGTGATTGATTCTTCATCTATCTTGCAGCAGGCATGCCAAGAAGACCTTCTGAGAAAAGTATTAGGAACATTCTACAAAGTGGCCCTCAAAGTGAGATGATCCTGTACCAGCACTAGCAGCACTGCCTGGAACCTATGTAGGCAGATATGTTCCCTCACCCATGACAGTGGTAATGAATGAAATACTTCAGGATCCAGCTATTTGATTTAATAAATCTTCCATGTTGTTCTTGGATGGCTTAAATACAGACAAATGAAGACTATGAAGTCAGACAACACGATCTCACACCCAACTCTGACTGCGTACACTGGTAAAGTCACCAGTTCCTAGATTCTCTGTAAAATATGGACAGTAATGTCTAGCTCAAAAGTTAAGCTAACTAGTGTGTGAAAGAATCCTGGGAGGTAGTAAGGGCTGATAAACTCTTGATCCTGCGATTACTCTTAGATGTCATCTGAATTATTTTAGATAAACTGAAGAAAGGACTGGCCTTCTGCACTGGCACCTGTGAGATCCTTTCAGTGAGCACTCCCTCAAACTTCTGGGATCTTTGAGGCTGCAGAACTCCTCCTATGGGGGTAGGGGCGCACAGGAGAGCTCTGACATTCTGCAACTGCTGCCCTCTGAGGACAGGAACTTCTTAATGCCAAGGGTGTAAAAGATGTCATTTGGTATTAAAACTGGAACACCACTGGTGTAAGAGTAATTATATGTAATGCCCATGAGCTCTTTTCATAAATATAAGTCATTTATTTTCATTAGTTCATTTAATCCTTGCAAAAACACATCTGGTTCTAATATTATTTTATATGCCAAGCCACTGAGGAGAAAAGCCAGGATTACAGAAGTGAAGTCAGGGTCTCTTGTCATGCAGCTGCTAAGTGGCTGAGCCAGTGAGTCTGTGCCTAAGGTCCTCCCACTTAGCCTTGCCTAACACAGTCTAGTAATCCAACAGTAACCTTTTCCCATGTAGGCTTTCAACCTCTGCATTGAGGTCCTCGGTCTTATGATTTGGCAAGCACTTGAGTGACAGATGAAGTGGGTGGGGAAACTGATGTTTTCCTCTATTCCCTTTCAGCCCTGGACTCAGATTCTTGAACCCAAATGCCTTTGAAGGTGCCCTTCAGCACCACAGACAGTTCCTAAGGCAGCTTTGTTTATTCCTTCAGTATTGGCCCTCAGCCTGCAAGGCTATGGGAATACATACAAATAATCAAGTCCTTTGATTTTTGTGAAAATTTTGTAATTTTGTAAAAGCAGGAGAAACTTAGCCATAGTTGTCCAACTCACCAGCCATGTAATGTGCATTAATTCACAAGCACAAACAAGGAGCTTGAGGTATCCATCAAGCCAGCTAAGAGCAGAGCAAGAAGGTGACACTCATGTACCGTCAAAGTTTCGCACACACAAAAATAAATGTCATTTGAATCTTCCTGGTCAAAGGCTCTACAATGAAATAATCATGTAAAACAAGCGGATTTTTATACAGAACTCCTAGATACCAACATTTCCTTCAGAAAGGGACAGCGAATGGCCATATGTGCACCAGAGATCCCCAGCCTTGGTTCAATAACCTACCAGCTCTATGATCTTGGACACAGTCTAGCCTCCCTCAGAATGCTTGAAAACTAAACACTGGATTGTGTTAGAAGGCTAATAAAGGGGTGATGCGAGGAGTTTCCCTATTACAAGCTAACTGTGTCTCTAGAAAATGTCCAATCAGCATTCTAGACAAAACCATAAGCGCTGGTCAATGGATGTGCCCAGCTGCCATAGCTAACAATACCTTCAGCAAATTAAAGGTGTACCCATTATTCCTGGCTATATCCTGTGATTCTCCTTTCTCAGACCCCTCTTGACTGAGTCACCCCTTGTCCACCCGGCTGGAGAACTTAGGAACAACGGTAAGCTGTTTCGAATAGTCCAAGGTCATGACATGGACCGATTCACTGTCTGGTGAGGGTCACCTACTGGTTCCCGGAGGACAGATTTTGTTTACTCATGTATAGGACAGAAGGGATCAAAAGGTCTTCTCAGGGGTCCGCTCATAGGACCCTGATTCCACTCATAACTTTTCTATTCTCACAACTTCACCACATTCCAAATATCCAACTTCCAACATGATTGCTGGTTGAGGAAGGTTTTGAAATGTGAGGTTTTGAGGAGGCACATATCCAAACATAGTGCCTCTGGTATAAATAAGTAATGTATGATTTTGGAAACTTCTTTCTGGCCATGATTATAGAAAGAAGGCACTCAGAAGACCATCAATATACGGCTCGGCCATCATTTCCCACCACACTTTGCAGCCTTTCTTCCAGCACGAACCCTTCTCCTATTGAAGTTTCAAAGAGGGCCAGCTTCGACAAGACCCCAAGGGTAACTGCGTCAGGGCAATGGGCCTGTTCTTTTACAATGTGGATGACTCAAGGTGGGTGTGCCATGTTGGGATCAGAGAAATGACAGCATAAGCACAGACATACATGTCACCTGCATGGTCTCCTCAAGTCACAGCAGGATCAAGTGTGAATGTTCCTTTAGATACTAATGTCCCATCAGCCCGACAATGATCACAATGATTGCTTGGGTGCATGCGTGCATGCGTGCGTGTGTGTGTGTGTTTTAACAGGATCTGGCTAAGTTACTTAGGCTGGCTTTGAACCTGTAATCCTCCTGACTTAGCATTCGAAGTAGCTGTGATTACTTGCCTGTATGCATAAGCCTGGTTTGTGATATTTCTTTTACCCTAGACACTTGCCCTGGCCTCTTCCCACTTCCCTTTACTCTTAGGTGCAGGTACCTCATTAATTTCTCTTCCTCCCTTCACAACCTGGGTTAAATATATTCTACAGAATGTTTTGAAAAGTGACAAAATACTCTGTTTTTTTGGCCATTCATTATTTTCCTAATCATGATTTTGCAGTGTGGGACTTGACTGCATTATTCATGAGTAATTTTCATGCTGTGTCCCCCACAGCAACATTCATTTCTAGTTGTATATATGAATTCCTCACATGTATTTCTAGTCTCACTTAAAAAGTCTGTTTGGATGTGTAAGCATGCATTTCTTAATGCTTCTTAGAGTAAATGCAGCCATATTCAAGGGGCTGATATAATGCATCCCAAGGCACAGCAGCATAGATCTGTCCCCAGAAAAACCAAAGCTCCAATGACATCAGTGACACACATGCACGCCATGAAGTCTCCCAGATGTCTCTCAAGGGCAATTGCATCATTTTGAACCCATGAATAATAGACTAAGATTAGTCACTAGTGATGTATCAGTGTTGCATTAAGGAAAAGAAAAGCACTTCTCCTTGGAGAGTTTAAATAAGAATGAGCCCATATTTGATTCTTCTACTTCTCTCTCCCTGTGTCTTCTGACATTCCCTGTTGGTTGTACTAATCTGAATCTATGCCTGCCTGCCTGCCTGCTGTCTAGTGAATCTGTCTGTGTCTCTGTGTGTCTCTAACAAAGGGCATTGCTCTGTATTTATTCAACAGCACAGAAAGCATCACTGGGGCAGGAGTGGTATACTTTGCAGAAGTCTTGAGCAGAATTTTACAAGCGATTAAGTTACTGGCTCCAACAGGCCCCAAGTGCTATCAGCAATGTCTGTATGTTGTCTTCAACATTAATTATGGATATTCAGTGTATATGGTGGATTTCAATGTATTTTCTGTTTCCCATACTTATTACCATAGCATGCACACAAAAATTAATTTCTCTTGGTGAGGAGAATAGAGGGAAAAGAGTATCTCATTTAAGAATACAGCTATATATTAGTTTAGGTTGTAAAGACTGATTATATGGGAAATCCAAGGCAAGTAAGGTAAATTATTACATTGTTCTCTTAAAGGCAGGTTAAACAAACAGGCTGAGAACACAACAGGATAGCAATCTTAAGTGATCTGAGAGTCTATTATTAAGCAAGGCTGTGAGGTCCTAGCAAAAGTGTCAGTCCCTTAGAATGTAATAGATATTTTCAGAAATAATGGGAACTTGTCACCACAGGCAATAAGTGAAGTGACATGCTTAATGGCTCTTTGCATTCATGTCTTTATTGGCTGCCATCTTAAGAGTTTCCTCGGAGCGTAAATTGCACATTCCCCAAGGTCTGCTGTACTGTGGCTGTTATATGGGAGGGAAACAGGGTAGAGCTTTCATAGCTAGGGAACACCTCAGCCCTGCCTCGCACTTTCCCCTAGTCCGCTATCTGTCCAATCACAAGACATCAGCTCTGTGCTTCAAGCCGTTCCCTTTAAGTCATCTCCGGACTCATCCCCAAATTTCTCTAGACTTTCCCCTCAGACCTATGTTCTTTTTGCTATTTGAGCACCCTCAGCCTCCTGACCACACAGAGACTTTCCACTGGTTCCCCGTCACAGCACACAAAGCCAAACACACTTTGGAATCTGGTGGTCCTCAGGTAGTTTCTGTGGCTCTGCCTCCATTCGGCTGAGTACCACGAGTTACTCTCTGCCCTAAACAAGCCCTCCTCCTCTTCTAGACTCTACTGGGGTGTCCTGCCCAGAGCTTCTACTTGTCCAGCACTGCTAGAGCGGCCTATTCTCCAATAGACTGTTCTTTGAGCCCCCAAGACACCCAGTCCCTGCTTCTCACTTCTCTCAACCACCATTTCCTGACCATGCCTGCCCTCCCTCCCTGCTGTGTCTACATGTGCTTCTGCTACCCAACTCAGGGGACACGCAGAAGCCAGGCCTGCAGCCAACAGGGTTCTTCTCCCGACTCAAATCCGCGAAGGGGTAACATGGTTACACACACCTCCCACAAATCTACCTCTGAGCCCTGGAGAAAAGCAACAAAGGGAGGCTCACCTTCTCGCCCTTTGCTCCTTGGATGAAAGGTCCTCTC
Organism: Acomys percivali; assembly: GCA_907169655.1. Lineage (NCBI taxonomy): Eukaryota > Metazoa > Chordata > Mammalia > Rodentia > Muridae > Acomys > Acomys percivali. The sequence goes on along the minus strand of OU015748.1, from coordinate 75,560,097 downwards.
ACCTAGAGAAGGGAAGCAGAAGGCACAGGTTTACTGAGGGGGCCATCTCTGTGGCGTGGCTTCACCTGAAGGTCCAAGCAGCTGGATACTATCTCAGGAACTCTTGCCTGGCACCTCGGAGAGAGGTGGGGCAGTTACTCACTGAATGCGGGTTCTCACGAGTATCTTCTCATTTAATTTTCCAATAATTCAACATTATAGATATTGTTGGTTGTTTTCATAACAGCCTTATGGGATATAATTTGCATACCATATAATTCACCTATTTAAGGCATCCAATTAAACAAATTTAATTTACTTACAAAGTTATACAACAATAATCACAACAATCAATTTCAGAACATTTTCACCATTTCAAAAGAGGCCAGCCCACTGGCAGCTGCTCCCATTTCGGATCCCCAGCCCTAGACAAACACTAGCCAGTTTTCTATTGTAAGCAGTGGTAACAATGTCTCCTTAATGACTACCTCCCTTCACTCTGCAAAGTCTTCCAAGGTTCACCCATGTTGTAGCAGGTAGCACAATTGTCCTTGTTACAGAAGAATATGGGACAGTACAGGCCTGGCACACTTTACTTACTCAGCCTTTATATTATGGCCACTGTGTTGTTTCTACTTTATTAGGCCCTCCAGCCTGTTCTCCGAGAGGCTGCACAATCCCCCAGCAGCATTGTGGGAAGGCTCCCATTCTGCTGCATTGCTGGTTGCTCTGGCTTTTCATCTGGGAGTGAAGGATGCAAGGTTGTGGCCACTGCTGTGGAATTGTCTATTTCTCCTTTGAATCCTACCAATTGTATGGCATGCCTTGTTGGTTATGTTTGTTGTTATATATCTTAAAGAAACTTTAAAGAATTGACTGTTCTATCCAAAAGTGTCTCTTTTTTTAACCACCTGTTCTAAGTTCATTTTGTCTGATAATAGTATGATCATTTCTTTTTTTTTCTAATTTCAAAATGTGTATTTTCAATCCCTTCTCCACCTTGTGTATGTGTATTTGTGCATGTGTGTGTGTGTGTGTATGTGTGTGTGTGTGTGTGTGTGTGTGTGTGTGCGTGCGCGCTTGACTGCATATGTATGCACACTTGTTGGGATAACATCCAGCCTTGTGTCTGCCAGGTGCTAGGCAAGTACTCTATTACCGAGCCACACTCCCAGTTCCCTAGTTGTGCTCTTTGTTTGTTTGTTCTTTGTTTAGTTATTCAAGACAGGGTTTCTCTGTGTAGCCTTGGCTGCCCTGGACTCACTTTGTAGACCAGGCTGGCCTCAAACTCATATAGATCTGCCTGCCTCTACCTTCCCAAGTGCTGGGATTGCAAGCATGCTCCACTGCACCCGGCTCCTAGTTGTAATCTTGACTGTAAAGTATATCTCCTTTAGACAGGATAGTAATCAGACATTTTTTATGCTTTTTAGTTGATAGATTTAATACACATGTTAATAATGTCATTATTGACAAACATAGACTTATAAGCATGTGAGGTGTCCATGCACAAAGTGGCTGGTCTCAGGCATCACAGAGGCACCACTTTGGAAGAACAGAATTATGCGGATAGACAGAGTAAGAGGCAAGGTGAAAGAATACTTTGGCCATGTCCAGCAGGTAGCTGTTGCTGGTGTAGAAAGGGGCTCCATGCCTTGACGGCAGTGCAGTTAGGACCTGCATTCAGCACGCCACCAGCCCACACTTGCTGATCAATATGACCAGGCTGGGATGCAAGACGGAGCCCTGGGCCTCCCTCCCACACCAGCCAAGTGGTCCGCTGATATGAAAAAGCAGCATCTGACTTACGGAGTCTCCTTTCTCTCCCTTGGGCCCAGGAACACCCATTAGTCCAATCGGTCCCGAATCTCCCTGAATGGTTAAAAGCAAAATGAGCATTAGGTCAGATCTTTCCCAAAGTTCTCCTAGACTTCCGTACTCACAGGCTACCCACAACCAACTTTGCCCCAATTCACCAGAAGAACAGAAGTCACCCTGGGTAACTGCTTCATGAGGTGACCCGTCCCACCTTGGAAGGGAAAGAAGCACCTAAGTCAAATTCCCTCACACTCCTTGAATTTACCCACAAGTCACTGGGCCCTGCCAGACCTGAGCATTTGCACACAGAGCCTTTGTGTGAATGCTGAAAAAAAAAAATCTTTCATCCTGGTGTCAACCTGGTGTGGAGAAGGTGTGTACTAATACCATGGTCTATAAATTCAAAACCAAGAAAGACAGGAATGAAAAAGAATGAGAGACAGAGAGGCCACAGTGTGGCTGGAAGGGGAGGTGGTGCAGAGAGGAGAGGATGTGCTGAGAGGACGCGCTACACGTAGAAGAATCCAGAAGCAGGAGGGGCAAAGAAGCACAGCTGTCTGCTGGTCTCTCCCACCATACTCAGCCCCAGACAAGGCACTAGGTGTGCCGAAGAAAAGAAGCCCCTGCATCAGGGGGCCATTACGGTTGGTACCTCTCACCCATCAATGTCCCAAGAGCAAAACAGTGATGGAGAAGGCCTCATGCTGGAGAATGGGGGAAGGAGGAAGAGGCTGCATGAGACCAAGGATGGAATACTGTGCGGCAGCCCTCGGCTCTGTGTAACTACTGAGTCTGCAAACTGCATAGTTTACACAATTTAAATAAGTAAACCGTAAATCCCCAGTTTTACGTGCTTCCGAAAACCAATCAACTTGCAGGCGTTATGCAGAATTAACTGACTCTGGCGAGTTGAGCCTGCTGGAGCACAGGGGTTGTGGGGCTGAGCCTGGGCAGTCCTGTCTTTCTTTCTATAAGTTTCCAGGCTGACAGGTGCAGGTCTGGGCAGGTCGGAGCCTCAGAGCTTGAACCTCATGTCATTTGTTCTTACAACAGCATCGTAACCAGCTCCAAGGCAACTCCAGGGCTGGTGGGACAGTGATCTAACACACCCGTGCCATGCTTCCATGAGGTTAAAGCAAGGGACACTATTCCATGCAGGTACTAACCTTCTGACCAGGGAGCCCCACAGGACCAGCAAAGCCCCTTTCACCCTGCAGGAAGAAAGACAGGAAGAAAAGATAAAGGGTGTCCATTAATTCTCTCCTTCTCCCATATAAGCTAATTATGGCTCTGTGGGTTCTAAAACTAGTCTTATGCTAAGTCAGGTGGGTCAGAGAGTTGAGCAGAAAACTTCTGACTTCAGGTGACAGTCCTGTTCTCCAAATGCAAACCTGCATGGACAACTTTCACCATTATCTCCCAGCGCAGCCACTGGAGGAGCAAAGCTATAAACATGCACAGGGATAGAAAGGGAAATTGTCCATGGTCTCATTCATGCACAGAAGCTAAAGATGTCTCACACACACTAATCATAGAGAAGAGCAGGAGTTCCAGGCTGTGGTTCAGGAAATGGAGAGGGCACTGGCCAACTTTCATTTAGGCGGAAATGAATTATCAGTATTTGAGGTGACTGACTTGTCCTTTGTCTAGATTCATCATTCCACATAGAAGAGGCAACTAGAGCCTCTGTTTGTACCTTACAAAGAAATTATAAAATTTATCAATAAATAATTAAATGAATAAAAAATTAATTTATATGCTGTTATTTTATCTGGATGTACAACTTAAGTTACAAAGAAAATAATGATTCCTGTTATCAATTTATGCCAGAATTATTTACTAAAATATCAAGTGTGACATGTCTAAAGCAATTTCCAGGCAAAAGCTGCATTCAAATCTTAAAATGTGTAAAAGATCTTTTTAGTGTGTTTATCCATGATCTGTATGCTGTGGCCACCTGTAATACTGCCAAGCTGAGAACAAACACGTGATTCTTGTGTTATAAATAGAGATAATAACATACTACTGGGCCATTTGCACCTGATCCCACCACTAATGGCAATGCTCTCACTTTTTCTAGTTTGCTTCTCTGTTACTATGATAAACACTCTGACAAAAAAGCAACTTGGAGAGGAAAATTTTTATTTCCCCTGACATTTCTTGGTCACAGTCCATCAGTGTGGGAAGTCAGGGCAAGATTACAAGCATGAAGCCAATAACTGAAGCAGAGACCATGAAGGGATGCAGCTTGCTCCTCCTGGCTTACTCAGCTTGCTCTTTCTATCTATCTATCTATCTATCCATCTATCTATCTATCTATCTATCTATCTATCTACTTACCTAACTATCTTGCATGTGTGTTTTGCCTGCAAGTGTGTCTGTACCACATGTATACCTGGTACCAATAGAAGCCAGAAGAAGGTGTCAGTCACCCTGGGACTGGAGTTACAGATGGTTGTGATCCACCATAAGGATGCTAAGAATCATACCTTGGTCCTCTGGGGGAGCAGCCAGTGGTCTTAATCACTGAGACATCTCTCCACACCTTCAGCTTCTCTGACACATCAGCCATCAATGAACATCAATCATCAATCAAAACATTGCTTTATACAGATGCCCAATGGCCAACCCAACAGAGGCAGTTCCTTAATTAAGGTCCCCTCTCGCCAAGTGACAATTAAGACTGATTGGTATAACTCTATTAATGGGTTACCATTTCCTTCAGAGAAATCACAAGTGTTGTCGGCATGTGCCAATGAGTGTAAGTACTTCTGTGTACTCAGGAACTCCTATAATTTCCATCAGAGTGCCTTGGACACTGTTCTCGTCCATCAGCAAGACTGATTCTGGAGATGTAAACAGGGACCCAAAAGAATAGTTGACATCACTGATTAAGTTAAGTGAAAGACTTGGAAAGCCAGACACAAAATGCCTAAATCGGGAGCTCTGCCCCTTGAAGAGGGCTGTGACTTCTTGGGTCTCATGCTGAGTTCTTATAGACACACAGATGCAGGAGGCAGGAACCACACCGACTTCACAGGTGGGCAGGTAGCTCTTCCTTCCACGTGGCCTGTGTTCCAGATGGAGTAAATAGGTCATCTTATTCACCTGTTCCTGTGAAGATGGTTAGGGTGACCCAAGTCTCAGGGTTCTCTCTCCCTAACCAGACAGCAGACCAAGGCTTGTAAAGGCTATATTCTGCTGGTCTTAAAATCTTAGTGTTCAGCAGAGCATGAAGGACATAGCAGGTGTTCACTGTCTATGGCCAGAAACTAGGACTGATGACTTGAATAAAGGTATAGGTTATCGGGTGATGGCACCCAGAATTCAAGGCTGAGACTGCAAATACTGAAAAGTTCAATCAGTAGAGCCTCATTCTGTACTCACCCATCCTTTCTCCCTCATCCCTCACCTGTCCATCTTACTACCCATCTTTTCAGACTAGTCACCCATAAATTCAACCATTATATGAGAGCTGCCTCTGTCACGGTGCACAGTATCCCCTCAACACAGAGACAATATCCAATCTCTGTCACCTGGAAATTAGAGTTGTCTAAAGAAAAATCAAGGAAATGTTATCAGTCCAGTGTGGCCACAGTTGTAGCATGTCGAAGTCTAGAGTGGGGGGAGGGGACTATCGAATGGGGTGTGAATGGGAAGGGGAGAAGGGAAGCATGGGGGAAATCACACAGACAACATCATGCTCAGCCTGAGTCACGGCTCATGCTTTAGAAGAGCAGGTGCCAGTGAAAGAAGGCGGCTCAAGGCAAGGAAGTGCTTCATGCAGCAGGTTTTGACTCTTCAAATGGCCAAAGGTGAGAAAGGTGAGGGCCCCTGTATGAAACCAGAAGATTTTATCTGATGTTGTAACTGACAGAGAGACCAAGATGTGAGATTAGAGGCACAGTGGCTGTGGCATAGGTCACACAGGAGTGGAAGTAGTGGAGAGGGATTGGTAAACTATGCCAGGGAGGTCAGTGGAGAGCCAAGCACTGACGAACTGCTGAGTTAGTGGGACGATGAGTGACAGAGTAGATGCCCCTTGGCATCCCCAGCAGTGACCTCATGGGACCCACCCAGACACAGGCCTGGATCCAAGGGGAAGCATTTGCCTTGGGGAAGGTGGGGCTTGGTCGCACCTCCTGTCTCTGCACAGTGTCAGGAAACCCTCCACACCCTTTCCCATGGGAGCTCTAACTGAAAGTGGGTCTTAGAAGGATGTGGGTTTAGACAGCTGCTTCTGAGACTTCACTGGCGTGCGGAATGGACTTGTTCACAGGCTGAGGCAGTCTGAGCCTGAGCCTGCAGCTGGAAGAGCAGCTGCCCAGCCTGAGCGTGCTGATCCTACCTTCCTTTTTTCTGATTGCTTCTTCCCTAACCAAGACACTGGGCCTGGAACATCTTAACATCACCTACAGCCTGAAAAAAAAATCCAAGCGTGGAATAGAACTGGTGTTTGGCAAGTTGATCCAGTATATGGCAACTTCACTTGACTAGGAGGTCCTTAGTTAGCCAGGTCTTCCCAAGAGCCAGGCTCTGCACGGAACAAGAACAGTGAGGGAGAAAGGAAAGGGGACAGTACGTTGGCTAGATGTGTTATTGCTGTTCAAATATCCAAAGTGTCCAATCCAGGTATCTTCACCTCTCATTTCACTTCGTCTGGGTGTCACTAATACCAGGCAGAGACTCATGGTCCTTCATATCTGTTAGCACCATTTAGATGCGGACAACACCGTGTGGTAGATTAAGACACTGCGGGTACCAGTCCAGATGCTCTTCACTAAGACAGTTCTGCTCCTTGACAACCTTGCTCCTTCTGCTCATAACGGTGTGTGTGTGTGTGTGTGTGTGTGTGTGTGTGTGTGTGTGTGTGTGTGTGTGTGTGTGTGTGTGTGTGTTTTAAAAGCTACTGGTATATAAAATAAAAGCAAGTAAATGAAAGCCTTGGGTATAAACAAAGAATCTTTTGTGTCCACTAATCCTCTGTGGCCAGTAGAATGGAGGTGTGTGTTTTCACAAGCATAAAGAACTTTCTAAAATTTAAAATGATGCCCAAACCTTTATTCATAAACACACACACACACATAATAACATATTCAGATAAGTGACTGTGGCTAACCAAAGGAAAGAGCAAAATGGGCGATGGCCTAAGAATCAGCCAGCGTGAGCCCCAGGAACAGATTATTAGCTGCAGGAAAACATTAATTAAACCTAATTCTAAGAATCTCTCGTCCCAGTGTGCACAAAAAGTGAAGAAATAGAAATTCCAAGGAACACAGGTGTGGTGGGATGCTCCCACTTCACCTCCCTGTTAGAGTGGTCCTGCCAAGCAGCCTTGCCCACTGCACTCAGCTGGGAGGCTGCAGGCTGGGAACTGGAGGGTGGACTATGGAACTGAGGGCAGACTACCTTTTCTCCAGGTGGGCATGAGCAGTTGATGGTCTTCAAGAACCCAATCTGTTCGCTCCCAGGGGTGGGCAGCTGTGGAGGCGCAGGTGGCGGCTCAGTCACCACAGTCACCTGACACTGGAAGGAAAGGCCAAAGGTCAAAGGGTCAGAATCTGACTGTTCCCTGGTGAAGACCCTCATCTCTGGAGCTATGGAGAAACAGGCAAAGAAAGCCTAGAAGCTTCTGAAGACACATGAGTCAAGAGGACAACACTACTAAAGCCTTAACGTGGACAGGCTAGGCAGCCAAGCTCTTGACACTGGCCAGCTCAGCATCCTGAGGGAACCACTTCACTACATTGACCTATGTGCTCACAGCATAGGGTGGAGACAAGCTTATGAGTCAGAGTGAACGAGACCTCTTAAGAAACTTCCATCTTTCAGTCTCATACCTACACATCCCCTAGCCCTAGCCCTCTTCCTGCCCTCCCTATAGTCTCTCAGCTCCCAATTCCCACTTGTTTCATTCCTTCTCCTTTTCCTCTTTCTCCACACTCTTGTCCAGGTACCTCCAGATTCCCCACCATGCATACTACAGCAGTGCTAGAAAAGGACAGTAATAGAGCCTGTGTTGTGTTCCTGAGCCCAGACTGCCAGGACTGAACATGGAGCTCAGCCTTCAACCCCGGGAAACAGGTTCCCTTCCAATCTCACCTTTTAAGTACAGTATGGAACTAGGATTTGGTAGAGCAATAGTGAGGAAATGGGATGTAAGACATGGGTAAGGAGGTCTGAGCGGAGCAGATGCTGCAGACAGAGGCCTAGTGGGTCTGTTAGTATCCTGACCACTCCATCCTGCTGCCTATCCCAAAGCACTGTAGTGTCCCTTCCTCTGATTACTGACTGCATCAGTCCGTTGTGACCTCATCCTGAGGGAATCCTCCAATCTCTGCCTTCCACACCTGCCCAAAGCTGGGTCACATCACTTGGCTGGAAGCTTTGGGGTCAGCCTGACTGAGGCCCTGTTTAACTTGCTTTTCCCCAACTCATGCTGCATAAATGGCTAGAAGTGAAACCTGAACCCAGAATCCCCCTCACACATTGGTGGCCAGTGACACCCTAGTCTCCATGAACTGCTACATCATGAACCCCAAACACCTCAAGCCCCATATGCCACACACATGCCAAGCCCACTCTGCACATCTGCTCACCGGACCCGACGGGATGTCACAGCAAGTCTCCAGTTCTGCATGCCTGGAATCACAATAGATCACAATCCGCTGCAGGTCAAACTGGAAAGGAACAAGAGGAGAGAAGAAAGAACTGACATCTACATGGTATCAGACTGCTGGCTTGTTCTTGGAATTCTTCCCAGCCTGTGCTACACTGTTGGGATGAATGGGGAGGCTCTAAGTTGTCTGTGTACCCAACTGCCATCTACACACACTGCCCTTGCATGGGAGGCTTAAGGAAAGGGGTGAGACCATGCTTGCTTCTACTGTATAGGGATCATGGCATTAGCCCCAGTCACACACTCTCTCCTCTCTCTCTCTCTCCCTCCTCCCCCCTCTCTCTGCTCTCTCTCTCTCTCCCCTCTCTCTGCTCTCTCTCTCTCTCTCCTCTCTCTGCTCTCTCTCTCTCTCTGTCTCACACACACACACACACACACACACACACACACACACACACACGGGCACACACGGGCACACCTGCTCCAGGTCACCATTGCTGCAGGCAACATAGTACACTGATGATGGGACATTTTCTAGATCAAAAGTTCAATGTGTACCTATCCTATTCTCACCTTTTGGGCATCTCTATACAGCCTTACATTAACTTTTGAGATAAATATCCTGTTCATTCTACATTAATACCCCCCACCTAAACTCAGAAATTTGTAATATCAAGGTTTCAAAATTTAGGAATAGTGCTACACACACACACACACACACACACACACACACACACACACACACACACACACACACTTCTCTGTGTTGCAGCCTTTGTACATGGTAGCAAGGTATAAAGTGACTGCAGCCCTAGAATCTGCTTACTGGGCCCCAGACTCTCGCAGTCAGAGACTGGTCTGCAGAACCAGTGCCTTGAGCTCTGCGAATGTCATACAGTAAATAAAATTGAGAGAATTCGGGCTGCTGCCCAGGTTCCAGTCGACAGTTCACCTGATTTTTTTTTTTCTCTTCCAGACAGGATCTCGCTGTGTAGCTTTACTCTGTTTGTAGACCAGGCTGGCCTCGAACTCACAGAGATCCACCTGCCTCTGTCTCCCCAAATGCTGGGATTAAAGGCCTCTGCCACCACACCCAGATCTTGTGCTGCTTTTTGGCCAGCTCCCTTTTCTAGACTGACCTGGGCCTCTCCAAAAGCTACACTGTCTTTTCCATGCATTCTGCCCTCCCAGCGCCATTTCCCAGAAAGACTCCTCCCTCCCACTGTGCACAAGTGGAGTGCTCTCAGCTTCCACCTTCCTCCCCTCTTCCACTCATCACTCCGCCCATCCTCGTAACAACACCTAGTATGCAGCACCACTGTGTGTTTCCTTCATTCTCCATGACCCATTTCCTCTGCTACAACAAAGTCTCCGTGGGACTTGTGGAACAAGGCTCTGCTCTTATCCCCAGCTCAAGAGCAGCCCCTGACACAGACAGATGTGGCCCAGGTGGCCCAGCAGCAGCTGAAAGAACCTTTTAAAAAACAGAACTGGTGAGGGGCTTGCCTGTGGAGGGCTGGGGCTGCGGTCTCTGTGACTTCAGCTTCTACCGTGGGCTCCTCAAAGCACACCCACCCCATGCCACTTGACTCTCTTCAGATCTACTCAAGTCTATTTCATTTCCTGTTGAGACACCTATGCAGACCAGAAGAAAATGACAGGATGCATACTCTTGATTTTGAGCAAGGTTGGTCTTCAGAAGACGGCCTGCTTTCTACATTAGCTGTGATCCACTGACCACAACTGGGCCATAAGACAAGCTGGGGTTGGGAAAGTCCCCAAAGCCCCATCCCCACCTCTGATCCCTGTTACTCCAGGCACCTTAAGTCTTCCTGCCCAATGTCTTCCTAAGGCCCAGAACTTCCACCCCCTTGTATCTTGGGCCCCATTCCTGTTTGAGAGCCATGCTCCGGTTCAGTCTATAGCAGCTGTACATTCAACAGTCTCTTGGGTCAGCTCCCAGTGCTGAGCCTCCCACCATATCCCACACGCAGGCCCTCATCTGATGGCCCTTAGCTGGCTTTCCTGTGGAAACAGATTAGAAATGTCTGAGGGCACGATGTGGGGCCCACCAGGCTGAGTGTAAGGTTCAGCTCAATTCAGCTCTCAGGAAGTCATCTCGATTCTCTGACCTTCTACTTGCCCTTCAACGAGATGGTGTCACAGAGCTATAGAGGGGATTGAGGGCTCAGAGGGCACAGTGCCTGTCCCATAAAGCAAGCCTAGATAGGCTGAGGCCTCTTCTCACTGTATCTAAGGCCCCAAACCATACGTCCATAAGCATCCTAGGCCAATCTGTTGGAAAAATACTAAAAAATATATTAACTTTTCCTCCAAGCATTTATCACAGAAACACAGCTGTGGGTGAATGCCAGGAGCCCCAAGATTACTTTTGATTTGAACCAACAAACCTTTCTCACCGATAGAAGGAAAGGAGGTGAGTGAGAGTTTTTCCTACTTAAGGAACCAGTCCAAATTTCCACACCTAGAGTATTGGATAAACAAGGCTGCTTCCTGGCTAAGTATAATGGCCAAATTCAAGACTCAGGGTAGGGCTCAAACCTATTACCTCAAAACTAATGACAAGCACTGAGCTGAGAGAGACACTGGCCACTGACCCCTTGGGAATTCACAAACTTGGAGCAAAACCTTCCATCCCTGTGCCTGACACACAGGGGCTAAGTGACATCACAAAACGGTGATTACTGCAGAGTGAGTGGCTTGGAGTTTACTGTGACCACACAAGGCCTCCTCACTGCCCAGAGGCCAGCAGAGTCGGCACTGGATGTACAAACCAAAGTGGAAGGACAACAAACTCTGTCCCACCCTGCAGCACTGGGCTGTCTCTGGTGCTTTACTTAAAAACTGGATCACGACTGTATATGTAGAATTGGCTAGTCTCACAGCAGTGAAGTTCACAGCCTGATTATGTTCACACGCTGACCCCTGCTAGGGGGAAAGATCAGCTGCATCTGCAGTTCTCAGAACCACTTTAAAGTGGCTGAGCAGATGTAGGGCCGTGAGAACTGACCGAAAGGCACGATGCATGTTAGAGTGAATCCCTGGATTCCTCAGCCCGAGGGAACCTCTCCTGAAAGAAACAGGAAAAGGAAAAAGACGCCTTGAGCCTCTGGGAAGGGACAATGAAAGTCTCAGGGCTGTCTAGCAGACAGCAGGATCAGATCCTGGGTCCTACACCTGAGAACAACCCTCTCTATTTCCTCCATAGATCTGAGTAACTGCCAATTCACCAGCCTACCTCACCATCTGAACAGCTGATTCCCCGAGAACCCACTGTATTCCAGCCCCAAACCCACTCGCTTTGCCTCTGAGCCAACTATGATCCTGCCTCTCCTCTCTTTTCCCAGATGGATTCTGAAACATTGGGCTGCCTCCTTCCCAAATATCCTCCTTTTCCTCCCATGCACCTCTCTCTGCAACAAGCAGAGCTTCCTGAAGTATAGCACTTAGCCAGTTGTAGCCTTTTGGACAAGTGCCACCTGATTTCCTGTACGTGTGTGCGTGTGTGTGTGTGTGTGTGTGTGTGTGTGTGTGTGTATGTATGTGTATGTATATATGTATGTGTATATGTATATGTATTGTGTATATGTGTATATGTATGTATATTTATATATGTATGTATTTCATAACTATCTCTTCCACCTGTGCCTCAAGCTCCTACCCTCTGGCAATGCTACTTGCAAGCAGACATATTTTACCTGGTATCCTTTATCCATTACATATAAATTAACCTCCCCTAGGGAGCCACCCACATACCTCTCTCAGTACCCTCCTCACAGCATGTTTAGCTTGGACACCAGCCTTAATGTCCTATAATACATGATGTAGATGTCTGCTGTGGCGTTTACTTAACCAGACTGAATGACCTCAGTGAGTCTTTCTTCAATAGGAATCCTGTGTTTGTTATCTTTTTTTTTTTTTCTTTTCAGGCTCAACATCAACCATAATGGAACCTGCACCGCCTCCAAAAAGCTACTAAAACACACAGTAAGGATCAAATGCATCCTCTGATGTTGCTGTTGCTTTGCTGTTGCTATTAATATGGCCTGAAAGGACTAGGTTACTCTGTAAAGGATACAGGATTTGGGGCTTGCAAGCCCTCTCCATGCCTGCCCATCCCAGGATGGCATGGCATCACCTGAACAGGATATGTGGCTCTGTGTGTATTTGACTGAACTCCTCAAAGTACTGTTGTCTGTTGGTACCCTAGGAGCCCTCCCCATACCCAAATCCAATCATGCTCAAGCTCTTGATTTTAAAGATGATTGGTGTTTGCATGTCAATCTTGTGCTCCCTTGTAGGCACCAATATGAACAATAACCAGCAGAGAGCCTAGCAAAAAGAAGGATCTCAATGTATATACAATGAATGGCTGAATGAATGAATGAGTGATTCAGTGAATGAATGAATGGGAAATCTGGATGCTGGTGCATAGCTTTCTGAGTTAGAGTCCTGCCTCCTCAGAAAGTCTGTGATGATGATTAATAAATAGATGATAAGTTGGAGCTACAGATGTTTGGGACACTGAGGCATCTTGATTCTGAAGCCTCTCTGGTGGCCCTGACACCGACTGCAAGCGCCACTCAGACACTCACATCAATGGGCACACTGTCATAGAGACGCTTGCCAATCACAGTCTTGCCCTGGATGTCGATGTTCTCCCTCTCCTCGATGGGCAGTGTCTGAACCAGCACGCAGTCAATGTAGAGGGACACATTCTGGGCCTGGATGCTTAGAGCCATCTTGTGCCAGTCACGGTCAAAGAGGTCATCAACCCGGGGACCTCGGAAGACCACCCGGACTGCATCCTTCATGGCACCCACAGCGTTGTACTCAACAGCCTTGTTCTCACCGTCCAGCCGAATAGAGACCTGAGGAGACAAACACAGAGAATCCTTGAATGCCTACTATGTGCCCTGAACATATTGGGATAAATCATGGACTGAAGTGGGGAGGATTAGAGTCAATCCTGACAGTGCCGACATCGCCAACTGTGATGCTCTCACCAGCATGCTCAATGCTGTCTGGCCAGTCAGGTACCCTCCCAGGCCTGGATTCCTCCTCTGCAGGCTGCTCTAAACTGGGTAGTAATTAGATTGACTGTGCTCATGCACTAAGCAAAGGCCATGTACTTGGTGTGTGGAGAGGCTACTGTGGCTTCTGTGAGACTTTGGGATGACCTGCGAAAAGTGACTGAGACATAACACCAGCCAGAAATCCTAACTAGCTTCAGGGTCTCCTAGGACCCTGCCCTACCTAACGTAGATGTCAAATGCCAGTCTGCAAGCGTGTGGGTAACCTCTCCTGCCTCCCATCTAGAGGATTCGACTGTCACTCTGAAAATGAAGGAAGCCTCTTAGTTGGTAAGGGCCTTGACTATCGCAGTCACTTGTGTGCCCTCAGCCCTCTGCACACTTCTGGCACTGAGCAAGCACCCAGGCTTGTCTAACCTTTTGGCTCCTCTGCGATACACTGTCACAAAACTCACCCAGAATTATCTCCTAACATTTTAAGTATGTTTACAATGTTCAGAGTAATCTGCGGCTGCACACAGGCCACCTCTGCAAGGAAGGCCACTTAGTTTGCTTTTGGGGGTTAAATAGCTATGTTTTCACTCTTGCTCTCACTTCTGCATCCCCTCCGGAATGCTCACTGACCACACTGTGACAGGCAAGCCAGGTATCATGAACACAGCAGTGAGTGGGTAGAGATGGCAAATGGGTGGAGACTTGGACAGGGCAGGAACATAGGGCATCAATGAAGGTTAGTCTTCACCTGCCCTGACTCAGATGCCCCTGCCTGCCACTTCCTGTGGTTGCTAATCCATGACTGTCTCAGAATCCCCTTCCTGGTTCCCTTTCCCCCACATGCCTACCCTTAACTCTATACACTTCCTCTTTGTTGTTGTTGTTGTTATTGTTGTTCAGCAGGTTACATATTGCCTGATAATCCAAACCAGGAAGTCGCTTTGTGGGGCTTTGTGACTCAGGTTATTCAACTTCTCTGCATTGTTTCTTCGTTTGTAAAACTGAAGTATTGACAGTGGCGCTTACGTCACAGGCTGAGGGTTAAATGAGTAAGCCTGTGTCTAAGCACTATAGTGCTTATATGCCCAGCTCTTGTCTAAATCTCAATTACAATAACTTAGACAGGTAAGATCACAAATTGACCCTGTGGTCTTTCCTAGCGGCCCTGGTTTGCTTCCTATTGCTCCGATAAGGCCCTGGTCTTCTGAGTTTTTCTGGCTCAACCTCCCTTCAACCAAACCAACGTGTACCTCTGATTTTTTAATTGGCTTGCTTGCATACATATTACTGGCATACCAAGGAGCAGTTTTGGAAGCAGTGGGTCCCTCTCTAATGACCAAAAGCAGCTTGGTGAAAGGGTTTGTTTCATCTTACAACTCCCAGGCCTCAGATGTATCAGCAATCTGTGGTAGCTCCATTTCCAAGCTATACCTAGGCTCAGGCCACTCCAGCAGGATGAGGGTAGCAGACATGGCAGAGAGAAAACCCAAAGCTCTGCAAATGCCATGAGAGAAAAGACCCAGACTGCGGGGGTGGTGCAGGCTCAGCCCACAAGAATGTCATGGCAGGTGCCCAGTCCTAACCTGCAGACCAGAGAAACTGGAGACAAATATCTATGATTAACAGACATTGGCAGCAGATGGGAACACAGAGCTGACAGAGGCCTGTCAATGCTTTCAGTCTCCCACACATAAGAAACTTGATCCCTCCATGGTTAAGACTGAAAATGAGTTTGCACCTCCGTGTGCTATGGGAGATGTTAGTTATTCAACAGGACTAAATGACCCAGATGCTATGAGTTATTCAACAGGACTAATGGACCCAGAGTGGCTTAGAACAAAAGCACAGACTTGGGCCTTAACTGCTTGGGTTCAAATCTCAACTCCTGCTCTTACTGCATGGGCACACTCAGGTCAAATCCCAGGCCTCTCTGTGGTTATTTTTTGTCCTGAGTTGGGAATAGTAAAATCAACCTATATGCAGGGTGATGAAGAAGATATTGTACATTAAGAATTGTGAGCCATTTGGACTGTAGTAAAAGCAGGTTTGTGTCAGTGAACAGTGAAGAACAATGTCGAGAAGTCTATCCTATCCTGCCCCGTCCTATTCTTCTATCCTATTCTATTCCATTTTTCTCTTCTATTCTGTTTAAATAAATGCTATTTATTCTGTTTCTATTCCTCTATTCTATTTTATTCCATTATTCTACTCTATTCCATTCTTTTCTGTTCTGTTCTGTTAGAATAAATCCTATTTATTCTGTTAGAATAGACTAAAATTAGTGTTTGATTGCCCCGGGCATTGTCCACTCATCCTCACAGTGTTCTCAGCACTTCGGTTCTATCATCTCATTTACTTATTATAAGAGGAGAAGGGGGCGCTGGAGAGATGGCTCAGTGGCTAAGAGCACTGCCTGCTCGTCCAGAAGTCCTGAGTTCAATTCCCAGCAACTACATGGTGGCTCACAACCATCTATAATGGGATTTGATGCCTTCTTCTGTCATACATGTGAACAGAACACATAAATAAATAAATAAATAAATAAATAAATAAATAAATAAATAAATAAATTTTTAGAAAAAGAAGAGAAGGGGAACTGAAGACAGGGACAATGGGAGAGAAGAGCTTAGAAGGAGGTGATCCAAGAAAGGGGAGTAAGGGTTAGCTACTGATGGTCGTCTCAGACCACTGCCCATGGTTGCTGGAGTTCAGCACTTGGAAAATTTTTTGCTTTCTTTCAACCCCATATGAAAGCCAAGCAAGTTTCTCCTAGATGAAGGTGAGAATGTCTACAAATGTGTATTTCCAATGAGAGGACAGGGTTCAGGGATCAGGCCTGTGAGCGCCAAGAACAAGTGGGTTTAGGCTTGATCAAGAATGGAGGATGGTGTTGCTTTCTCCAGCTGATTCTATGTCGATGCCCTTGGCTTTTCCATTTGTCCTGCCTCACTGGATTGGGTGCTGCTGAGGAACTATGGAACTGAAAGCCAACACTCTAGAGGTGGGTAACTTCACATGTGAGAAAACTAAAGACAACCTTCTTTTATACAAGACAGCTACTTGTGACAGATTCTACTATAGACTGTGCTGAATGCTTTGAAAACATGATTTTATTAACACCCGACTCTTCCACTGACTATTCTGGTAAGTATTCTCATTTTTCACTTTCAAGCTAAGGAAACTAAGTCTCACATGCAGACCTACCCCATGACCAACACCAAGAAAGGAGAACACACAATATTTGGCCTGGGTCCACCTGACCCTAGGCCTCTTTCTTCACCTACTTTATGAGGTCACCAATAGGGAAGGAACCATAAGACAGAAGAACATGTGGTCATTTCTTTCTTTAGACAGACACTTTCAGAAGACGGTATCTGGATGTCAAACCGTAGGAGGTTTTACCAGGTAGGTAGAGGAGCTATACCTACAGGCTCTTTGGCGATCCATACATTACACCCAATTTCTGTCTAGACCCAGAAGTGAGAAGCTTGCAGGAAGCACAATGGTCAAAACTATTTCCTTGGAGGACACAGCACTTGCCCTGGTGACAGCCCATACCTGTGGGATGCCATACTGGTCAATGACCTGCCAGATGTACCAGTCTTCTTTCCGAGATGTTTTCCGGAACCGGAAGGTTGTGACAAAGGCATACTCATCAGGCAGACCTTGGGGGAAAACATCCCTGAGAACAAAGAGAGACAAATGGTAGCAGGATTAGGGAGGAGGGTAGAAAGCTGGCAGAGGAAGCTTGCATGTCGGCTCATCTACTAAGTCCTGGCTGGGCAATGTGACCCTCCTAAGGATGCCCACCATCCTCTCTCAGTTGTATTAATGCCTCTTACTAAGGCTGGTATCTTAGTGAGACTGTATATTGACCAGTGCAGTGGCCCCTTTGCTGCCTTTGCCCCTACCCTCAGTGCTCATCTACTGACTCGCCACCATTCCAATGACTGATGATCAATAAATGCTGTCTGACTCTCCCTGAGGAATGGTTGCAATGGCGACCCCAGATATCACCTCTCCCGTCCTGTCTCTGTGCTTCTTGTTGCTATGGCCTCAAGTGTATGTCGTCACAAAATCCATGTGCTAAAATCCTAATGCCTAGATGGTGGAGGGTTAGTAGATAACGAAAATGAAATCCTCATGATAGTACCAGTGCCCTTGCAAGAGATGCCCTTCAGTGTTGCTTAGCAGGTCTGTCACATAGTATTACCATGAGACGACACCATCAAGGAAGACATGGCCTTAGACATCCAGCCTCTAGCTCTTTAAGAAGTTTCTGCCACTTATGGACCATAGACTATGGAGCATTGACAGTAAGACATGGAATATCCTCTTTACCAGTTGAACTCTCACTACAGGGCACCCCTTCTCCTGAAGGTGACCTCTACTCTCCATTGCTCTACTCCAGCAAGTCCTTAAACTGTCCATCATCTACCAACTTCAGTTACTATGTAGGTCCAAGAGCCAATCACTCTGCACCTGTACAGAGCACCTTTGTAACACCTATCCTTCCACGTCATGAACAGAGACACCTGAGCTTCCCCCTGACCCTCAATTCAGCCCTCCAAAACAATTTTTATCCCTTTCTGTCTCCCCCTCCCTTTCTTTTCCAATGGAGATTTACAAAAAGTAACCTACGCACTTGTTCATTTCATCATTTCTCGCCACCATCTCAAGACAAAGCACCTGTTCTCAGCCTCACAGATCTCCTCAGTTTCCTTGTGGGGATCCCAGTGAGAAAGTCTGATAATTCCCTCCCCTCAGCCCCTACCACAAAGCCACCAATACAACAGACTTCCTACAGGTGCTGAGGAATAAAATTCCCTAAAAGCTCTCAAATGCCGTCTGTATGAAACACCCTTTCTTTCCCCAGATCAGGCTAATTTTCTCAGAAGACACTGTAGACTCTCATTGCAATGGAGGACACCAAGCAGTGTCCCACCCCTCCATCTGGATGACAGTGACATTCCTTCTACCAAAGAAAACAAAGGTACTTTTAGAAACGAGCAACTTTTGTAAACTTCCCCTGCTGGATTTCCATATTGTCAAAGCAAAGTTAAGCCAATTTTTGTGTTTCTTCAATAAACTACTCACATGACCCTAATACATTAACCTAAGTTTTCATTTTAAAATGAGTACTTTGGGGGAACTTAATATAACAGGGACATGAGCTTTCATCTCATTCCATCCTGGAAAGAACTTGTGTTTTGATCTGTGCACTGTAGGTCAGGGAACCTGGACTCTTTGGGGTTAACTCAAGGGGCGAGACAACAGAGTTCACATCCAGAGGGTCTGGTCTCTCCATAGCTTTCCTCTTAACCACCAGGCAAGTGTTCTTTCTTTCAGCAGAATTTGGACAGGATGAAGCCACAGTCTACCGTGGGGGTGGAAGGCTACCCCTGGGAACACACATAGCATGGGTTTTGCTGCTGGAGGAGATGGAGACTGTCTGGCAAGACAGTCAGGAAGTGAAGTGGGGAGGCGGCTGGGTTCCTGGTGCTTCGATTCGCAGACCCTCAGGAATCCTTCATGTATCAAAAGAATTTAAAAGCTAAGACTGGTCCTCACTGACTCTCCACTCACAGATCCAAGCTGAGAGGTGACCCACTCATTCAATATCATCCTTAAAGGTATGGCATCACTGAGGATCATATACAGACAGGAAGAAAATAACCTGTCCTCTGTCATCTTCAGCTCCCAGGCTTCCCCAAGGAGTCAGGGACTCCTTTAATCACCATGTGTGTAGAAAGAGAGGATGTCCCCATCTAAGACACTTTTACTTTTTTTCTCATTTCCTTCACAAATCTATTGTTTCTTTCAGAACACACTGTTTTCTTAGAACTTTGAAAATAACTTGAATTATTTAAACAGACATATTCTAGTGTATGTACCCAAACAAAAGTTGTGTGAAACATAGATGTATTCACACACATGTGTGCATATACAAGCTCGTACACATACACAGAGAGAGAAAGAAACAGTGTAACACATATACATAACTGAATACAAATAAACTGAGGAATTCAGTATAACCAAGGATGGGAAATCTAACAAGCAATTATTTCCATAAGTAACATAGTAGAGCAAAGAGCAAGGCTTTGGGCTTCAAGGACCTGGCCATGAGGCCAGCTTCAGTCTCCTGTTATTAGTGAGGTTTTACTAAGTGATATCTCTTTCCATCATGAATAAGATTAATCTGCAAATTAAATCATGGTGTATACAGATGAAAGGATCAGAAAAGGGCAGGAATCTAGCCTTTTCTTGAGATGTCTGGGTGCTGTTTCTGTCTGGAGCTGTGCCATATGAACAGGATACACAGAAACCCCCACTGAGTAAAATGGTCAGCATCACATCAGCTAAACTCATCGCTCAGAAGCTGTGCCCAGTCCTCTGCTCTGAAGAATAGAAGCTTTAAAATGTTCTAGTGAATGGCAGGTGTCCCAAGAGAACATCCGTCCTTTGTCACATGTATGTAACTCTCTCCCTTTTGCCCTTTATTGAATTTTCCTCTAAGATAAAATTATATGTCCTGTTTTCTTTTTCTAAGTAGTGTGGCTGGTGAATTTGTAAGAAGGGGTGAAGTAAGAGCATCATTCTGGAGTCTGACCATCTTTGAATTTCTCTAAATAAGCCTGAGACCAGGTGACTCACATCACCCCAAACCTCTGTGCACCACTACAGAAGATCATGCTTAGCATCTGGGAGGTCAGAGCACAGACTCTGTCCCACAGGTGACAAGATGGAGCTCAGGGAGAAGGATTCATATGTCTCATTCTCCTTTACTCTCCGGGAATGCAGTTCAGAGGCATGAAGGAGGTGACGTCATAGGCTAAAGCAGAGAGAGCACACAGGCCACTCAGTGAACTCAACGCTGTACTCAAACCTGTGTGCATGGCTTACTACAGGTAGCTTAAAAATCTCTCTTTTCCTCGCTGTGCTGGGACTCTGGAAGGGACCAAGGCTTAGGTCTCTTCCAAGTCTTTTAACAAAGTAGTCAAGACTCTCTGCAAAGAACAACTGCACAGTCTGATTCACTGGCCTCAAGGTCACGGTGCTCAGTGCAGAAGTGTGCTGTGATGAGAGAGGAGGAAAGGAAGGTCTGACGTAGTGTGGTAGTTCCCAGAGGGCATCACCTAAAGCCCATCAGTTGAATTATACCTGAACGAGGAACAGAGCACACATCCAGGAGGGGAGGCCCCCAGCACTGGCCTGACCTTAGGAGGGGGTGCCTGGAATGCTCTAAACATATAGGAGTCCACAAGGAAGTCGTGGGTCAAGCAATGAGATTACAAAGGTAATTCCCAAGGCTAGTCCATGCTTTTCTGGCCTCTGAGTTTAAGAAGACTAAGAAGCAGTTAAAGAGTTACAAGATGGAGGAGGAATCACGTGATACAGGAGCATCCTAATTTTCAAACCATCTGTCTGTCTCCAATGAAGACAGAGCACGCATTATGGGACTGCTTTTAGTCCTTGACCAGAAATGCAGTGCGATCAGACCCTGGAGAAATATGTCCAGCAAAGCTTCTCAACATCACAAAGCAGAGATGCTCATTTCAGATGGAAGCAGGAGGAAAAATGAGTCATTTGGTAATATATGAACAAGGCACCCAGTCAACATGAAAACTGGGTCTTCACAAGCCAAAAACACTGCAAGAGCCTAGGGGATAGACATCTGCTATGTGAGGGAGGACATGGCTGCTGCTATGTGGTGATAACCATAAAAATCGTTATTGTTTAATGAGTTGAAAGGAAGCCTCATCCATAAATGGTTGCTTGATGTCAAATGTCAACAGATGAGCACAAAATGACCAGAAAATCATTGGCACAATGATCACAGAACAGCAAAGAACCAGCTAAAATTCCCAGACCTGCAGCTAAGCTTCATCTTCTTAGTGTGACCTCACCAGGTATCACTAAGTGTGTTAGAGTCAGCTCAGTGTTGTGTGAGCCCCTGTGGCTGGCTGCACCCTACTTCCCAGGGCATCCAAAGGTTGTGGAAGGAGAAAGGACCACTCACTCAGTTCTCTGCACCACAGGGAAGGAACCCATCCGTACATAGGAACTCTGTGCTCCGTTTTCTCTCTTCCCCAAGATCTCCTTCACACTGAACAAATCCATCAGGTCAAAACCTATAGAAACAGAAAGTTGGCAGTGAGTTTGGAAGAGTATGAGAGACACATGAAAAGCAAGGTCACTTGCTCCAAAGACAGTCAGCTTGCCCTCCTGAGCCAGAAGCCATGTAACATCAAGTCCAGTGCCCCAGAACAAGGCACTGGGAAGTGTAAAACACTGGCCACCACACTGGGATGTGAGAGCCAAGAGCATCCAGGATCTTGGTCACGTACAGGACAAATGAAGGTGTTCTGGCTTCTCCTGCTGTGGGGACCTGTGTTCTAGAAATGTGCATGCTGCCCCTTTAAAAAATAACGCACAACTTAAGGCTTTCCTTCCTGTAGCCATCTTGCTGCCCTTCACCTGGCTCTTGCTTGGGACACTGTAGCTTTGAAATCTCACGATT
Organism: Acomys percivali; assembly: GCA_907169655.1. Lineage (NCBI taxonomy): Eukaryota > Metazoa > Chordata > Mammalia > Rodentia > Muridae > Acomys > Acomys percivali. The sequence goes on along the minus strand of OU015748.1, from coordinate 75,538,112 downwards.
TTTTAAAGAGAGAACCATGAGAGAAAAAATAAACTGCCTCTTCAGTATTGCATTAAAGAAAGGTGAGTTTCCCCTTAAAAGATGACTGAGAGTCACTTGGGGGGGGCGTGTAAAGTAAAAGAATAATCATGACCTTGGCCATGGGCTTCGGGCTTGGGGAGCGGTGAGTATGGGGATGGACATTTAATTCTTCTCTATCACACTTTTGCGTAAGTCTCCATGTTTTGTGACCAGCAGATGCCCTTAGCTGTTGCTCAGAGGATAGTGAAGGTGCATAGTAGATGATTCTGTTCTGACACTGACATGAGACCCCAAATGCACACCATTCAGTGGGTCATAGGAGACCTGCAGGGCGAAGCTCATCACACCTGCAGTGAATCCTCCCTACACCCCATAGTAAGATGCTTTAGTCAGATTGTCTTGGCCAGTCTGGACAGTCAAAAAGTCCTACAGCCGAGGCCCACCAAGCCTCCGTAGAGCAACACCATTCTGGAGGCTGACAGTGTAGGCAACACCATTCTGGAGGCTGACAGTGTGATGGAATTTGGACTTGGGAGTCTGTGACACTGTATGCCTCACTTTGAGCTTTAACACACCAAATGTTCACTAAACACCAGATGCTCTGACTAACACTTAGCCTTGGGGGACAGAGCACTTCCTTTCTCCTAAAAAGCTCTGAAGAGGACTAGAAAACGGAGAGGGTGAGGTGGGTCTCCCTGGCACTGGTCAGCTGGGACTCGACTGACTCGCTTTCTCCATCAGCATCAGCTCCCCCATCTGTAATCTGGGTGGAGGTTGAAACTGGCCGCCTTTCATGTATCTAGTGCCAATAACTATTCATCACGTTTTTTTTTTTTATTTTAGAATTTTTTTTTAATTAATTTATTCTTGTTACATCTCTATGGTTATCCCATCCCTTGTATCCTCCCATTCTCCCCTCCCTCCCATTTTCCCCTTATTCCCCTCCCCTATGACTGTTCCTCAGAGGGATTACCTCCCTCTGTATATGCTCATAGGGTATCAAGTCTCTTCTCAGTGACCTGCTGTCCTTCCTCTGAGTGCCACTAGGTCTCCCCCGCCAGGGGACATAGTCAGATGTGAGGCACCAGAGTACTTGAGAAAGTCAAATCCCTCTCTCCACCCAAGTGTGGAGACTGTCTTGTCCATGGGCTAGATCAGGGTAGGGGTTTAAATTTTACCACCTGTATTGTCCTTGGCTAGGGCCGTAGTTTGAGCGGGACCCCATGACCCAAATCTGCCTATCATAATGTTCTACTTGTAGGTTTCTAGAACCCACTGGATCCTTCTACATTGCTATTCACCCATTGTTCTCTCATCTAGAGTCCCAATAGTCATCACGTTTCTAACATTATTCATCATGGTGCAGTTGGCCTTCCAAGCACATTGCACTTCCTGTGTAGTGGTGAGTTTGAATGTCCAGTGTTGATGCAGTGAAGGAGCCCTCAGCTCAGCCAGCATGCCTGGAGACACAAGCTAAGCCTTGTCTGCTGACAAGATAGAAAGAAGCCCACACCAAGTGAAAGGAAGGATGTGCTTCAGGCACTCATAATGCTTAACAAAGCCGAAGAATCCAATGCTTCGGCTCCACAGAAGCCATCTGACTCCACTGAGCCCATTTTCTTAACTAGAAAAGGAAGGGGATAAATTCTCATTGGGCTAAGATGATATTTTAATCTGGTGATGTCATAAGATTCCTGGGGCTGGAGAGATGGTTCAGTGGTTAAGAGCACTGTCTGTTCTTCCAGAGGTCCTGAGTTCAATTCCCAGCAACCACATAGTAGCTCATATTCATCTATAATGAGATCTAGTGCCCTCTTCTGGAGTACAGGCCTACATGTAGGCAGAATTCTGTATATATTATAAATAAATAAATCTTAAAAAGAAAAAGATTCCTGAAGGTAGCAAGAGCCCAGTAGTCACTAGTCACTCAGAGGATATCAACAGCTGTCCAGCTCTCTCTCTCTCTCTCTCTCTCTCTCTCTCTCTCTCTCTCTCATCTGTGAGAGGACCCTGTGGCCTTCTGTCTTCTTAACGTACCATGACACAGGAACCTTCTACCTCAGAGACAGCAGCACGATTATCACCCTGACTATACAAGCCCAGGCTCCAAAAATGAGCAAGGTACTACATGGAGCCTCCACCTCTCCCAGCAGGAAGGAGTCCTGAGGAGTCTCTAATAAATCCATGAGCTGCATTAAACCTCTGGGGATAAGCTCTTAGTGACACAGACTGCTGCTAACCTCTTCTGCATTTAGGGTGGCATACCTCCCAGCTGATTTGGAGTAAGAGCTGGCTGCCCCAGTGACTTCAGTCTAAACTCACCTGTGGGCAGAGACACCAGGTTCCCTGAGGCTCTAGATACTTTATGACAACCACAAGGCTCTTGTGCCTGAAGTGCACAACAGGGACCTGGAAGTGGAAGGGGCTGCTGTTTGGGGGCTGGGGACTGACCTAGAAGCCATCTGAAGGCCTAAAGTCCTATGGCCCTCAAGCCAAAACCAGGAGGAACAAGGCCAAGGGACCATGTAGGACCTGGTTGTGCTCAGAGAAAAGTGGAAACGATTAGAATAGTAATGCCCTTGGCCAGCCCTACAGTGGTGTGACAGGTGTCTTCGTGGTTCATAGTCAGTGTGGCAGGGGGGAGGTCACCCTCTTCAAGGGCTGCTGCCTAGAGAAAGCGTTCCACACAGCACCTGGGGAGGGGGGGCAAGGGTTTGAATGAAGTGGTTGCACCTCAAGAAAAGCTTCTAGTTGGCATTAAGGAGACAAGTTGGGGAGGCCTAAAGAGAAAGAGGATTTCTGCCTGGCCACCAAAAGAAGTCATTTCTCTTGCCTCTGGCAAAAGGGACATAGACTGTCCATTGACATAGACCTGTGGTGACTATCAGCATTTCAAACTCCATGCTAGCCTCCAGGATTTTATATCCCCTATTCACACGTGTTTGCTATACATTTCAAAGGCCATACTGACAGTTTTTACCCTGCCTCTACCCCAAATGCGTAGGATGCTCCAGCTCACAGGCTTCCCTCCCATCAGAGAATCATCACCCTTTTGATCCAACACTCTGTATTATTCTATTCTCTCCCTCTCCCTGCCCCCACCTCTTGAGATTCCCACTATTCTATTCTCTGCTTCCCTAACCCTGGCATGTCTATGTCTAGTCAGGTGTTGTTGGTGTTTTTGTTGTTGTTTGGGGCTTTGTTTTTGCTTTTGTGTTTTGTCTTTGCTCTAGAAGCTTCCTGAGGCCTCCAGATATTTTCACTCTCGTATCCATAATTAAATACCTCCCTCTCCCTAATGGTTCATCCATTGCAGCAGTTGCTCTACTACACCCCCTCACATCAATCGTTAGCTGGGAGTTAGTTTGAGATCAGTGTGATACAATAGACCTGGTCTCAAAATAAAAAGAAAGACACACACACACACACACACACACACACACACACACACACACACGAAGAAAATGCATTCTTTCCTTCCTGGTTCCACTTTTACTGATTCTAATGAAGCCAAAGAATTGAACAGGACAAACTTCAAATAATAGCAATTAACCAGGTGATAACAGAGGGGAACAAATTTCCTGAAATAAACAGGGGCTCAGCTCAGAGGAAACAGGAAAGCTCTTGGGTGGTAAAGGGATTCTAAGGCCAGACAGCCTCAGGTAGAGCAGTAGTCCTTTAAAGCAAGGCTCCCTGGGCTGAGCAGTGCTACATCACAAACCAGCTGACCTCAGCCACTTCTCAAGAAAGGTGTACAGCATTTAACAGTGGCCAAGGACTGGCAGAGAAGTCATTAGAACTGAGGGCTCTCGGAGACATTCTTCAGATCCCCTATTGGACAGTTTGAGAAACTGAGGTTTGAAGAAATCAGGAAGTTGATCTGCTGCCACCTGTCTGGCAAGCAGCAGATCACTTGTCTATTCTGTCTTCATCATCACTTTCCCAGGCCAGACGAGCCCTAAAATATGACAGAAATTGAAGGAAATGCCTGGAGCTAAGGCCTTTGAGAGCTGCAAGGGTTTGTTGTTGTTGTTGTTGTTGTTGTTTGTTTTGGTTTTTGGTTTTTGTTTTTCTTACAAAACAAAGATGGCTTCTTTGATTTCTTAATTGCAATGAAATTGACAAGCTAGATTATCTCTCTATAACTCCCCCTTCAGCCACAGTGCAGCTGGGACCTTCCTTAAGGCTGGTACTTATGAAATAACATTAGAGAGGGAGCAGGGGGGTCTATGCACCCAAAGCTGCACACACAGGCATCTGCTGTGTGCACTGATGTCCCCCTTGCCCCATCCTGTACTATGGCTCATCTCTGGGAGCTCACAGCGGGCAGGGAAGTCATCCGGACAACACTGGCTATGAATGGATGCAGGGATACTCACAACAGAGAATTTCACACTCATCTGAGTACCGAGAGCAGTTGTCGGAGAGCTCCTCCTCATATACCACGGAATAAGCCAGTTTTTCAAAGTTCTGTATCCTCACATAAATAAGCACACACACAGACACAAGACAGAGAGCACACACAAGCACATTGCGTGCAGGCACACACCTCACACCTTCTCAGTCCCTCAGCAAGAAACAAATGAGACAAAACCACACTGCTCTTCAGTCTATAAGACAGGAAAGTCCTCTGACGCAGAGTCCTCTGGTTGATCCGCCCTGTGCTGGGTTCTTCTGTTCCTTCGTCTTCTGCCCTGTTCCACCTTTCATCCTTCCCACCTTTATCATTTTGCAACACATCCATCTTTTTATCTCTCGTCCATTAATCCAACATCCTTCCACTCAGTCATGTTTTCTTTTTCTTTCTTTCCTTTTGTTTTGTTTTGTTGTTTTGTTTTGTTTTTGTTTTTCGAGACAGGTTTTCTCTGGGTGGCCCTGGCCATCTTAAACTCATTTTGTGGATCAGGCCGGCCTCGAACTCGCAGAGATCCACCTGTCTCTGCCTCCCAGAGTGCTGGGATTTACAAACATGTGCCACCATGTCCAGCTTCATTCACATTTTCCCACTTAACTTTAAGTTTTTTCTCTCATTTTATCCATCTATCTATCTATCCATCCACTCAAAATCCATTTATTAAGTTCCTTCTACATGCCAGAAGTATTACCCCATACCCTGAGGACACAGCACAGAAAAACAGATCCTGTTTTCAAACAGCTCATGTGCTTCAGGGGAAGGAGATAGTGACTGGAGTTCTTGGGATGGAGTCAAATGCCAGAAGTTCAGCTATCCTCTGAGCCTCAGATGTCCCAGCTGTGCAAGTGTGATATGCATCTCACCTGCTGCATGAGCTAAATGAGGAAATACTTGGGCTCTCGACAAGTGGTGACAGATGCTCCTGTTGATATTATCAATGTCACTGTTATCACAGACTCCCATTATGGACATATTCACTGAATAGTGAATTACTTGGGAAATGTGGCTCTATAGGCACATGGCCCACAATGCCAAATATAAACAAAGCAATTAGGTACGAATGGGCTTTGTAAAGAGACTTCAAAGGAAGATGTCCCTCACAGAACTGAACAGGCATTCCCTGGAGGAAATGGGTTGTCTGAGAGTATCACCGGGGATCACCATGGCACAAAGTGGAAATGTCTATTTCAAATTGGGCAGTGGTTTCCCACCCAGGGCAAATCAGCGCAGCTACAAACATGCTCACTTGAAAGCACCTGACTTATCAAAGGGAAACAGTAAAAGTCACCTTCATCTTGTGAGGTGGACAAAGAATCTGTGACAGTGATGGCACCCCTTGAGTAATCCCTGCATGTCCCAGGGCCAGCCAGCAAGAGCAGATGAATAGTCTGTCTGCTGTGGCTTCCTCCCAAAGTCCCCGGAGCTTAACTGCAGTTGCCTAATGCACAAGAGAGCAAAGGTGACTAAGGCATGAAGCCAGGAACCTAGCACGCTACCACACTGGATCCTTCATGAGAACCCTGGAAGCCTGCAATGAATCTACAAGTCACCCCAAGGAGCATACACTGGCTTGGCTCTGCACTGTCATGGTGGGAGATGCTTCAAAGAGCATCAGCTATCCTGCTTGTTCTTCTTGTTGTACACACAGATATGGCAGCCTCTCCTAGAAAAATCCTCAGGCTCAAAGTTACAGATGTTGCATTGCTGGAGTCCACAAGGGCACACTGATGGGGCAGACTTCCTGGGACTGGATGTGTCTGAACCACACCTAGTTCTGACCTCAGCTGCTGGCTGCTCAGGAAGGGAGATATGCACATGGCTGGAATTGGACCAGAGGAAGATGGAGAAGGGAAGATGGACAAAGGAACCTGGAGCCAGGGGATGGACCTTGGTGAAAAAAAAAAAAAAAGCAGAGGAGAAGCAAACAGGCCACACACTCAAAGTGCTAAGTGAGATTGTGGCCAGAGGAGAAGTGACCAATGCACAGCACAGCAGAGCAATGCAAACACCAGCTCCCCACACTCCACAAGCTGCCATGGCTCTTCTGCCTGGCATTGTTGGAGACAGCCTTTGAATAGCCCTTCAATGCTTCTCTCTGCTTCAAGTCTTCAGTCACTTGCCTGCTCTTCTTATTTTTGAGTTCCTCACCCATTTATGGTGCTCATCTATCCCCCTTCTCTCTGAAGAGCCTTTATATATTCATTCATCTGTTCAATTTGCAATTATTTGCTTGCTTATTCACCAACTCCTGCTATACTCATTGTAATGAATTTTTTTAGGATGGCCCCAACCTGCCAAAAGAACACTACACATAGATGCTCCTCACTGTTGGGGGATCACTGCCACTTGCATGGTTTAAACCATTCCACCAGGACACTGGTGACAGATGAGAATGATGTCAGGGAGGCCACCCTAAGGTCTTAAGCTGTGCATGTAAGCAATTGTGTGCATTGGAGTCTCTCTTACCTGTGATTTCCTTGGTTCCTCCACTGGTGTGTTTAAAGCGATCTCCTTCTACCCTGACACTGGGACAGAGCACATCTGAAAAAAAGCAAGAGGAAACAGACAGATGAGCACACATGGCTACTACATCTCCCTGTGGAGTGTGAGAGTGACAAATCCCACTATACCTACAGTACAGAGGGACACACAGAGGGTGCTGGGCACCCCATATGTTTTAATCATTTCATGCACTTGTGTGGCTATTCAGTATTGACTGTAAAATATCATACCAGGGCAAGACATGCTCATGGCACTACTCTCACCTCCATTGAACTCACAGCCCTGTCCATCAAAGGGAGCCACATGGAAATCAATATTAGCAGCACAGAATCAGAAGTCAAGGATACCAGGGCAGTGTTAGGAGGCTCAGGACACAGATGTACCTGCCAGCCTGCCCAAAAGTTCCTCTGAAAGGAATAAAAACAAATAAAGAAATGATGAGTGGTATAAAGTCTTAAGGGGCATTAATGGAATAAGAGAGATTAAATTGTTATTGAGGATAGAAGGGTAGGGTAAAGGAGGAAGGAATGCATGGATAGATAAATAACATACAAGATTGAAGACCTTTCAAAAAGTGACATAGAAACATGTGTGTGTGTGTGTGTGTGTGTGTGTGTGTGTGTGTGTGTGTGTGTGTGTGTGTGTATGGAGAGGGGGGGAATGGAGTCATGATAGAATGAAATGGCAATGTTTAGGTTCTATACCTCTTGCTAAAAGATAAAATAGGCTAGGGCCAGAAGGGGTTGCCTCTTTTGGAGTTGTTGGCCAGTGGAGTTCCATAAATCCCCTAAAGATTACATGCAAATGTCAATGTTTTGCTTACTCTTCAAAACTTAATGGTAAGACCCTACTGCTAAAGATACCTGAATCGTAAAACTTAGAGTTATCAAGCTGGTATCTGGAAGCTTCACTCCCGCTTGCTAACGTTCATAATGCTCAAGAGTGAAATGCATGCTACCAGGGGAAAATCAATACAAATCTTGCCAAGCTATAAGCTACAATAATGAAAGTGCTGGCAAGGTATGTCCAGTGATGCAATAGTGGCATGGGCCTTATGGAGTAACCAACTGCTCTCTGATTGGATTTAATTCCACTTCACAAGATGAAACCCATACCTGATACTATATTGGTCCAAGAATGAACAAACAGGTCATAGGCCCTAGGAGAGAACCTAACTACTATTACTCTATTAAACGAACATAGTATTAAATAAGGCTCCAATGACTTACAGGAATATCAACAGATGAACACACCTGTTCTATTTGTAGCAGACAGCAATTAACACAGAGGCCTTCAGATGGTTAATATACAGAGATTAAATGGTGAAGTATCAGGCCTAAATGACAAAACCAGATCACGCACCCTTCTCCAAAGCTCAGGGATCATTACAAAAGAGAAGAAAGGTTGTGGATGATGATATGTAGACAGTGTTTTCTAGACACAGTATATCAGATGACTACATGAATCCAGAGCAGTTACAGCGGCATGTACATATCTTGTGCAAGGTCAAGCCTAACCAAATCTCAAATATGGAGAGGAGAGATGGGTACAAAGTCCCACCCCTCAGTGATGTGCTATTGGAAATTGATAGCTACTAGGAAAGAGTCAGTTTTCTTTAAGAGAATATCTCTCTGAGAAGTAGATCATTTTCCAGTGGAAAGCTGCACACCCAAGAATGTGGGCAGCACAAACTAGACTTGATAGGGTTTTTTTTAAGCACACATATTTGGATCGGTAAGGAAGGGTGGTGGATCTGGAAGGAGTTCAGAGTGGTGATGAATATGATCAAATTATATTGTACAAAATTATCAAGGAACTAATAATTTTTAAGGAACAATAAAATTGAGGCAAACAGAGAAGAGAACCAAGGGAGATAGAGGATGAGGAAAACCACTTTACGGAGGTATGAACACGTACATGAAAATGCTATCAGTGAGCCTCTTATCAAATGGGAATTGTGTATCAGAAGGTGGGGGCACCAGACAAGTGTCACTTCAGCCACTTTACAGTGCTTCAGCAATAAGCTGCATGAGCATAAACACCAGGAGAAGCAGAGTGTCTTAGACAAAAACCATGGAGTAAGTCATCTAGCTAGAGATTTATTACACTACACTGTACCAATGTCTTACCTTGTAGTCTTTGAGTCTTCAACCTTAAAATAAAGCTGAAAGGCAAATGAACATTTTAGGTCTCTCTGGGTAGCTCAAGATGAATGAGCTTTAGCCTGGGTTTTCAAATGCTTGCCTTTAGCACTGACTACAGGACCTACCCGCCAGCCAGAGGATGCTAAGTCTACCTATGATGCAAACACCTTTGAAGGGGAGACCCACCCCCAACACACACACACTTACAGGGCTGCCTTGAGAACTGGGCTGCCCTAAAGTGAGCCCCCAAGGCACCTGCTAACCTCCCTGTAACCCAGCCCTGCCCAGGAAGCAATCTAGCTATCAAGTATTATTATTTTAATCACTAGGCGTTTCCAGCATCCCATATGCGCAGCAACTGATCACTTTTCCTATCTGGGAACATCAACATTTGAGAGCAGGATTGTTGGGCCCCTTTAGCCCACAGCAGTAAAGGGAATCATCAGGGGCGCCCTGCTTTCAAGGATGGATTTTAACGTTGATCCTATAAGGCACCAACATGTCTGACAACCCCATGGAAAGCATTATTTTGGAAACAGCACCAGGCTGTCTGTCTAGGCTAAATCTGAGGGAAGAAGCAGGCCCTGGGCAATATTTAGACAGCTCCACCCAGGACAGCCTGCAGCTGTGGGGTGGTGAAACGATTGCTTTGACTCTGGCAGCCCTCCAGAAAGACAAGTTTGGGATGGCCAGTCACTGGGATGAGTCTACACTGTAAACGGAGTTGACTCAGAAGGCTCTGTCTAGGATGGTGAGCAAACCCCTGGACGCTGGAGGCTGGACCCCAGAGCAACCCGTGTCACTGAGTCACTTCTGCTTATACCCCATAGGAAGCAAGGGCCTGATCTGAAGACTCGGAAAGCAAGGCCAATCTGATGATCATAGACACAGCAAGATCGGCTGCCTTGGGGGAGACAGATTCATCCACACTGCTTTAAGGAATCATTCCTAAAAGAACTGCAGATTGCCAAAGGCCTTCAGCATATGTCATTGCTAAGCCGCCTCCATTCAACAGGCATGCATAGCCTATCTGGTTAAGTCAGCACAAATGATGACAGATGGCTCCTCAACTAACTCCCAGCCAGGCTTCCCAACAATGCCAGGGACCTTGAGGCTCACCTATGTCATAATTCATTCTGACATGCACCCCAAAGGCTCACATTGGCATACCTCCCCTCTCACTGGAGGCCCTGTTTTGATAGCTCCTGGCAACTTTGGGTGTATAAAACCACCTAGAAGTGTCTCACTGCCAGGGCTGGGGCCCGTGGAAGGTTATAGCTGGATGACACTGCTGTCTCTGCTTACTAACGGCTGTGGAGTGAACTGCCTCCACCACAGGCTCCCATTGCCAGAAACTGAGGTACCCCACCATGCCTTCCCCACTGCGATGGACTTAAACCCTCAGAAACCATGAACTAAAATAAATATTTCCTTCTGAAAACTGCTTCCCATGTTGGGCCATGGTGACACACGAGTAGCTAGCATGGCCTTCTTTCAGGGAGGTAGGCAAGGTACCCCAAACCCAGCCTAGGCATCTTCTGGTTCCCTTCAGAAAGATATTTCAATATCTTGGGTAATGGCCTGTTTATTTCCACATTCACTGTTTGTTCAACTGAAATACAAACTGAGCCCTAGGTATGCTCTAAATGCCCACCTTGTTCAAGGGACACAGAGATGAGCAGCAGACTAGATCACAGTCCTGCCTTCAGCTGCTCATGGGCTAGGACATCCCCACTCATTCCTAACTAGAGAAGGACCCCTCCTGAGAGATGGCATTCCAAAGCAAGCAACACAATACTCGAGTCACTCTTAGGCAAGTGTGTCCCCAGTGGGTGGCTGGATCTCAGTTCCAGTGCTATGGTCACTGTTTCCACTGTGTTAAATGCAGCCTCTGCTTTAAGTCAAACAGAGTCAACCACTGACCCCCTGACTGAGAGGGAAATGGCTGGTACAGTGCAGTGGTCCAGGCACACTGTTCACCGTGATTCTGGTGACTAATGAGACCACATTATAGGCCCCACGGCTGATGGGATGGGGCTATAACAGTCACTATTAGCCATCCACATAATCCCCTCTGTTTACTTCTGTTGGCTACAGAAATGAGAGTGTTTTCAACCACTGCCCCCCCCATTGCCCAAAATCTGACTAATCCATAATTGGTTATGTCACTATAGTGGAGTTTTTCTCCCTTTGCAATTGAATAATCCAAACTTGCAAAAACCCACTTCTTAGCTGCACTAAGGAGTTGGGCAGGGAACTCTTTGAGTTTCTAGATGTGGTGAGGAGAAGCAATGGGTAATGGGAACTAATGCATTATTCCCCTGGGAGCGGAGCTACTGACAGAGCAGGGCCCATGCATTATCCCAGCATCCATGGATTTATCTGATAATCACAGGGGATCCACTTGGACAGTAGTGCTGGAGTTAAGAGCAGGGACAAGAGCTAAGGAATCAAAAGTCATACTTAATGTGCCCTTAGCTAGTTGCATTTTCTTCCTACATGCATAGGAACAAAAAGGAGTGATTGCAAAGTCCCTGCTCCCTCAGCATCTGCTCACTGTCTACATGCATACGGGTATGCAGCTACTGCACTCTAGGTTTAGAGCAAACGTTCTATGCTTCCCATGAGAACGCAGGTACACCGGTGACTTTACACAGATCAGGCTCCATCACGCCAGGAGCTGGTCAGAGGCGCTGGCCCAAGGGGTAACACTAGACACCTACTTCAGTCTTGACTGTACTTGCTCTCCATTTACTATATAGACAAAGACCCCATTTTGCATACTACAAGATGGGGAAAGTTTATGACACGCTGTCATACTACCTTTTGGCTCTCATCCAATTTTTTTTTCAGTTTGGAAAAGAGGAAATTGGCCATTATTTTGAGCCCACTCTGTGTGCCAGTCACCTGATTCTGGACTGAACACATACCACCACGTTAAGTAGGATTTGTGCCTATGCATGCAACTAGTGTATCTAAGAAAAGTTGGGGAAACGCATCAGGTAGGAGGAGTAGCTGTATTTAAACACCACCTTGAATCTAGATCCCTGGACAGGGACGGGGGATATCACCAAATGACAGAGGCCAGGCATGCAGCCGGCGGCTGGCTAAGGACAAGACCAAGCAACTGCTGCTCAGTCATCACCTCAGGAGTGCAGCCGACCACCGGGAGATAATATTCTTAGTGAGCAAGAGAAAAGGTGGAGGAGGGAAGGGATGACTCAGACACTCATAGACACACAGCCCACTTCCTCCATCGCTCCAACTGTATCAACTAGGAATTGTTTATGCCCTCCTACTTTACATAGGCAGCAGATACTGTACCATACACAAGAACATGAATAGGCTTTGCATCCCTAATAGCTTCCCAGGGATGGGGTGACCATATGTCTACATTCAATACTGGGCATGCTGCGTGGGCTGCTTCTGGCTTCTTCACTACTCAACTAGGGGACAGAATTATCTCCAGGACCAGAAGACATATGTAGGCAGCTTGCTGCACAGCAGACACTGTTGGGAAGCATGTGAAATACATTAGCATATTTAATTGCATTCTCACCACAGCTTTATGAGGTAGATGCCCTTAATCACAGATGCGCCAAGAACAGTATACCAAAGGTAGGAGCTGCCCGAGGCTCACACTGCTATCAGGTGGCAGTTCAGCACAAGGTCTCCTGTATCTGGGCCTCAGCACAACATGGCCTCTCCAGAGGTGGAGTCGCCTGACAGAGACTCCGATGTGTTGACCCCGATGTGTTGCCGAAGCCTGCCTATATAGTATCCACTTGGCTTGCTACTTTCTGAAACACTTCTGGCTTTTGATCAGTTCTGACTTACAGAGGCATCTTCCCCAACTCTGCACCTGTAAGGCTCATTATCTTATGCCTGGGAAAAGCAAAGCTCAGAGAGATTAAGAAATGTATTCAGAATCCCAAAGCCAGCAAGTGGTAGAGTGGGGGACACAGGGCTAGGAAGTCAAACTCATGTGCACTTTCAATCATTATCCGTCTAATGCCAGCCTTGGAAAGCATTTTTACATATAAGAGGAAAAACAGCCCGTTGCCCAGTAGTTCTACTGTCTCAAAGTCGCACAGGTGCCCTAATGTAATTCCCTGAACAGAGCTGCAGGGAAAACATAATTCTATCAGTATATTATAGCTGAACCCCTTGTTAAAATGGGAGGTGTCATAAATCACACTCAAAGGCCCCAGTGCTGATTGTGAGTAAAAGTGACCACCCAGGAGCCTCACACAGTGTTCTTATGCTCAGTTCCACCCCTGGCACTTGTTCTGGGACATTTTTGAGATTCCTGGTCCTATCTTTCTTCCAGGCCTTTGCTGACTAGTTTTATGTCAACTTGACACAAGGTAGAGCCATCTGAAAGGAGGGAACTTCAATTGAGAAGACGCCACCATAAGATCCAGCTGTAAAGTGTTTTCTTAATTAGTGATTGATGCGGGAGGGCCCAGCCCACTGTGAGTGATGCCATCCCTGGGCTGGTGGCCCTGGGTTCTCTAAGAAAGCAGGCTGAGCAAGCCATAATGAGCAAGCCAGTATACAGCACCCCTCCATGGCCTCTGCATCAGCTGCTACCTCCAGGATCCTGTCCTGACTTCCTTCAGTGACAAACTGTGCTGTGCAAGTATAAGAGGAAATTAAACCCTCTCCTCCCCAGTTTCTTTGGTCATGGTGTTTGATCACAGCAATATAAGCCTGACTAAGACAGGTAAATGAGTATCTGCGTAGAAGCCCTGGCTCCTCTAGCTGGGCGATCCACACCTCCTAAAACTTCTGGACTGTAGAGGTATAGACATGGTGCCAAACTTCTGTAGAGCATTTATGTAAGCTTCAGAGCTAGTCTGCTAAGGGATGTGGCAGGCAGAGTAATACTAGAAAAAAAAATCCTGCTAGACCTGCAGACGGCTGCAGTTAGTGGTCACACTACCCATGTCCTCACTGTTTCCTACTCTCTCAGAAAAGAGCAGGTGAAGGGAGAAGGCAGAGTTGTGCCTTCCACAATGGCATGCTTACACTGTCATCTTCACAGCCTAGAGAGGGAGATGACATGATGACACGGTAGGGTAGGGTCCTGCAGCGCCATCTCTCCTCTCCTACAGAAATCATGGACTTCTTGCGGCATAAGGAGAAGCCAAAACAGATTGAGTTGTGAGAACTGGTCTGCAAGGAATAAGAAGGCCTGGGTCACACAGGCCTCCCCCCAGTCCTTTTGTGCCTATTTCCAAACTTAGAAGAAAGGATCAAAATCAAAATACCCCCCCATTTGGGCTGCCCTAAAGGGCAAGTGGGACAGTGCCTAGGCAGCACTAAGCATGGCGCCTGGCATCTAACAAGCACTACTTATTCATTCATTCATTCATTCATTCATTCATTCATTCTAACAAGTATTAATCATTCATTTATTCATTCTAACAAGTACTACTCACTCATTTATTCATGCTAACAAGTATCACTCATTCACTTATTCATCCTAACAAGTACTACTCATTCATTTATTCATTCTAACAAGTTCTACTCATTCATTTGTTCATTCTAACAAGTACTATTCAACTCATTTATTCGATCCTTAAGCCAAAACATATTTCCAACACATCTGTTACAGCTGTGCAAGGCACACAAACACATGATTGCAGTCAGAGGCTCTCTCTTTATTGGTGTCTACATGCTAAAGGAAAGACAAAACAGACAAGCAAATTGGCCAGGTGTATTACCCTCACTATAGAGGAAATACACTTACATGGTGATAAGGTGATGAATAAGTTTCCAGGATGAACACTGGACCCCTCCCTGAGGGGAGTACCATCTGAGCTAAGATACAAGGAGAACAGTAGGAAAGGGGAGGGCACAGCAGGAACACCTGCAGAGCTCCAGGGGCTTAAGGGCTTTGGCACTGTTTAGCAGTGGAAGTGAGAAACAAGAACCACCAAGGAACAAGTGGCAAGACCACAAAGAGACAGCTGCCCAGGAGGGCAAGGACAAGTGTGTTAGAAACTGGGCAGGAGATTTTGCACTCCTGAAGAGGCACAATGTGACCATGGAGATCCCTGTGGGTGTCACTATCGTAGAAACTCTGAATGGGACACTCACTCTGCAAAGTTTCAAGTGTCGCAGGGCACATTTCCTTCCACAGACATGGCCCTTGGCCCAGCACTTGTCACCAGAGACTGTGACTGTAGTTCCCTGAGAGGGGCAGACAAGAGAAGCACAGCAGAACACTGGGGATCAGCAGAGCTCAGGACAGCCCAGGTAACACATTCCAGCCAGCCAGCCAGCGACTATCAGCCCTCAGTGCATAAGAGATGATATGCTGTTCAGAAGCAAACTTCGCTTTCTTTATTCCACATATTTAATGCCAGCTATGTACCTGGCACTGATCTGAGTGAAAATAATGAACCAAACCATGAGTCTGCTACCATGGAGACGTGTCCAACCAAAAGGATGGACTGTAATGAGTAGGTTACTGAGGTAAAGGTATGACAATGGAGAGGCAGCAGGTGGCTCCAGGGCCAGAGATGTCTCAACCAAAAGAGGATGGAGGTCAGGAGATGAAGGCAGGAACAAAAGGGAGGGACTTACTGGAGGTCCAGGCAAGGGTCTGAAATTCAGACATCATAACTTGAGTTATGGAAAAAATAAGGACAGAAGATGGGACAAAAACATCCTGGAGAAGGACTATCGTGATGAGGCAGGCCGGAAGAATAAGCAGAGACCAGGCAAAGAGGCTGCGTTGTTGCCATGCAAGTGACAACAATGGCTTGTGCCTGAATTAGGGGGTGATTATTTTTAACTGCCAACTTGACACAAGCACCTGGGAAGACAGTCTTAGTTAAGGAATTCTTTAAATCAGGTGGTCCTGTGCGCTTGTTTATGAAGATCTATCTTTACTAAGTTAATTGATGTAGAGAGAACTAGCCCACTGTGGGCGGCACTATTCCCTAGGGAGGGGTCCTGAACTGTACAAGAGAAGAGAGAGTTAGCAAACAGTGAACAAGTATGTACATGGCCTCTCTCTGCTCTTGAGTGTGGGCATGATGTAACCAGCTATTTCAAACTTCTCCCTGCTGTGTCGTCCCTGCAATTATTAAATCTAACCTGGAACTGTGAGCTAAAATCAGACATTTCTTCCCAAAGTTACTTTTCCTTAGAAAAGTTTATCAAGATAACATAAATGAAATTAGGACAGATGGAATAGATGTGATAAGGGGTGGACAGACCCTGCTCTAACATAAAACCAGTCCTGTAGTTTTGGTGGCAAATCAAATGCCAGGCATTGTCTGGGAGAGAATACTGCCCCGGAGCCCACTTCCAAAGACAGTTGACATTTGACATGAGTGATTAACATGCAGAAGACCAAAGGCCAGGCCTTTTCTAATTAGCAATCAAATGAGTGCCTGTGTCTGTGTGTGCTTATGACTGCATGAGTGTAACTACGTCTTGCTTGTGTGTCTGTATAACTAGTGTGTGTGTTTATGTCTGCATTTATGATAAAATTCAACAAAACCTAAGCCAATGTAAGGCAGAGGGCAGAAACAAAACAAACACATTTTATAGTAAAATAAGTGACTGGACTATGCAGCGTGGACCACTGTTGCCTCCAGTCTTCCAGTAAGTTCAGTGTGAGGCAGAAACATTCAATTAGTCAACCACATTTCTTGAAAGGCCCAGAGACCCTGTTTCACCTCATGTCCCCACTTGCTCTTTGACAGCTCAGCTAGAAAGCACTTAGCACAGGGACATGGGAAATGCAAAATGACCCTATGAGTTTAATTATATAGATGTGTATTTATAGACATAAAACCTAATTTATATATAGATTCTGTATATATATATATATATACATATATATATATAAACAAATATCAATTTACTTGTGGTTACTATAAGTTTACCCTTTTATCAACTCAAAATTAAAACCACAATTCGTGTGTGTGTGGCCCAGGCTAGCCTCGAACTGGTGATCCTTCTGCCTCCGCCTCTTTCAGCAAATCCTACCAGCATGCACCACCACAACCTCTAAAACCACAATTTGAAATTAAGTCAGCTCTCCATAGGCTGGAATATACTGACAGGACATGACCCCCATAATAGGGATTGTGAGATCTGAGAGGATGCAGCTCATTTACCAGGATGGCACCAGCACCAGATTGATAGGGCTGACACAGACCCCACTGCTGGGTGGCAAGACTGGGCACAGTGCATACCTTAGCTCACATCACTTTCTAATCCCAAAGAGTCATTCTGAGGCCTGAGAAGGATATTTTAGTAATCTATGGGTAGCACAGAGTAGTGACAGGCAGAGAAGAAGCTGTACTTGGCACATGGGGTGGCCAGCTTGTTATCATGATGTTGACCAAAACACAGAAAGAGAAGAGCAGAACCCCTTTGATGAGACCTCCACTTCCCATTCAGCCCCCAGGGGGACTGAGGCCCTGGGAAAAATCCTGCTGAGATCACCTCAGAAGCAGGTGGCAGTGACTTTAGACTCTTGGTCACCACATAAAAATAACAGAAACCTGTCTGCAAAGGACAGTGCAGTCATCACTGTGGGCTTTGCAGGCCACACAGTCTTTGCTACAGCCAGGTAGATGCTTCAGGAAAATCAGTCAGGCTGCCTCCAGATGACACCTGGAGTGACACCAGGTGACATCCAAGTGACACCAGGATTCCAAAAATCAAACATTTAAACATGGATGGTTTCCAGGACTGGCCTAAGGGCAACCACTGGCAACCCACCACAATGGACCACAAGAGGCCTTCTATCCTGTGTGAGTCAGTTGCCTTTACAGAACTCATGAAGACAATGTTCAGATTCTACCTGGCACCCTTGTTGTGATAGAGAACTTGAGTCCTGTTGTACTTTGATTTCACTTTTGTAATCTTTTCATAAAAATATGATAACAACAACAGTGGCATTTAGAGCCACAAACAGAGATTCACTGAATTTGTATCCATCGTCTCAATTTGTCAGATAAGGAAACCGAGGCAGGAAAAGAAGAGATCTAAAGCTGCAAAGGAGTGATTCATTTAAATAAAGGAAGAAACTTGTATTTAGCATGGGCTTTAAGGCCTGACCCTGATGCTAAATCGTCACGTGCTCCAAGAGAGAAAAAAATTGGATACCAGCCCAGGACCCTCTCCCTGGTTCTTTGGGGTCCCTTGCGTAGTCAGGCATTCACAGAAAGCTGGAATTATACCATGCCTAAAGGGCAGCCACTGATGTCGGGAGACAAACTGAAGCACAGAAGTTCGTGGGCTTGCAAAGCTCAACACATATAGCATATGTGACTGCGTATGTATGACATCTCAACTTCAGAGAAAGGGATATTAGGGGAAACATTGCTCCTAGTTTCCTCTAGGAGAAGATAACAGCAAACACGAGATGACAATGATGATGGTAGTGGTGGTGGTGGTGATGATGGTGGTGGTGGTGATGATGATGAAAGTTGAGGAAGTAAAATGTACTAGACTTGATCACATCTTGTCAGATACACACACACACACACACACACACACACACACACACACACACACACACA
>OU015748.1:75475223-75519467 GCA_907169655.1 Acomys percivali | reverse complement strand
ACACACACACACACACACACACACACACACACACACACACACACACAAAACCTGGCACTTTTTTTATTTACTCACGTATTAGCATTAATGTATGTACTTAGAGCCCATGCTCAGGGCCACCAGAATGCCAAGCACCTCCTGGCATAAGCTCACAGATTGCTTCATTCTCTGTTAATAGTTGCTCCCAACCTGTGGGTCATGACCCCTTTGTGGGTCAAACAACCCTTTCACAGGGGTCACCTAATAAAGTCATAAAACATGGATATTTTCATTAAGATTCATAACAGTAGCAAAATTACAGTTATGAGGTAGCAACAAAAATATTTTTATGGCTGGGGTCACCACAATATGAGGAACTGTATTAAAGGGTCGCAGCATCAGGAAGGTTGAGAACCACTGCTTTCTAAGGTGGGCTATATGGCATCATCCTGCCTGACAAGACAGAAGATTACTCAGGTCACAGAGAAAAGAGGGGAGCTGGGAAACCAGTTCAGGGACCAGTTCTGGGTACTGTGATTTGCCCAGCACTTTCCTCTGCATCTACTTAACACTGGTTGGTGCATTGTGGCCCTGGCTAGAAGCAACTTTCAGGAGGCCTTCCAGCTATAAAGGTGTTTGCTACCAAGCCTCACTTCCTGAGTTCAATACCCAGGATGTATATAGTAGAAAGAGAAGATTGGCCTGTACAAGTTGTTCTCTGACCACTACGTATGTGCCTTACACACTAACTTACTAGATAAATAAATAAATGTAAAACTTTAAAAAATAAACAGCCTGCGGGAACAAACTCATAAGAGTTCATCACTAGACCATTCTATACAGCAAAGAACCAAAGCCAAATAAATGGTCATAGGGAATAAAAGAAGAGAAGATGGGTGCATTCCTGGTACCAGAGAGGAGACACCTCTGTTCTGAGCGATGAGATGTGGAAGGCAGAACATGTCAGCTGTATAAGCAGGAACAGGAGTCAGCCAAGGACTTGCAGTAAGCAGGCTTCGATGTGGCTGGGCAGAGCCAGGGGAAGTTTTCCTTAAGCGTGTATATTAAGAGGTAATTCAGTAACCGTCAACGAAGGGTGGTTTTCAGTTTGTCATCCATTCCAGTCACATTCTAATAAAAATTTCCCTCAATCAGAGTTAATTAGCTAGATGAACATGTCCATTGGGCAACAAGGACATGGCAAGGTTCTCCAGAGGGAACTCACAGTGACCTTCAGAGAGGGTGGAGCCTGAACCAGCTGCCGTTTGTGGCCCATGCGGTCCCTCTGCCAAGCCACAGGCCCAACGTGGCACTCTAAACCCATAGCTGGGATGCCACCCATTTCTCTCCAGCCTCTAGATCCACCCAGAGAGAAAAAATGGGTGGGTCTCTCTGTGGTCACACATATATTCCCAGATATAAAATGTGCATGCTTGGATGTGTATGTGGAATGTAAGGAGTGTGTGTGTGTTTGTGTGTGTGTGTGTGTGTGTGTGTGCATGTGTGCATGCATGTGTGAGTAAACATGCACACACATGCTCGTGCATGTGTATGTGGTGTTTGTGTTATGTGTGAGGTGTGAAGTGTGTGTAGTTTGTGCACGATGCAGTATCTCTTAGTGTCAGCAAACTGGATAGCAGATGAGCACTACCTGCACATACAGACCTCAGGGACTGACGTAGACAGCATGGTCAAACACCAATCAAAATGCAGGGCAGGCTTTTTCTAATGAGAACCCCGTTGCACACTACAGTGACAGACTTACTCTCCTCCTCACATAGGATAGGCCTCTCTCATCCCACCCCTAGTCATGCTAGCAAGTGGGGCATGCAATGATCGATAAAAAAGCAAACAGGTAAATTGAGGATGCCCACATACCATGATGGTTAGACGACCATGGAAGCAGGGAGACAGCCCCTTCTCCAAACCCATACCAGCATCTCAACTCAACAAAAAAAGCCAGAAGCAGAATTGGGCCTTTCCTCCAGGACAGAGGAGAGAGGACCACCACAGCCTTTCCTCAGAATAGAAGTAGGCGGAGGCTCCCTCCACAGCAACGGACTGGCATTCCAGAGACCCATTCACATGGGAGATAAGCTATATAAAGATCATTCTGCGGCCACCACAGAGTCCTCCAGGGTAGAGAAAGCTCTTAATTACAGCTGAGGTTCTGGGTTAAGCCTGTCCACAGCACAGCCTCAACCCCACACACTTCAGGAAGCTGGAGCTGTGACTGCGTTCACTGAGAACCTCACTCCGGCCAGAGAGAAGAGCGAGTTGGGACTGTGACATGAAGACATTCGTCTGGATGTGCCTAAAGTCAAGGTGACAGTAAGGTTCAGCACTATGGGCATCCCCAAAACCTTGCTAGTCCTCTAAGCTGCCCATGTTCCCTTCAGTAGCTATACTGGCTGAAAATGAGAGAATACAGGTTTTGAAAGCAACCAGACCCCCACTCACCTTCACAACATCAGCACCACCTCCATTTAGCATCAGAAACAGCAACATTATTTCCATTCAGATCAGTATCACATGACCCCATTCAGCATCATTTCCACTCACATCATTATATGAAGTCCCTGTTCAGAATGGTTCCAATTCAGTTCAGGCGTCGCTGTCACTCACAGACATCTTCCATGTGCAGAGGCTATTTCTGGTGTTTGGATTCTGTGATATGCCTTGATTTGATCTTCCCAGATGTTCCCATGATGTTATTGTTAGACTTTTTATTTTGTTTTGCTTTGTTTATACTTGAAGTGATTGTAAGGGGCTTTCGTTTCAATTGTCACCAGAGCAGACCAGGCCCGCCTCATCTCACAGCTGTGTTTAGAAAAAATGCTTTCTCCCTGGGTGGCTAAGCATTAACTTAAATCTCACTTCTTCTTAGGCATTTGGAGAATCCTGGCTACGGAGGGCCCATGTGATTTTCTTGAGGGTATCGTAGTGAGCATGTGTCGCTCTGGATCTAGCTGCATCTGTCTCCCCTTCTCCTGATATCTTCTGCTACTCGCTATGGCTTACATCTGGTATAAAACCCCCATCCTCAAAGGAGAAGGGTTAGTAACTTTCTACTCTCAAATATTAAACAAGCTCGTTTGATTTAAGGCTCATAATATTCAGCCTGTTTCCTCACCTGGGCTATAAACTGGACTATGAGACATCACACAACCTGCCATGGGCAAACTAGATGGACTGCCAGGCCTCCTGGGAAATGGCCTCCTCCCTTAAGCTTGCAGGCCACAGAGCTCTAAGGAGCAATGACAGGCTTGTGCTGGCATCCTCTCCACCCATGCACATCCACTCAATCCTGTACCCTGCTCCCAAGAGGCATGGTGACCAGGGATGGCCTCACCTCGAGTCTTTGGGTGACTGACACATATGCACAAGGCCAGGCCAAGGGAGGTAGCAGCCAGGCTAGAAAGGTATAAGGCTCCTTGTCAGATTTTTTTAGATACTTTTCAGGAAATAGCTGAATGCTTCCTGTGCAAAGCTTTTCCTCAGCCCTCACCAGTTCATTCATTCATCCCCCCCAATGCATCCTCCAAACATGAATTCCATCAGAATTGCCTTCAGTAAAACCCACGTCATACCATACACAGATGCCCATGACTGCAAAGAGAGGAAAAGGGCACAAAGTCATTCTATGAAGCCACTTGACCTTTAACCTTTTTTTAAAAATGCATACAAGTAATGTTATATGGATTGAACAGATTATATTTATATATTTAGACACACACATTTTTTTTAAAAAAGAAGTCATGAATGTCACAGAGAGTAGGGGGATATACTGACAGAGGTTGGAGGGAGAAAAGGAGAGAGAGAGCTTATGTAATTATATTATAATATCAAAAAATTTAAAATAACTTATAAAAGAAATACAGATCAAGAATCAGCATGCTTTGTGAAGTGCTAGATACAGGCTGGTGTTTTGCAGGGCACTGGGCCTCAGGGTAGACTAGGACCTCATCCTGCCACCGCTGCAGAAGCTTTAAGAACAGGGCCAGTATCTGCAGGACAGATACTAGAATTGCCATTATGGGTAGTGGAGAAGTATAGCTACCAAGTAAAATACAAAGCACACAGCAGAACTGGGGAGAGTTAGAATAGGTGGACAGAGAAAATAACATGGCCTATTTCTAGTGGCCAAGTACAACCAATAGACATTCTCTGTAGGTCTTGTTCAGAGATTTGTGTAAGGCGCCCTGTGGACAACTTCCAGGATCTGAGGACTACTTTAAATAGGGGCAGCCTAGTTAACTGTGTCATTGAACTACCATAATGTCATCATTATAAGCAACTATTAGGGCTGGAGCGGCGGCCTGGTGACTAAGAGATCTTGCTGTGCAATAGTGAGGACCAGAGCGATGATCTCAGCATCCATGTGCTAAATATTTGTAAGCCCAGCTCTGCAGTAGGCAGAGCAGGAGGACCACTGCTAGCCCAGGACAAGCAGAGAGTCACTGGCTGAAGTTCTTCTCTGGCCTCGGCACATGTACAGGTGGGTGCACCCATACACATATTTGCGCATGAATAAGCAAACAAATGAATGCATCTTTTTAAAATGTCATAGGGCTCAGAATATAGACTAATTGGATAATAGGAATGCCTGCCTTAAAAAACGCAGCTAAGTCTCGTATCTCAATTTACAGCATGATTTTGAAGTGTGCCACGATGGGGAGCGGAGAGGGAGGCACTAGTGCTGATGTCAGCAATTTGTTTTGTAAAAAATAATACTGTGTTCCTTGAGAATGTTCTGTATGTACACAATGTATTTTGATCTTATCTGTGCTCCACTACCTCACTCCCACTCCCTACAGAACCTACCAATACAACCTACCTGCCTCCTGAGAAAATAACCACAACCAAATACACAGAATGAAAACAAGACAGTGTTGTTCTTTAAGTCAGTGGGGCAGGGTTTGCTGTGGCCTGTGCTCTGAATCATTGTCCCTACCTAGTTCAGAGGCAAGCTTGGTGATGGTGAGCCTTCACCAGTAGTCACAGTTGGAGGAGGCTAGAGGCTAGAAGCAACATTCTGCTCCCAGGCCTGCCATCCTAGTAGCTGTGCGGCATGTCTCAGAAATTCACCTTTCAGGGTTTTTTTTTCTGCCACTCCCACTCAGCCTTGCCAAGGTCTAGAACCAGGCTAAGGCAGGCTGGAAACATGAGAAAATGCTAGTGATCACTACCAGTTACCTCAGGATTCCCAGAAATCTACCTCAAGGCATTCTGGGAAGACACCTGGAGCTTGCATGCTGGATTTCTGCCCCTCTGTCAGGGTTATGACACTCTAGCTCATCTAAGCCCAGGCTTCCGCAGCATGAACCTGCACCAGCCCCTTAGCCCAGCCCTGTCCTGTCTGTTATTTCCCTCTCCAACCCACCTCCACCCTGACCTACTGCTAAGGATGGCTCGTCTTCTGCTCTGCCTGCCAGAATCTTAGCATCTGGGGAAAAAGAGAGGGCATTTGGGTTGTAACAAGGGCCAAAGTCAATTGTTAAATCCATGGTCAATGCTTATTTTGCACACGTGGAAATGGGTTATCTCCACGTAACCTCTGGACATCAGTTCTCTCCCCTGGCAAGCAGAACTAGCCATAGTGCTCATCTCTCCCAAACCTCATTCTCTGAATGTCTCAAGCTGTCTTGTAAAGGGATGGTAACTTTTTCCTGCTGCTCACATCCTTCCTTCTCTGCACAGATCTGACCACACCCTATGTAATATCCTACCATGCCCACCCTCATCTTCGCTCCAGAACCCTCTTAACTCAGACTCCTAAAATCTGGGAAAGTCAGCAAGGCCACCGTGTTCTGTGACTCTGTGACTACAGTACACGGGTACACAACAACTCACCAGTGGGTCAGAGCATCCTTGGAGTCCACCTCACATCACCTGTCAGTCCCACACATTCATGGTCATCCTGAGCACACTTCCTCCAGAGAGCCGCCCCCCCATCCTGTATGTTCAGCAGGGCATCCCCAACAGGCGAGGCTTCAGCCTTGCTTCTTCGCATAGTTCTGAACAACTCTCAGGTCTTTACTGACTTGGAGACAAGGACCCACCAACCACAGGGTCTACTGCCCCAGAAGTCAGCACAAGGCCTCACAGATGTGGACACTCAATTAGTGCCCAGTTCATTCAAAGCCCAGCTTAACAAACAACAGAGACAGTCATACTGTGGTAAGAAAATCTAGAGCCACACCAGTTTCTGGAATACTTTATGCTTTTTCCTCACTGGGTTTCAGGCCAGAAACCTTCACAGGACCTGATCTCTCTAAGCCTGTGGGTTTTCAACCTGTGGGTTGCGACCCCTTTGGGGTTTTGAATGACCTTCGCGGGGGTCGCCTAATACCATCAGAAAACACAGATAGTTAATTCGATTCACACCAGTAGCAAAATTACACTTAGAGTAGCAACAAAAATAACTTTATGGCTGGGGGGGCGTCATCATAACGTGAGAAATTATATTAAAGGGTCGCAGCACTAGGGAGGTTGAGAACAGCTGCTCTAAACCATCCCCAGCTGTCCCACTACTGGCCCCATCCACTGGCCCCAAGTTCCCAAGGGGCTCTGCGGGCAGAGGAGCCACTGGGCTTCCCAGACACCACGGACTGTTTAGTCCCCTGCAGCCATTGGCAAGAGGGTCAGACGCTGGTCCCAGCACCTCTTCCCCTAACCAGCCTCCAAACACAGGCCTTGCTGAACCTGAAGAGGAAGGTCACACAGCATCTACTGCTAGCCAAGAAGGACAAATATCACTACAGCGAAGAGCTGAAAATCACAGGCAGGCTGGGGAAAGACAAAAGCTCTCCACATTTCCCATTCTATGAGGGATGTCCATAGAATAACCTCTCTAAAATGCTGGAGGTCAGACTCCAGGGTCAGCCATGGGGCCAGTATCAGTGTGCCTGCTCTTGTCCAATGCCATGCCCTCCTCCCATTACCCATCACATTCAACAAATTCTAGGCAAACAAGTTAGAGAGCTGGGTCATCTTAGTTGTCAGCCAGCAGGTCCCTAGCCCCTGGGTGTGCAGAATACATGGAGTCAGCCTACTACCATTTTCTTTCCTGATCATTCGCTTTCTCTAGGAGACCCTGCTACGTACAAGGCTCTGCCTCTAACTTTTTTTTTCTTTTTACCTCTTGAATTGTTATTCTCTTAATATTTCTTTAAAAAATAAAACCTCGCTATTGTAATAAACTCACAAATTTAAAACATCACACAGCCAGCTTGAGGATGCCACTTGAACAAGAGCTTGCCGGGTCCCTCAAACTGTATACACCTCAGACAGGCCCTGCCTCTAACTTCAGAAACTCTAGGAGGTCAGCACACCAGAGATGAAGAGGAAACGGGTTACTTTTTAACCTCCCGGTCCTTCTCAACTCTGCCCACCACCTCTACTCAAGGAGAGAGAAGCCAAGCTGATGTTTGGATGACAGACAGTCTCTACCCCTGTTTTGCTAACCCCAGGGAATGGTGGCTTCACCGGCACTTCCTCTGCTTCTTCCCTACTCAGGCATCCTCGGAGCTTGGCACAACACCTGTCTCTGCCCACAGAACTTTCTGCTGCCTGTGCAGGTAGCATGTGGGGATGGTCGTGGAAGGAGACAGAGCTCCACAGGGAAGCAGGGCCACTCACTTTCACAAAGCCGACGCCTCAACTTGCCACGGATCTTGTCAATGGCGTTGAAGTCGGAAACATGGAAGACATGCGCAGACTTGGGCTCTGAGGCGATCTCATCCAGCTCCTCCTTTAGTGCTGCGCCCACGCCAACAGCGAAAATGCGGATGCCGGCTGCATGGGCAGCTGAGGCAGCATCCAGCACCAGGTCCTGACTGCGGCCGTCTGTCAGCAGGATAGCCACTTGCTGGAAGGCACGGTTCCCAGGCCGGCCGCCTGCCTGGGCAGAGAAGCTGCGACTGGTGATATAACGCAGTGCATCACCCGTGTTCGTGTTGCCCCCATGGTAGTTGATGCGCCGCGCAGCTGACTTCACCTCCTCACGGGAACTGAAGTGGCCTAGTTCGAAGGCTGTAGTGGGCCTGTCACTGTAGCGCACAACACCCACACGGGTGTGGTCAGGGCCCACCTCAAAGGTGTCTACCAGGTTGGCCACCCACTGGCGGACCTTCTCAAAATCCTCCTTGCCCACGCTGGAAGACGTATCCAGGAGGAAGACTAGATCATACTGCACACTTTTGCAACCTGAATGGGAGACAGATTGGGTAAATAAAGACTGAGAGGTGGGAATCTTACAGATTTAGTTCCCTCCCTCCAAACCTCTCTCCCTTAGACTGCCTGCCCTGCCGCTTACTGACATCCCACAGCAGGGTGAGGGCTTACAGTTACCATGAGGACCAACTGAGGGCATGTGACATCACATTGGCATGAGTTATAGCCACGGGACACAACCAGGTGTTAAGCTCTTTGCTTTAACCTTGCCTAAAAAGTGATGTCAATTTATTAGTATTTGAGTATCTGTGTACATGTCTGTACACAGAGTACCTGTGCAGGTGCCGAAGGACTTTGGCTGTCTTCCTTCATAGCACCCTTTGAGTGTTCTGAGGCAGCGTCTCTCACTGAGCCTGGAGTTTTCTGGGTTTTGGCTTGACTGCCTGCCCACTGAGCCCCTACAACCTCTCTACGTCCCTTCACTACAGCACATGCTTTATTAAGCACCCAGCTTTTATGTGGGTGTTGGGGGTGTGACAGGTTTGGTGGTCTGTGGTCTACTTTCCTACACCTAACTGAATGCTAAGAGCAAGTTTCCATCCTGGTCATGTGGATTTCCATGATTTCATGGAGTGCACTGCATGGAGCATTTTATCATTAGAAACTACATAAAATGTACAGTCTTTATGTGTATTAAATACACCTCTATAAATAAGTTCTATAGTGCTTCTTATGGTCTCTCCATCTCTCTGTCTCTGTCTCTGTATGTGTCTTTCCTCTCTCTCTCTCTTTCTCTCTCTCTCTCTCTCTCTCTCTCTCTCTCTCTCTCTGTGTGTGTGTGTGTGTGTGTGTGTGCGCGCATTTGTGTGCATGCGTGCACAATCTTCAGAGACATCCAAAGAAACCTTAGGTATGCAAAACTATAAAAGAACCATTAATTTTATTTTTATATAGGTTTTGATTTTATACTTGTAAATCAGTTAAAAGCAAATCCCAGATTCACACACTTATACACACACACCCCTCTCTTACACACCCTTTCTCACAGAACCTTCTCACAAAAACCTTCTTCAGGGATGAAGACCATCTTATAAAGAGATGGCTCAGAAGTTAAGATCACTGGCTGCTCTTCCAGAGGACCCGCCTTCAATTCCCAGCACCCACATGGCAGCTCACAATGGCTTGTAACTCTGGTTCCAGAGGACAGGGCACCCTCACAGACATGCAGGATGCAGAATACCAATGCACATAAAAATAAATACATCTACAAAACCCCTCTTCATATAAATTCTCTAAAAATTCTTCACACTATCATATTCTATTAATACATTCTTGCTTAGACACAGGTCCAGTCTTTCATAGTCTCTTTCACACTATAGCACACTCTCACATTCTTTCACATATTATTTTGCTCTCACAGGGCTCATTTGAACAGATGGTACTTATACAAACTTCATCTGGAGGACAGCTGTATACTTGCTATATTGGTGACACTCTTGTACACTTAGTCATGAGCTAATACACATGCTCGCTCGCGCACACACATCAACGTTGACCATCCCACGCCCAATTTAATGTCCTACCTGCACGCTGGGCCTGGCAGCCACCATCCCCTCCCCACATCAGTAGCATGCACAGAAGGCAGGCCAAAGGACTCCCTCCAGGGACAGCCATGGCTCTCCTGCTCCTAGAGACAGGCATATGTTGTTCAGGTAGAGACACTTCAGGGATCTAGTGGAGCATTTCCTGTGTGGGAAAAGATGCACACTGTGAAGCACTGCAGAGCTTGGGGGTCAGGGGAAGCAGCGAGGAATCCCACATGCAGGTACCATCCCATCTCCAGCCTTCAGCTTCACCCTCCCCAGAGCAAACAGTGGAACCTTCTGAAGAGTGAAGCCACAAGATCTGGCCAGCTCCTTTTCCTGGTTTATCTGTGAAGTCTTGATGCTGGATGACCCAGAGCTGTGCCTTTCCTAGATCCCTCCATTAGTACCATCCCAGTCTCTTAGTTAGCATGACTCACAGACCTACCATAACCTGCCACCCCTGATCTCACCAGCCCATCAGGTTCAAGATGGTGGCTGTGAACCGTCAAGCAGTTTCCCACAGATACCAAGTCTGCAGCAGACCTTCTCCTATGGAGAAGGTTTCCCTCTGCCAAAACTCCACACTTACCATGAGCCCTGGAGAAACTCAGCCCAGACATTACTCTTCACCCTGGCATGACCCTCCATATGGCTAAGAGCCACCCTCAGCAGTGTCCAGTGAACAGTGAACTCCCCTCCTTTTAACAATAGGCTGTCATTTCATTCATTTGCCTCCCTGCCCGCCTGCCTACCACCATATCATGCTTGGGTGTTGACAACCCGGGGCATGAATTTACATCCTGTATCCATCCACAGCCGGAACCTAAGATTGGAGTAGCAAAAATGAATCTCCCAAGGGACCCATCTCCCAACTTTGAAAATCTGAAGAGAATTTTTCTTACTGCTTCAAATAGTAGATGAATAATATACTTTCAGAGTGTAGATTAGTACACAAGAAAGCATCAAGTAGGTAGTAAAAGAATAAGCTGGAAGCAAATGTACTTGTTTTTATGATACTGGTATGATTTGGGTTTTTATATCATAGTTTGTTCAGTATGACAAAAAGAAAGGACTGTGAACATGAACTTGCCTGTTCACGTGAGTCACCTCTTTTCCACTATTGCATTTTATTTAATCCCCAGGACCAGGCTCTGAGCTGGTACCATGATCTCCCTCCTCTGTACCGGCATGGAGCGATGTTGGCCTCATGGATGTCAGTGGTGCTGCTGAGATCTGGACCCTGAAGTCAAAGTCTACTGGGCATGCCCGAGGCCATCTGTTATCCTCCCTTCTATGCCAGGGATGTTTATCTGCCAACACTGTATCTTGAAAAGTCTTGTCTACTCTAAATCCCTCATATGCTTTTAACTCTTTGTGATGCCTACTCTAGGACATTGTATGTGTTTATATTTCTGAAATACAACTGAGAAAATTTCAGTACCTAAGTCTTCTTCATATACAGTGCTTTTCCTAGGGTGTGGTTGTAGGGAAATGCCTTGAAGACCCTATGCATTTTATTAAAAAAAAAAAAACCCTGACACAAGTTCCCAAGCTTTTTTCTAGAAGAGCACCAGTTTTCTCTGCTCTCCACAATCATGGATTTCCTCACATATAATCAGCAACAGAACTTAGGGACCATCCCTTCGATCTTTTTCAGCTCAAATGGGATAGATGGTTTCTTGTTTTTCTATGCCTATCTTTGGTCCATGAGGTTTGTTATTCAAATGTTTTGCCCAGTTATTCAAATATTCATTTCTCATTTGGAGTGTGTGTGTGTGTGTGTGTGTGTGTGTGTGTGTGTGTGTGTGTACCTATCCTGTGGTATATATGAGTATCAAATTATGTTATTTAGAGGTGTACTTACCCATGCATGCACCTAGAAAGGCCAGAGGTCTATGATGTATGTATGTATGTATGTATGTATGTATGTATGTATGTATGTATGTGTTTATTTATTTGCTTTTTTGTTTATAGGAAAAGTCTCTCACTGTGCATTTCCTCGTTTCGGCTAGACTAGTCCTCAAGTTCCTACTACCCCTGCCCCAACCCCTGTGCTGCAGTTACAGACACATGCCTCTATATACAACTTTTCTGTGGGTTCTAAAAGTCGGACCTTAGATCCTTATGCTTGCACAGAAAGCACTTTACCCACTGATCCCTGTCTCCAGCCTGTAAATAGTTAAAAAATATTTGTCATTAGTAAAGCCAACATCTGTATAAAGAAGGGATTTTTAAAAGAGTTTTACAATTGATGTGTCATTTAATAAATAATCTTTACTTCTCTCACATGCCTAGGACAGGTAGGTAAAGCACAATGAGCCACCCAGGATGGGTCCTTATTGACTTCTGGAATCTGATAAGTTGCACTACATGCCAGGACAGGGCAGAGGTCAGGGATCACAGGGAGAAGAAAGCCCAGGGAGTCATGGGAGCACAGGCAAGTAGATAGAGTATGTGCCTATCTACTGGACATTTGGGGAAAGATCAAGCCTCCTGAGTGTTTTCCTACTGGAGTTTAGAAAGCTGAGCAGAAGACAAACCAAAATATACAAGGCAGGTAGCAAGTTTAGACAGAAAAAAACATCATTTTCCCAGTACCAGAGGGTAACAGGGTACTTATGATCATTCCTATGGAGAAAGGTAAGAAAGTCCCCCTCAGGACAAGTGAATGGACTCTGTAATCAGAGTTCTACCACCTTCGGGCCAATGTAGCATGCTTCCTTTCAAGGCACTGAAGGCAACCTCACAAGTGCCTGGACTATAAAGGGCCTGAATAATGACATGTGGGGGACTTCAAGAGGCAGACACAGGATCCAAAAAGGGGGATATTCTACCTAAAAAAAGAAGCAGGGCTCAGGAGTCAGAAGGCCAAGGAGGAAAGAAACATGGTAAGAAGTCGGCTAGGTGTCTGCCATGTCCATGTTGTTGCTCGGGACCTAGACAGTTCCAAGCAATGCTGTGCACCTCAGTAAATACTAGCTTTAGGGATGAATGATCAAAGGCCAATACCAATGCCATCCCACTCTTTTACTATCTGGTAGTGGATGAGAGCTATTTGTTAGATAAGTAGTGATATCATTGGAGACCTATGAACTTGGATGGCTAGTCACCACTTATTTTCTACCATATGTCAGACATTGGCTCTGGTGTTATCTCCTGTGTCCTCTCAAGGCAGGCTCTATCACTTTTGTAAGAGGCAAGAAAAGAATGGGATGGAGAAAAGGCACCTCTTTCCCAGGTCACTAAGTTGGTGAGAGCTGAGAGGACACATTGGGATTTGATCCCATAACTCTTCTGTGCGGATCCACGCTCTATCATCTCCATAGATGCAGAAGATCCAACAGCAGTGACCTCTCAATGACTGCTGTGGGGCAATAAGAAAGATGGCAGACAGGTGGATAAAGTGGTAGCACATACCCTTAGACAATATTTTTCATGGCTCATGAAATTTGATAAATTCCCTGACTGAGGAAGCCAGGCTTCATCCAAGTTATAATCTTCAACTTTTCTGAATTCTTAATGCACTGAGGAGAAAGCACAGATACATCTTCTCTATGAGCAAAGCCACGGAACAAAGGAAAAGTACACTTATGTGTGTGAGCTACTGACGAATGCAATGTATGTCAGCAACAACAAGATTCAACAAGGAAGAACAAACTGATGTAATTATTATATCAATAGAAAGATGGGAAGGAAATACATATGGCACCTACTGGCATACAAAAAAAGCATGTGACTCAAGCCAATATCTCTTCAACATATAAAACACCCACTCCAGTAAGACCATAATGGGATTTCTCAGGATAATAAAGGGCAAATCTGAACTCAGGGTTATCATACTTAATGATAAAATGTTGAATGTTTTTTCCTTTGAGGTCAAAAACAATACAAGAGTCTGTGCTACACAACTTTGCCAGAACAATTTAGCACATCATCATCATCTTCATCATCATCATCAATCACATCCAACTTGGAAAAGAAGGCAAAGTCTCTGTATGTGGAGATGATATGATCTTATCCTCACAAATACTAGAGAATCCATAAAACCATTACAACTAATAAATCCATCAGTCATAAATGAAAAATTGAACTCAAGCATTGTCTGTGTTTCTGTGTTCTGACAATGAACCATCCAAAAAAGAATTTTATAAACCCCATGTATGACAAGATCAAGAAAAATAAAATACTTCGAACAGCTGTAGACAACGGAATATAAGAATTGTACACATAAAATGACAAAACACCAAAAAAGAAATGAACTAAGGTATGAGCCAATGTGGAGGGCTTCATGTCATCACTTAAAGAAAGTCACAGTTCTACTGGGGTGATGAACAGTGGCTATAGTTATACAACACACAGATCTCATTAGTGGTGTTGAACTGGGTGCTCAAAATGGCTTAGCAAAAAATACATTATAGATGTGTGTATATCCTCTATATAGTACATGCACATATACAAAAACAAAATAAAAATAAAAATGTATTCTGTTCCCTCAACACTTCACAAAGATTCAGAACAACATTGAAAATGAAGAGACAGAAAGAATGTAAGAGCCAGAGGATGGGCAACAGTACCATGAAATCCTGTCTTCTGAACATGATGTGGTTATCAAAATCATGAACAATACTAACTATGGTTACCTGGATGAGACCTGCATAAAATAAAGCCATCCAAAGTTCCCACATAGATGGGGGAGGAGTTTTTGAGAATACACCCCTTACTGGAGTGTACTTGGCAGTTGAGGGCTTGCAAGAGAGGCATTCTTTGAGAGTGTAGCCACAGTGGGCTTCTTATGCTTAAATGGATGGCTCCACATCCAAGCAAATATGGTCAGCACTAACTAGACTAAGTTATACTAATAATAAAATAAGAGGATATGGAATTGGGAGGGGGTATGGGGACCAGGAGAGTCAGAGAGAATGGTAACAGATAATATCCTATTTTGTTGTATACACCCATGTATACAAGAAAGAAATAGAAATATTACATTTAAAATATTTTAATCTATATCTCCTTGCCCTCTATGCTGAGATTTTGTATGGCTGGAGCTTGTGAGAGTATTGTGGGTACCATCATAATTACTGTGAGTTCATATATGCATCTGCCCTGTTGTGCTTGGAAAATAGTGTTATCCACAGCTATTAGCATTTGAGGCTGCTGGGGGGTCAGTTTATTTAATGATGTGACCCTTAGTGGGATGACCACACACTAATCCAAAAGCTAGATGTGCAACACAAACTGGACTCAATGGGAAAAGGAGGAGGACGAGGAAGATGAAGAAGAAAGAAGAAGACAGAGGAAGAGGCAGAGGAGGAGGAGAAAAAGAAGGAGAAATAGAAATACTAAACTTGAGTAGAAAGAGATGGGAGAGTTGAGAGGGAATGAAAATGTTCATAATACACTGTATTTCTCAAATAATTAATGTAAAAATATCCTCAAAACTAAAACAAAATTTAAGTTAAGTCAAAAATAAGTAAATAAAAACAGGAAACAAATATTTTAAATAAAACAAAATAAAGATGTTTACATTACAATTCTTCAGAATGTGTTGTCTCCACAGCAAGTAGAATATACAATTATAGATGAAATACAGGTTGGTCATCAAGCCCATGATTTAATACAAAAACTAACATGAATTTTTTCCGGGTGGGTTCATTGTCTTTGTGAGGGTCTTTCTAGATGAAAGAAGGCAACTCAGGACCAGGCATACAGCAGCCAAAGAAGGACATGCCTCGCCATCAGGGGCCATGAGCTAAGGACCGCAGGTAGCTTCTAGAAGCTAAACATTTAAGAGAAGAGATCCTTCCCTGCAACACTTTGAAAGAATGTAGCATTGCCAGACTTCATCACAGGGAGATCCACTCTTGAAGAACAGTCATCTCAGTTGCTTAGATGCACTAGACATGCGTCACTTTGTTACACCTACGTCTGCTCACTTGCCAGAATGCCTCTGACAGAACCTGTGCAGTGCCAGAGGGAGGTACTGGATCTTCCCTTGGAAATATTGTAATCCTGCGACTTGGCAAGAGGTCAACAAAGATGACAGAGGTTCTAGGAGCTGCCCTAGCCATGAAGGCAGACTCACTGATCTGAGAGAAAATAATGGGCAGCAGGTTCTATGGTGCCACAATGATATCACTGCCTGGGCAATGTGTGGATCACAACACCTTATGTGGAGGCAACAAGATACCCTTCCGGTGCCATGCACAGGGCTGTGATGACCAGGGGTCTGTGGACACTGGAGTACAGATTACGGGATTCCTAAACATGGTCTCTAATCAGAGGGCTCAAGGCCTTAACCAGAAGGCTAGAATGAAAAATTAGCAAGCTATGAAAATAAAGGCCAGTTCTACATGTTCCTGACACTTACAGAACCCAAGGTGTCCCTAAACAAAGCCTGTCATTGGTGGAGATCGTCTATGATGAAGACATCGCATGTTTCTGTCTGTACCACAATCTCCTAGGGTAAGCATCTTCATCTTCCATGTAACTACCCCTGACTCATTATCAGCTTCTACAGAGGATCTGTGCCAAACACCATCTCACCAGCCATGTTCACCATCCAATATGGAGCATGCATATGATGCCGAGAAGAAATAAGATGATCCCAATTCTTGGCTCCTTAAGTGAAGGGCTTTGGAAATATAGGTGCTCTGTGTGTGTGTGTGTGTGTGTGTGTGTGTGTGTGTGTGTGTGTGTGTACATGCATGCTATAACCAAGGTACACAGTACAAACCTCATGACACACTTGTCAGATACACTATCACCCCCACTCTACTAGTGATGCATGTATGGAATAGAGAGCATGGACACTCCCCCAAGTAAACACCAATGACCACATTGGACTTGGGGTCAGGTCTCAGTGGTACCAAAGATGTGTTCTTCTTGGCACTAACTATTATGTATGACATGCTCCCTAAACTCTAGGGACCTTTGTAAAGATTTCATAATGACTATTTTATCTAGACAGTGGGCATGCCAGACCCATGTTCAGATTAAGAAACAAAATAACAAAAGCCTTTAGGAACTTTCATGACTCCATCCCAGGGTAAGTTCAACCCCCCTCAGGTTCCTTGGGCAGAATCCTGCCGCTTTGGGTGTCTAGAGTATGTCTGGGGCAACTTGGCTGCAAGGAAAAAGAAGGGAAACAAGTAAAGAATCTAATTACAAATCAAACCATGTAGTTCCCAATCTAAAGGAAAGGGAAGACTAGGATTCCACAAGTGAAGGGATGGGGCTTTGGGAAAAGACTTCTAGGAAAGATCATTGAGAGAAAAGTTTCCTTCTTGTTTGGTTCTTGCCTGACAGCAATTAGTTTGATGGCATTGAACCAACCTTACATACCTGGGACAAACCCCGTCTGTTTTTGTTGTTGGATTTGATTGACTAACTTTTACTGAGGAGTTTTATATCTACATTCATAAACAATATTAGGCTAAGGTCATGCTCTGTTCCAACATTTTTGTGTGGCTTAGATTGTCAAGTAATATTATCTTCATAGAGGGAGTTGGGATCCCTTTGCTCATTTCTTTCAGATAGTATGGCAGAGACAAGAATAGCCTTCCATCATGATAAATAGAGCGTCCCCTAGGTGTCCACTGAGGGGAGCCTGGTGTGGAATCCTGGCTGTGCTCCCCGGTGCCTGAATGAGCAATTGTAGATCTCCATTCGCTTGTGTATCAGAAGATGGCCATCTCATTTCCAGGATGGCAGCATGAGTTATGAATAGTGACTTCTGCAAAGTGTGTAGCAGGGATCTGAAGAAATGTGAGATTTCATGTAGATCTCCACCCTCTCCCATCCCACCTTAGGTGACAGCCCAGTGTGTAGGGACAACCATCTTGCCATCTCCCTGCCACTTGGCTTTGATCTATTTCCAGGGGCTAGCTGCCAAGCTGGAATGACGTAGGCCACACCAATGTCTCTGGGAGGCAGAGCACTGCCATTAGTCCCCCAAAAGTCCAGCAATTAATTTAGTGAGACGAGTTCCTTCCACTAGCCAGCCCATTGCCATAGTAACCAACATTCCTCATCCAGGGACCCAGAGAAGTGGGGGAGGAAGACAAATAATGGGTAAAAAGCAATTTAGAAAAAGAAAATGAGAGTCGGCCCACTAAAAGGGCAGCCTGGGCAGAGTTTATGTTGCTGACGGTGGGGGCAGGGTGCCATCAAGTATTAGTGCTGTGTTGCTGGGTGATGAGCTGTGCTCCGGGCAGAAATCTGGCTAGGACATAAAGCCATGATGAGGACAGGCCAAGCCCCTGAAATGTGTCTTCCTTTCTATTGTGACCCAGCTCCAAGCCTCTAGCCCAGACTTGCTAAACGTTTCAAGTTTTCAAGTTCAAAGTCTACTTGTAGATCAAAGATGGCAGATTAAGGGTAGGCAGCTTCCAGTCAAATAGGGCTGCCAAGAAGCCAGGCAAAACCCTGGGTTCAAAACTGGGCCTGGTGTGACTTGGGATATATCTTCATTCCTCAACACATACATACTGAGGATGGTGTCTGTGTCAGAGCAAGTGTCACTGGCACTGTTAGTTTGTCTTACAGCAACTCACAAAGTGGTGAGGCTGGCCTTTCAGGACCCATGTTCAAATTCTAGGCTGCCCCAGGAGTATGCAAATAAGACCCTGAGCATCTTTGAACAGCTCTCTCATGCATCCAACCAGGATAAAATACCCATATTTCAGGCTTGCTGTGCTTCATCACATGACAGGAAGCCTTAAATAAACCAGGACATGGCACTATTATTCT
The DNA here is from genome assembly GCA_907169655.1 of Acomys percivali. Taxonomy (NCBI): domain Eukaryota; kingdom Metazoa; phylum Chordata; class Mammalia; order Rodentia; family Muridae; genus Acomys; species Acomys percivali. The sequence continues at coordinate 75,500,976 of OU015748.1, read as the reverse complement.
CCAATCCTTAGTTGTCCCACCCATAAAATGAGAACAATGTCCCGACTTCAAAGATCCGGAGAGCCAATAACTTAAGACAATGGTATGGTAATTTCCATGAAGTAGAATGCTACCGTTACAATCCCACTTGGCTAACCACACAGCAAGGACATCTGACCTACTCCGTCGATGCTGATTCCACAGGGTACCAGTGATGGCATTGCTTCCATTTCTAATCTAATCAATAGTGCTCTAAGTGGACATCAAGGGCTTCACATACATTGTTTCTGGTGCCCCTCAATGGCATAGACAGACAAGCAAGGAGATGTGATGTACTTATATGATCAGTGTTCTGATCAGAGAGGATACCAAGTCATGGGTATTGAGAGCACAAGCTCCAAACTCAGACCCAGGAGGCCATGTGTGGTGGAGCCTGGGAAGACATGCTGGGAGTAAGCAGAGCAGCCAAAGCTGCTTCACAATGACCATCCTACCTCCTGTTTGTGATTGCCCATGCAGTGAGCAGAAGAAAGAGTTTGGAGGGGGGATAAGAAGAAGATAAAAAGTCAGGCTGGGGGAAATGGGATTTGTGGGGAGGAGGCCCTCGGGGGTGAGGAATTAATGTGGGTAAAGGAAGCCCAGAGACTTGTGCTATGGGGCACAGCAACGGCTCACACACAGCTAGGGGTCCAAACTCGAGGCTGCACCCGTTTACTTGCATGGTGTGGCATCTACTAATGAGATTCCAGAAACTGTATGCACAAAGACAAATTAAAGAGACCAATGAGGAGGCCACAATCATATCAGAAAGGGGAGGCCAAGAGTGCACCCTAAGACAGCCATTACCCCAGCTATGGACGCTGTGGTATCAGATGAATGGCCAGATGAAGCAGGGACACACAGAGAGAAGAGCATCCAAAAGGAAGCCATGCTCAGCTTGAGCCTCTGGAACAGGGGATCAGAGGAAACAGAATGGTGAGTTCAGGCTAGACCCATTGAGACAGCTGTTAAAGAGGCTGGTCAGGAAGCTAATTTGAGATGAAAGAGTGAATGGAGCTGGAGATACTCCTGAGAAAGTGAAAAGGGTGGAGAGGGTCCCAGAGCTATCTGTTTAAATGAAGACAGTCACACTGTGTCACCTCAGAGGGCATCAACAATTTAAGGATTTAGGTGGCAGCATCTCTGTAGGTTAGTTTTCTTCCCCACCCCAATATTTTCCAGTGACTCTCCTGATAGAAAATTCAGTGCAGCATATATGTATCTTTTAAGAAATTAGATTTATTTCTATTTTTTAATATTAGTAAGGTTTAAGGAGCAAAACATATATCCCTACCTTGGTAACAGAACGATTGATTGTCTGTTAAATAACACAATTACATGAGGCCCATATTTTCACAAACATTGCCCCAAATAGCAATGATATTGTTGTACATATGGCTATGGATGGTTAGTGACAGAATCAGGACGATTACAACTTGATAGAAAAACTTGCTCAATGCACTACAATTCCACAATGTTTCAAACTGTCTCCTGCTAATCTTAAAGGTATACTTATGCAACTATTTCAACGAGCAACAGAAACCTCTCGAGACAAATGAAAAAATTAGCAAGTAATTAGATGTAGTTGAAAACTAAAGACAAATAAACTTCCTGAAGAAGCCTAAAGAGGTGGAGAATGCTGTCTGTAAAGAAAAAGCAACCAGTGAAAGTACATCTCCCATAAAACCAAGGAAATAAAGTCATGAAGTCAAGGAAAATACACATTTTTCAATTGCTTAAAGGAAAGACAGATTGGCCAGCAACTTAGTATCCAGAAGAAAAAAAAAAAAAACTCCCTCCGGAATGAAAGGACAAGAACAACGGTACGAATGGGAGCATGAGACCTTGCTACTCACAGATGATGAGTCCTGAGAGAACTGCAGGCGTGAGTTGCCTGAGCAGGAAGGACAATGTGTGAAAAAGAGGCTGGGGCTTGAGGAATACTCGTGACATCAGCAACATGGAAAAAGGCATAGTTCTTGTGGTTTTCAATCATTTGGTAAGTAAAGCAAACGCTAATAGATGATACACTGCTCAGGAGCATATGTAGAGGCAATCCTGAAGATGAGATCTGTAGCTCAAAGAGCAGAGTTGAGGAACCTAAGCAAAGGGTTCCTACACCCAGCATGGTGTCAGTTACGCACGCCCATTGCAGTACTCACAACAATCTGCAGAGCCAGCCTGCTGGCACAGAGCTGTGAGTCCAGATGTGCTCATGGGAGGCTGAGGCAGAAGGACAGTAAATTAAATGTGTGCCGGGGCTAAAGAGTATACTCAAGGACAGCCTGGACAAACGTGCATTCAAAACTTCCACCGAGAAATCAAAAGTGGATAATTAAAGTTGTTCAAATAACCCATAAGAAGACAAAACAGAAACAGAAGCTGAAGAACGGAGAAGCAAATGAAGGGAAGGAAGACAAAAGACACAGTAGAACACGCGAGCCCTTTAAGCATCTCACAGGGCAGAGCAAAGCACCCACGAGCAGTCAAAGATGAAAGATCCACCCAGTCCAGAACACACTTCCAGTCCCTCAGTTGCTCAGATCAGTTAAACATGTGACTTCATTCAGTAGCAGCCTTGCTCACTATGTGGCAAAGTGTCACTCCCCTGCTTCATTTATCTTCTATTTACAGATATTTAATAATGTAATAAAATACTTGATAAACCAAATTAAATAACATGTACACATCCTCATATTTATACATAGTAAAAATTCAATATATACAAAAATTTCTTAAACAAAACAGTGTGAATAGGAGTCACATCTGGGTGATAGATCACTCTGTTTTGTTTTATAGTTGTTTAGAGTTATGGCAACAGTGTGCAACAGAAAGGAAAGTAGAATCCAGGTTGAGGGGTAGAAGGAAGGAAATATCCTCTGTATGTTGTGATTGTTCTGTTCCAGGCATCTGCCCATGGGTTAACTCCCTTGACGAACAGAGGGGCCCTGTGGAGTCCCTGCGGTCACGCTGTGTCCCCACAGCCCAGCTCATCGGCCACAAAACAAACTGCAATGGCAATTCAGCGAAAAGTCAATGAAATCATTTGACTTATTTAAATTCAAACACTCACAGTTTCAGTAAATGAACAGAATTCAAATAAGATTATATGCCTTCGTGCTAGCAAAATACAGCTGAACTACAGTGTATGCTTTGTTTCACCCAGGCTGCTGTAACAAACTAAGAACAGCTCGTTTCCTTTAGAGACTTATGTCTATAGTACTGGCATCCAGAAATCCATAGATATGATGTCTGTTGAGGGTCACTGCCTGGTTCACGCATAGCTGCTTCTTCATTGGGTCTGACGTGGCAGAAGGGATGAGGAGCCTCTCTGATATCTTATAAGGTTATCTTAATCCATTCAAGAGAGTTCTAACGTCATGGTATAGTACCTGCCCAAGACCTCATTTTCAAATACCATGACACCAATATTCTGGGGGCTACATTTCAGCATATAATGGATGGAGAAGATGATTCAGAACACTGAAGGAGGAGCCCATCATCCCATCCCACCAAACCAGTTAGAACAATGGCCTAGCATTGGCTGAGATGGGAGAACAGACAGACTCCTTCATGGAGTACAAGACTAATGCTGCTGAAACTGGCTAGCAGCAAGCCTTCGCTGCGCTCCAAGTGCTGTGACAGTCATGGAGTAGGGGACACCCCTCAAGATTAGTGGTACCCCTGTGTGGTGCTTAGTCTTGAGTTGTTAATGGGATAAGATTTACAGTCACCATAGAAACACACCTCTAGATGAGCCTATGAAAGTGTCTCCAGAAAGGTGTAACTGCATAAGGAAGGCCGAGCCTAATGTGGGTGACACCACTCCCGGGGCTGAGGTCCTGTGCTGAATAAAGGAGGGAGGAAGTTAAGCAGGAGCATTCATCCCTCTCTGTTTCCAGACTACAGACACAATGTGGCCAGCCACCTGCTGGTTCCCGCTTCTCGCCGCCTCCCCCACCACGTTGGCCTAGCCTCCCAAACTGTGGGCCAAAATAAATAAACCTTTCCCTCTTAAGATGTTTTTGATGGGTGCTTTTATCACTGTGGTGAGACGTGTAACTGCCGTACCATATTAAAGCAGTTGGTCCATGAATCCAGTTAAGGTCTACCACACGCATAGTAGGTTCTGTGACAGAACAGACACTGACACCCACAACAGCCAGAGTGTGTCCCACTGTCAATTCTGAGCCATGTTCCTAAGCTAAAACATACTAAGTCTAAACTCTGGATTCTAAGTAGAGGTGAGACTGAAGGGCCAGTGTTTTTGTTCTGGTATATCTGGGTCCCAAGGCCCTTTGCACTGGCAACCTTCTAGATCTGCACACTAGTGTTGGCCCATGATCACCTCTGCCTCCTCCTTCAGGTATCAAAACCCATCTATTGTTTTGAGGAAATGTCCTTCTAGTCCAGTCAAAGTGCTTCGCCTGGCTAACAGTGGCATGGGGGAAAACCTGGGTCACCTGGGACTTTATTGTTTCTTTTGGATATTGGAATCTGATGCCAGGAACAAATGCACAGACCTCTCCTCTCTCTGCTAGGAAAGGGGGTGTGTTCCCAATAATGTGGTGGCTGAGTTTGAAGATGCAACTGGGCATCTGTCACCACAGAGGGGAATCATGTTGAGGTGAAGAAAATAATGTTTGTGACCAGACCACACATTGGCCCAGCTTTTCCCAAGGTCTAGCTTTTGAGTCTCATGAGTCAATGACTTCCCCTTCCCTCCTTTTCAGATGCAAGCAGATTCATGCCGTGTCCTTTCCTTTTGAACAGCATGAAGCAGAATCTTGCTGTACCTCAGGGAGCCACAGACAGTACCCCCTCCTCTTTGAAGCTCTGCCTCCACTCCTTCAGTACCCTTGCTTCCTCTAGCTCCCTCTCTGCCTTCTGCCTTCCTCTCATCGCACCTTTGACCGGAATCTCAATTTAGATATGTTCTGAGAATTACCCAGACTGACCTCTCCTCCTAAAGGCCAACTTTCAAAACCTATCCTGGCACACACTCTGCACATCCCGCTGGAGCCAACACTGCTAAGGTGGCTGCCCACCTCCCAACCACTTCCTCAATCGGCAGGAAAACATTTAAGGGTCTCTTTACTACTTGTTGGATTCTCCAGGCATCTGGGGGCTGTCAGAACACCATGCATCTTTCTTTCCACATTTTCAGCATGGAATTCTGCCCAGTTCATTCATAGATCAGCTCGGATTACAGGGGCTTGAGGACACAGGGGATATTTCTGTTTAATGTATTTTAAGAGTGTCTGCCCTGCTGAAGCAAATGCATAAAAATAGTGTTCGAGACTCCACGCTGTCCCAAGAGGGCTCCCTTTTATTTGGGAGGGGATGAGAAGGCACATGGCAGGGCCTCTGCTCTAAGACAGCAGTGAGCTGAGCGAGCAACACGTCTGCAGAGAGCCATAATGACTTTGGCTCAGTTCTGCCTACATAGCTTTATTGCAGTGTTAGGGGCAGCTAGCCTCTCTCCTAGCTGCAGTCACTTGAAGACTGAAAAGGGCACACACCTGTCACTTGGAGGGAAGAGCAATTGCTTGTACAGAGGCTGACTGCTTGGCAATGCCAGCGATGGGGGCTCCGAAGGGAGAGAGACAGAACTGAGAGCAGGCACTTGATAAAAGGGAGCTGTTGAAAGCAGAGGAGCTTTTCCAGTCTGGTTCCACACTAGAACTCTCAGCATCACAGTATAATTGTGCAAAGAGAACTTTATCCAAAGTCACAGGCTTCTCCAACATCCTCCATCAGCTGGTGCCTGACTTCCTTCGCCATCCTTGCTCATTCCTCTTAAATGTCCCCAAGAACAGGAGGAGCTCACTATCTTGCCAAACACTAAATCCAGCTTCGCATTCCAGCAGTGTAAAGCAGGGTGGGGCTCTGAGATGGGAGCCATCTGTAAATGAGGCAGCTGAAGGAAGGTAGGGAGACCTGCTCCCACTCCTGCTCCAACAGCATTGCCTACATTCAGGGTACCTCTGTTGTAGGGCTAGGGAGCCCTATCTAAGGCTGTGTAATCCACTTCCCCCACGGTGTCTCAGAGGGTGATGTGCTGTGTCTCTGTTTACCAGATTATAAATCTCTTGCTTCCTTCACTCTCTATTTGTGAATGGTTTACTCACCCTAAGTACAAACGTCCTCATGTAGGGCACTGGGATTCTTAATCGCTTTAACCTTAATGGCTCTCCTAACCCAGCCTCTCTCTGTCTGACCCCAGCCTATTCTTCCTGACACATGGCTCTTCACCCCAGTTCATGATCTTCATTCTCAGCCGACAACACCGCTGCTTTCTTTTTTCTGTCTTCATGACACTAAGTGTTTTGTGTATGGCTCTCCCAAGGCTGACTCCTACTCACACTTCAAAACCCAGCCTGGTTGTCAGCAAAACACTCCCCCAAGTAAAGCACATGCCACCATCCTCCTCGGTCTCCCACACAGCCTTTTTTTTTTTTAACACTGCATAAGTGTATCAAAGGTGGCCTGTTGGTAGGACTTAAAGGCACTCAGGAAACTAAGGCAAGAAAGAGTGAAAGTCCAATGACATTCTAGGCTATATAGCAAGACTCAAGAAAAGATGTGACCTATTGACTGTGCCCATTGCTAAACCCTTTAGAGTGAGAGGCTGTGTGTCTGGCCTGTCTTCCTCAGTGTCTCGGACAGTGATGGATATGAGTGGGTACTCAGAGAGGCTGTGCAATAGAGAGCAATGAGTCCACAGGCTGAGTGTCCAAGCTGCATATGTAGCATAATAAAATGAAGCTATTATTACAGACAGACAGACAGACAGACAGACAGACAGACAGACAGACAGACAAACAGACAGACCATATTTTTCTCAGAGAGCAGAAAAAGCGTGGGCTAGCATAAGTCACCCCCTTTTTGCCTAGTTATCCAAGCATGCTTCTTTTCTCTAAAGAGATGGCCTCAGCTCCTAGATGAACTCTGTAGGTCACATAGAGGTCAAACCTGCCCTTGAAGGATCAAGAAAAGTCACCTGAAAGGTGAATGTTTTCCCATAGAAATGAGCCACAAATATGGCTACTGCAAGGAACCAAGATGGGTCTCTCATCAGTCACAGAAGTTACTCTCTAGCTACTTTCTGGTGGAAGCCTGACACTTTGGCAAAAGCCAGCCTGCCAAAATATGAGGGTGTCATATTTTTTTTGCTGGTCAGATGGTTTTTACCTGGCCTTCCACTCCTGGTACCTAGGCTCCAGCCCAGAGATCCTATGCAAGGCTCTAAAAACTGCACAGCTACCCAATAGAAGAGCTAAATCCAGACATAGGCCAGCCTCATGACCACTGAGAGAGCCTAGACCATAATTAGGGCCCCAGGCTCAGTGGGAGGCCTCCACATGACCAGGGTGCCAGAGTGCCTGGCAAGCAGTTAGGGTCCTCCTTGAACCTATATTCCAGGATCTCTCTTGGTGTGGCCCATGCCTGTACACACACTTTTTCCATTTCAGTATTTCATTGACTTATGTAACCGCAATTTAAATTTAATTGCAATTTCATGGATCTAACACCATTATGAGCCAAGAATGAGGAGTGGATTTTAACCTGAGAGACTGGCTGAGTCTCTCATGCATCCAGAATTGTACAGACACTGGTGGTACCAAGGGATACAGTTCATTGTTCATTGCTTGTTCTTACAGGTATGCCAAAGGGTGATTATAACAGGTGATTGGGTGTTGGATCATGGAGCACCTAGAGGTACAGCCAGATGGGTCCTAGGGATGTTTCTCCAGCACCCCAGTGTCCTCTCATCTAATTTTCACTCTACATGGCTGACAAAGTTGGGGAGGGGTCCTGGCTGCACTGTACCACAGTGGGCTCACAGCAAACACTAAGCCAAACAACCCAAAAGTGATATATGGACACCTCCCCCGAGCCAGATGCTGTGATATATAAATGTGCCTTTTCACATCTGTCAACTGCTGTTCCTAAATTATTCAAATGTTAGATTTTTATTGATCTGTATTTTTGGATATGGATAAGGTTGTGAAGGGACATTCATTAGACTGCCTCTCCAGAGAGAAGACTGAGAAGGGCTGCTGGGCCTGCTGTACTTTGTCACAACATACTGTTATCACCTTTATGATTTAAAGTACTCTACCAGGTAACCATTTAAAATAATGTTCCCAGAAGCTACATTTTCCTTCTTATGTGAATTATATACCTTATAAATTGTAAGTGTATATTTACCATCTATTTGCTGGAATGAAATATACAGATTTATGTGGAGTGGTAAGGGTCAGGGTACTGTGCTAAGTCATAAGTTTGAATCCCAGTTCTCACACTTACTAGGGGAAGGATGGGATGTCTCTGAGCCTCAGTAGACCAGACTGCAGAGGACAACAGCACAGATGAACACACCTAGGCTCTGCCCAGAAACAATTAGAGCTCTGTCTGAGATAGGATCAGAAAGGGTGAGCTTTTGTTTATACAGAGCTCAAAAGTGGATCCTGGGAAATGGATTCAATTTGTTCAAAGCATATCCAAAATACCTAAGAGTGACAGAAGTGGCAGGAACAGAGCTTCCCTTTGGATGAAGGCAGAAACTAACCTGTAATCCAAGATCACACTACAGGCTGCCTTAGGAGGTGGTGGCACCTCTGATGCTGCAAAGATGAACAGTGCAGTGGATCCAGGCCTCTGCCCTGGTGTACCACAGTGGACAATCAGAGCACTCAATGTGACACGCCTACTGCAGGGGTATTTGTTGTCAGAACCCTCTGGGGTCAGCCTGGCCTCTCTCGGTGATGTTTGTGTTTCTGTTTTTACTTTATTTCACTTGGCTGTATTTCCCTGTGGTAGAGGCATGTAACAGGAGAGCTGCTCTCCTGCCAGACTGGTGACTGTAAACATGGTATTGTCAGATGCAGGCAGAGCGCCGGGGAAACAGAGCTGCTGAGCCTGAGTACAGGAACCGATGCTCACTGGCCTCACGGAAGCTTTAGACCCATTTTCTTTTCCACATAAAATCTCATCTGATTTAGTGTTGTGGTATGTTTGCTTTTCCTTGACTTTCTGGCACTGGCAGAAGGCTACACCCCTGTAATTTGGCTCCTGGGCAGACTGAGCCAGCTATAATTGCCCAGCATCCACTAGTATACTGTCCCAGAAACAGCTTCTTTCTAGAGATGGTTCCAACCAAAAAACTGATGTAAATTCAGAATATTTTCATTATTTTATTGCCAACCAAACTAAAAACAAAAGAAAGAAAGAGAAGTTTTAAAAGATACCCTCCCTCCTGTGTACCAATGGTGAGATGGAATTGGTGACCCAGGGACTAGGAGAGGACAAGTGATGGCAGATGCATGAAGAAGAGAGGAAGGAATTAGGATAAGGTGCAGGCCTCTGCATGGCTTCTGGCAGGATGTCTTCAGGGTCACAGCAGGCAGGTACTGTCATACTCTCTCACACATTCACTGATATTTGCAAAAAACAAACAAACAAACAAACAGAAACCAAAAACCAAAAACCTTCTTTTGTGAATACTGAGGGTACTCCAATTTTTACCGTGCCCTGAATCCTCAGTCCCAGTGTGTCCTGAGATCAGTACTCTGTCCATGACCTCCTACCTAAGAGAAAGCCTATTCCTTGGAAACCATCTGAGGCATGTTCTTGCCCAAATCTCTGCACCCAAAGATGCTCAAGGCAACTACAAAAGGGCAGTTAGCCAGGGAGGTTCATCCATTTGAGGGGTCCTCAGAGACAACCTGACATGTCAGGATCAGAGAGTAAGGGACTGATTTCACTATGTCATAAAGCTAAGGGGTGGTCATATCAGCACATCGAGTCACTCAGGTGTTCATTATTCAGTCACCACACACTTACTCAGTAAGCCTTGTGCTAGGCCCAGACAGGTACAAAGTAAGATACTTCATCCTGGCCACCTTGCTTTACGTGCTAATAATTCTGCCCCTAACACACATACATAAGTACGTACCTGTGTATGTTCTTCCTGCCCTCGCCCATACATACATTCTCTCTGTCCTGGTACCTCATGAGACCTGTTCTAGAGACCAGAGTTGTCTTTACAGGCCAAGCAAGCAGGTCACCACCACTCTCCAGATCTCCATTTCCTGGTCTGTAAAATGGACAAAATGTGCTATCCTCATCTCACCAGGTTTTGTAGCTAGTGTTGTCAAGCAGCTTCGCATGCCTTCAATTTCTGTGTAGAGACCAAGGGCTAAGTAGTCCTCAGGCACCTTTCCTACTCCAAAATACCCACACAGGCCATTCTCATCTCCTGCTTCTGTTAGAGAGCAACAATAATGTGTTGAGATGCTTCCCCAGCATAGGGAAAGGGGCCTCTTTTGATATGAAAATGGCCTTTTCCTCCCCATGTATTTGCTCTGCTATTGTAAACTAACCCATCCCCTTTTCTGTTATTTGTTTATAAATTCCTAAGCAGAGGAACACAGGCCATTTACAGTTAATGCCCCAACAACCACACACCAGTGTAAGCCTCCCTTAAAAGCATCAGCCTAGGCACACTGAAGAAAGGAAAGAGTAAATTCAGGACTAGAAAGGATGTGCTTCCAACTGGCCAGATGTCAAGCTAGCAAGAGCCCTTAAAAGCTCATCTGACACCGGCACTCATATTTAAAGTAGGCTTTCAAATGCCTCTGGAAATGGCCTTCATCTGAATACTCCCCAGAGTGGGGACTCACCACTTCATGGAGAGTTAACTGCATGGCTTTTCAAACTGACCTGACATCCAGAGTTCAAGGAACCTGCCCCCACTAGTCCTGATTCAACCCATCAGGGACAGAAGGGCAGGTCAGTTTCTATTCCTCCGGATGCCCTAGGGCACAGAGGTCACCCATGCTTTCTTCTCCATACCAAAAGATGTTTCTAGGTATCATTAATCTTTTCATGAAAGCAGGATTTCTGTCCTAGAGACATTTCTTGAATGCATGTCCCCTTATATGTGACCCTCTTACAGTTGACTCAAACATAGAGAGGTGAGTTCGTCATCAGGCCAAGGCAGGCACACTTCCGGGTCATCCCAAGGGCACAGATGATCAAGGATCCCATGCTCACCCCGGAAGTGTCATCAACTTTCTGGCAGCTATAAATAGCTGGCAGGGGTTCAAGGAAATAGGATCCTGAGGGCTCAATCTCTGCACGAAATCTAGGCATTTGACATCAGTGAATAACAAAAACAGCCATGGAAGAGTTGAAATTTCTGTGGAGGGATTGGCTGGTGAGCCACTCACTACCAATGTATAGATGTAAGAACATATGAGAATGTGTTGAAATTTTGAACAAACCCCAGGAAAGCAAGGTACACATTCCTTTCTCCTGCAAACATTTCTAAGGGTCCGTAACCAGAGTCCTGCTGGGTCCCCGTAAAGGAGCCCCTCACCCCATTCAGCCTCTTTCCCAGCAACATAAGGGTGATGACTCTCTGTGGCCTCCCAGGAGCAGTGCCAAGGAGAACTCCCAGGTTTAGGAGACAGAAACAAGCTAAAATAACAAATGCCTGGCCACTTCTCTTGTTAAGGAGTGGATCGCTCCCATCACCTTCTCATGACAAATGAAGAATTGACAACCCTCTGGGTGCAGCCCTTAGCTGAGGGCAGCTGAGGAAGGAAACGGAACAAGCAAACAGTATAAGGCAGAACTGGGCCCACACACAGCACACATCACTAAGCCCCGTGCAGCTTCTGTCTCTAACAGACCAGAACCCTACAGGTGAACTTCCTAGGGCAAGTAAGATTTATCCAAAGGGATCGTCTAGCCTTCCCCAGACATATGTCAGTGAGAGACAGGTGAGAAGCCAGAATTCACCCACGTAGACAAAAACATGCCAATACAGCAGCAGAGGGGCTGAAAGATGACAAGGGATATAGTTACAGTGATGTTTGTAGTAACGGGGACATCCCAAATGCCAGAGAAGCATGTCTGCCTGTCATCCTGAGCCTGTCCACACACAAACCAATCCAAGTTAAGCTTCGTTGCCTGGAACATGAACCGCTGGTCTGCTATACAACATGATTTACAGAAACAGACAGACTAAGGCACCTTTCTGGTCTGAGGACGGATGGCAGCATGCTCAAATAGGAAAGAGATCCAAAGGTAGGCCAAGAAGACGAAGCCCCTTGCCCATCAAAGGGAGGCAGATTTTCCTACCTCCACTCTCCCAAAGTCCCTTTCACCACCCCCCAAAAGCTGGTAGGCCCCAATAGCTCTCAAAACAACTCCAGTGCGCTCCGGTGATGGTCACTGGGGCCACTGGGCTCTCTGCTTTCTTGGACAGCTCCTAAGAATTACTCAGGTACATTCTAGGGATTTCATTTCCCTCTGAGGATGAAGCAAGTTTTGTCCTCTTCATACTGAAGGCTCCCCCAAAAGGGTTTCAACAAGAAGGTGACCAGGGATGCCAAGAGTTCGGTACCTAGTTCTCATGACCACTCATCCATCACTGGAACCTCTGGCCCCCAATACAGGCAGCAGAGAAAACTGAGCCTTACCTGCCAGGGGTCCGGCCTGGGCTTGTGTCCTAGGAACTGACGGAGCTGAGCAGCGTTCAGGGAAGACGCCAGTCTCAGGCAGTCCCCTTCTGTGATTCCCCTGTAGCACACAGACACTCTGCCTGCCACTGGGCTGAAAAAAGACCTAGCACCCTGAATCTGCAGGCAAATTGTGGGAGTCTTCTCCTAGGCCATGGGTACAGAAACAGAGCTAGCATTCAAGGCAGCAGTTGGCGGGCAAGGCTGAAATTTACAAAGTAGAATGGCAAGTGTGTGAAAGAGAGCAAAGCAGAAACGGGCCAAGCAGGTCCTCAGGGAGAAACCACAGCCCTCTCCAGGCTGCTGGCTGCCCAAGAACAAAGCTGACCCTGCCCTCCCCAGGGGCTCACAGGCTGGGCTCTGGGATTCCCCCAGCTAAGAGCTCTCTGCACCGGGGAGGAGCCGGGAGTGGGCGGGGAAAAGAACACGGGCTGGGGCGGGGCTAGAGGGCCTTAGTGCCTCTGGGCGCCAAGAGGGCGGGGCCTGTGGGCTTATGGAGGTCCCTGACCCCAGGGATCTGGCTCCGGAAAAGGTCAGGGCCACTCTGGGGAGGGGGCAGGGGAGGGGAGGGGCGGCGGGAGGAGGAAGCGGGCGGCTGTGCAGATAAGAGTCTTAAGGTCCCAAAGTCAGAGCGGCCTTAAGAAGCCCAGGAGAGCATGAACAACTGTCCAGTTAAGGACTGCACTAGATATTTTGGTCCCTTTACAGAGAGCTCTGAAATAACCCACCGAGTTTAGAGGCAGCTGCTTAGGACCAGTTTGGACAGCAGAGGCTGAGAAAAAACCTTGGCCACCACCCTCTGGCCTGTTGTCCCAGACAAGGCAGTGAGGGAGCCCAGGTAAGCTGAAGAGGTCACCAAGGGAAGAGCAGTAGCAAGTGCTGGCAGGGATGCCCTTCGACTTTTTCTTTCTGAGCACTGCTCCTAAAAATGGGCCAAGCAGGGTATTTTGAAATGGGCATGATGAGAACATTGCTTAATTGGCAGAGTGTCTCCCACCCCTACACTCAATCAGTCTCATAAGCTGCAGAGTGTCTTTATTTGGCTGCCTGTGTAGCAACATTTATAAACAGACACACCGGGCTCCTCTGTGGCCAGGGGACTCACAACAGCCAGCCCCAGATGCCTTTCCCTGCTTTCTGATTCAGCTACCCCTGTGGCAATGTTAGGTGCTGGCTAAACGGACCAGAGCCTGGAACAGGCTTGATGACAGTCATGCAACAACACGCGCACGACGCGCTGGAGAGGGGATGATGACTAGATAAACCAAGGTAAATCTGTAGGCTTACTCGCCACCTATGGGGGATGAAAATTACACAAGGCAGGTGGAACTGCCAAAGCAAAAGTCCACTGACTATGGACTTGGCACTCTTGTGAGGCAGCCATAGTGGGATTCCCAGAATGGCCTTTCCTGTCTGCTATCTCTTGTAATAAACCTGACAAGTAGTTGTGAGGACTGAATTCATCCTCATTACGAAGAACCCTTGCACTACAGCTTTCTGGTGTCCCTGCTGTCCCTGCGTATCCCCCTCTCCCGCTTACTGTTTTTTCTGGCCAGCCCTCTTGAGGCCAGCTAGCAGACAGGGCTTCTGGCCTCCCAGCCCGCACTCTTATCCAGGTAATGCCTCCCTCCCTTGTTTTGTAAATTTTATTTTTATCTTATTTAACACAGGCTGACTGTACATTTTTTGAGGGACAAAGTATGAAGTTTATAGTCCTATGTACTCTCTCCTCTTTCTCTCAGGATACTAGACAGACATCTCCATCAGTAGGAGAGAACCCTGCAAGACAGTGTAGAAGTTGGAGTTCCAGTGCCACTGGTGGGAGAACCCTGCAGGCCCGTATAGATGTTAGGGTTATAGAAGAGAGGCAGGACAGCCCCATCACACCAGCCCTGCTACTATAATCTGAGGCCAAGTGTCTGTGTGGAAATAGATCATGGCTTTGACAGGAGATGCTCCGCCTCAGTGCACAGAAACTCAGAGGTAATTGCTCTGCTTTCTCCTTGCTGTGATGTGAGGCCATCAGGCCAGAGGCCTGGAAAGGTACTCCCAAAAGCACTCTGTCTCACTTCCTTCCCACTTTGGACCACTTCTCTGCCAAGATGACAAAGCATACAAGCATCCAAGATTTACTTAACAGGAATAGGAAATCCTTAAACAAGGCACTATACCCACAGATATGAGGTTTATGCATTGAACAGGGAATAAGAAAATGTCTCCCCTGGGACATATTTGGTTGTTATATCTGTCTTTCAACCACTGTGATAAATAACACTGAAAGATAAATAAAACAGGCAGAGTTCAGGCAACACTAGTCACACTCTGTTTCTCAGTTGCTGGGGTGGGGGTGGCATGAACCACATGGACCCGCTCTACCTAAGGTCCTATCAACAAGCTAAAGTATAGTTCCACCCAGGTCGTCCTGGAAACCACTGAGTTTTGGGGGGTTACTCAGAGACCACAGTTGTGGGGGGATATAAGCAAGGTTAGGGGAGCCCCAAAGCAGCCTCATTGGAAAGCCTTAATCCAATGTAGGTGATGGTGTCCCCATTGCTACATAGATACAGCCCCTGTCCCATAGTCCTCCCCAGCCATACTCTAGTTCTTCCCCTAGACCCAGGGACCCTGTGCAATTAGGGGAGAATTGTATACAATGGCTAGAACATCAGGTGAGGGTCCAGCAACCCTCCTCCTCCTCCTCCTCCTCTTCTGAGGGAGTATAGTAGCCCACAGAACAGTCATTATGGACACTCACAGTAGACACAGTTGATCTCATGAAGATGGTGGCAATCCAAGCCTCCTATCTCAGTCCACTGGATCAGGGCTTCCAAAGGTTGCCGTGAGGCACTGGCCTGGCTGCATTGAAGGAGAGATAAACCTGTTTTTTAGGATTCCAAGTGTGGAATCCGAACAGTCTCGTGAGAGAACAGGTGAGATTAATTCCCTAGAAGAGCAACCACCTCGTGCAGGAGCTTAAAAAGATCCTGTGAACAGACTCTGGGAGGAGATATATAAATGAGGCCAGAATTGGAGGTGGGAGTTTTTTGGAGACTTGGGGTACATTTGGCTTTTCATCACTGCACTTCAAGATGTTCCTATAGAAAACTGCTCGAGGTAAGGCTTCGGGGCTCCGGCTCCTGCTGAGGTTCTGGGTTCTGGTTACCCCAGGTTCTAGCAGAAGAAATCCTGTGGCTCACGCCTGGAGAATCATTCCTCGGAACTGATATCCTTAAGGTTTTGTTATTTTGTCCATTAATCCTCATTTCCTATTGTTTTGGTTAGTCAGGTTATAAGTGATATATGTTCGGTCATTAAGTTGTTAATAAAATATATTGGTTAAGAAAATTGAGCCTACACTGCATCTTCAGTGATCTCAGGCTGTTGGCAGACCTTGTTCAGCCCCTCACCATGGGTCCGTGCATTCTTTCTTTCTGTCAACACAGGCGTGGCTCAAACCGATTTTATTTTTCTCTTCAGGGTCTTCTGGAAGTATCCCTAACCCTTTTCTCAAGCAGACCTGAAGCAGAAGCCTCCTGAGGGAGGGAAGGGATGGGAATGCTTCATTGAGGGCCTCAATGGGAGCACCTGTAAATATATATTGAATAAATAATACATGAATCACTGGATCGTGGGTTTATTTGACAGTCATTGGTGCTTTGCATTTTCAACTGGCTTTCTCCGTGGATTTGGATTTTGTGTCTCCCAAATGCATTATATCACTTCATGGGTCAAGAGAAGTGTATGTTTCCCAGAACATCTAGAAAAAATTGCTATGTGCACAAGAGCAGCATAATTAGATGTAATTTTTTCAAATTATTAAGTTCTCAGTTTCTAAACTCTTCTGAGATCAGCTAAAAACATTCCTCAAATCTGTTTTACAAGGATGAAAACTTGAGTAGGAGTGTTAATTTGTTTTAAATTAATGTATATCCTATAGCTTCTGTTTGTGAAACTAGCTTCAGGTTTATTACATTTATTCATTTTTAAGGAAAGGTCAATCATAATATTCTTGTCTATTTCTTTTAAGTTATACTCGTGCTTACTTCTTTAAATACATGAACATCTTATCAAATCATAAAGCTAGTTTTGCAGTGTTTCATGAACTCTCAGAAGCCAGACTGCCCCAGTACAAAGCCAATAACTGCAGCTGCCCAGGACACTTGCTCTGAGAACGTGGGTCTCCATTACTCTGTATCTGGGCCTTGGG
Organism: Acomys percivali; assembly: GCA_907169655.1. Classification (NCBI taxonomy): domain Eukaryota; kingdom Metazoa; phylum Chordata; class Mammalia; order Rodentia; family Muridae; genus Acomys; species Acomys percivali. The sequence goes on along the minus strand of OU015748.1, from coordinate 75,484,218 downwards.
TATCCAACTGGGACTTCATTTTTAGGTGGAAGCCCTGCAATCTGCGTGACCTCTGACTGTCCACATAAAGTCAGGACCTTCACATTTTCTAGTGATTGATTCTGAGTAGGAACAGCCTTGACTGAGAATAAATAAGCATGCTTCCCTAGTAGCAAGGTGGAATTTTCAGCCTGCAGTGTTAGGTGCCTAAGCCAGCCCTCACCCAAGCCTTCTCAAAGTGTTTAAAATGGATCATCAACTCAGGAGTTTTGCTCAATCTCCACCTTCCACCTGGCCCTGTATGTTCAGCCACCAGGTCTCAGAAAGAAAAAAAAAAAAAAAAAAACTTTGGAAAGTTGAATTTGACTTATTTCTGGCCTTGTTTAACCTTTCCTGAGACTTCCCCACAATCTAGGTTTGCCCTAGATTGAGAGGGAAAACCCTGGAGCTGCTTTGTCCCACCTGTGCTAGCCCTGTTGCTCCTTCCCATGGCTGGACCCCAGAGCAGGGCTATTGTCACAGTGGTCTCCTTGCCCCCAGCCCTGGGCATTCGTTCACTTCCTGTCCCAGACTTTCTACTGCGTTCCCTCCAGGTGTTCCTCCTTCAAGTGTTACATCTTCTCTGAAACCAAGTCTCTGCCTTACACTGGCCTTTATTCTTCAAGCCTCCCAGTGCTGTCTGGAGTAGATTTTATATTTATATGTTGTAAAGTCTTTTTCTCCTGAGCAAAAAACAAGATCCAGAAGGGAAGGGGGTTCTGCCATTGCTGTGTTTCTGGGTCAGTACCAACCCAGAGCAGGCAAACAGGATACAAAGATAAAACTTAGCCATTGTCCTGCTTTGTCTCCTAAGACTCCCTAATGTCCCCACCAGAAAACAGTAATGATGTCAACATTCATGGACACTGGTAGAGTGCCTGTGGCCAGAAACAACTCAAAAAGTCTCTGAGGCATCTTATTTCCAATGTGGATCACACCTGGTAAGATGATGGTACCATCAAAGCAGGAATCTGGTGACAGATATTTAGGGTTGGGCAGGAACTATCTAGAAGGGACAGACCTGGCTTCCAGCACAAGCCTATCTTTTCCAGAGATTTGCACTTTCTATGATGACCTGAGAAATGAGTTCAAGTGTTCGGTTTAGGGAAATTTATTTGTGAGTGTCTACTCAGAAACCAACTTCTTATTTCATGGGAACTCATATTTCCCTTCCCACAGGATCTTCTTCCATTTTCTCTTCAAAGTATCCCCAGCAAAAAGATAATACCACTAGCCACTGAGTGAGGCTTTCAGGCCCAAAGCTTTCCTGTTATTATTGTTATTGTTGTTGTTTAATCTTTGTGTGTGTGTGTGTGTATGCATTTCGAGTTTGTGTGTGTGTGTGTGTGTGTGTGTGCATGTGTGCATGGGTGTACATGTACCATAGCATGAGACCAGAGATCTAAAGACAACCTACATGTTGCTCCTTCCTTCTTTCTACCTTGTTTGAGACAAGGCTTCTTATTATTCAATACTGCATGCACTGGACTAACAGGCCTCTGAGTTTCCAATGGTCTTCCTGTCTCCACCTCCTATCTTTCTAAAGGACACCAGAATTACAGATGTGTTCTACATTGGGTTTTATGTGTGCTCTGGGATCTGAACTTGGGTCCTCAAACTTGTGTGGCAAGCACTGACTCATCTCCTCAGCCTAACTTCTTTATTTTAGAACTTACATCATTTTCATCAATGCCAATAACTCCTTTCTTTACAATATCACCTCCTTGGTATTCATGGACATCCATCCTTGGATCTGCCACATCATTCCTCAGCATCTTAGTTGGTAGCATCTCAGTTTATAAACTTCCACTTTACAGGAGAAGAAAGTGAACTTCCTTGGTTTGTTTAACTCATCTTGAAGCTAGGAGAAAGCTGAGCCCCTCCATAATTTTGAAATCAGTCAAATGACATGCAGTGATTGCAACAGCATCAAGAACAATGGCAGTTGTGCTTGCAGTGATGCACTGTCCATGAGAAGTAATATCCCCAAGCACGGCTAGATGAACCCCTCATAGGAGAGATAGAATTTGCAATAACTAAAGCATTAACACAAAGGCATTGTTAAATAAATAATGAGAAGTCACTTTATTGGTGCCATCGGGGTTATATTCATGACCATATCAAGATGGCTGTACTAGGGTATTAAAATAGCAGAGAGAGAGAGAGAGAGAGAGAGAGAGAGAGAGAGAGAGAGAGAGAGAGAGAGAGAGAGAACAAATTCATAAGGCAGTACGCCTCACCTCTGCTTCAAAAAATCATTGCTGTAGTGATTTTCTGTGGCTTCCTGCAATTTTTATGCATTTAGTATATCCAGACCACTGCTGATGCTGGCACCTCTGGTTTTAGGCAGCGGGGACATATTTAACAAAACCCATTCTACAGCACCACTTCCTCACCCAACTATGTACCCTGGGCACCTGCCAACATCCATCTGTTTAGACCCAGCGCATTCTGCCAATGACTACCTTGTGCTCTGTTTGTTTTTATTTTCATTCCACAGATGTTTAATGCTTGTTCTATGCCAGGCAGGATGCTGAGAAGAGTTCCACTCAGCTTAATATGATGCTGTTTTCCTTGCGAGTCCTCAACGGGTAGATGTCTCTTTCCATTTCTTTTTTTGTAGTTAAAATATGCTGCAGTATACAATTTTGCATATACAATTGGTCCTCTGAAGCCATGGGCTCCATTTCCCTCAATTCAACCAACCATGGATTGAAAATGGTGAACAAAATTGCATCTGGGTTGAACATGCATAGACCTTTTCTTGTTATGGTTGGATAAATAATACAGTATAATAGAAATTTGCATAGCATTGCTCTGCTTTGATTTTACTACAAGTAATACAAAGATGATATAACATAGGCTATATGCAAACACTATACCACCTTACATAAGGAAACTGAACATTGCTGATTTGGGGTCTACAAGAATACTGGAACCAAACTGTTAGAACAGTCCATATGTCATTCTGCCAAACAATAGCTCCAGGTTGGCAAATAATGAACACAAATGAAGTTTTGATTGGCGCATTTTTTTTTCCTGAGTCACCTTAAATATTAGACTGTAACAAAGAAGAGCTTCATCTTGGGCAGGACAATGCTACAAATGATAGTCTTTGGAACTGCAATGCTGATTAATAAGCTGGAGGATTGGGGGGGGCACACATTCACACTTATCAGTTATTCTAAACAACCCACACATTCACTAACCTTGCATGGAAAACATGTGTAGGTGTTCCTTGGGTGTGCTGTAAATAGACGAACTGGGACACACTGAGTCTACAGTACCATCCACATTGGAATGGGCTCAAGTCCAAAGACAAGAGCTGTTGAAGACCTGCTTGAAGCCTCGCTGCCTTGCTGTGCTGAGCCTGAAGTCAAACAGTTTCCAAAATCAGCATCTTAGAGGTTGGGCAGACCAAAGCAGGAAGCTTAGAAGGGCAGACTTGCAGAGTTACCAGCCAATGGTGGACCATTCTAAAGAAAAAGTCGGAAAAGTGGGACAAACAAATGATTTCTAAATTTTCCAAAGTCAGCCTTGCCTACACAGAGCAGCATTATGTACCCCTGTTGTTCAAGACAAATAGACCTACCTCTCTAAATTGCATACCTCTGTCTGTATTATAGGGATTACACGTCTTTGCCATCTGCTCTACAAGCATCCATTGTGCTGCCCTCTGGCTCAGCAGTCTCAATAGCTTTGACAGACTGCCTGTGCTCACATGCCCTGCCTGACTCTTCACTCACTCAGTCGCGTTTTACTGGAGAAAGAAAGGCGTCTGAACATATTTCCAGAATAAAAATAAACCTGAGTGGCTGTAAGTGTGGGTGAGCTCAAACCTCAGGCAAGCTGGACATGTGAGGGGATAGAAGGGGCTTCCTTCTGTTTCTAAACAGCACAGAGTGAGAGACACCACCCCCGACTCTGAACCTTTGCTTTTTCACTTACTTGACTCTGTGGCTTTGACAACATCCCAACATCTTTGGCCCTATACACAAGGCATGTGTAATGTGGACTCACGAAAGCTTCATTTACAATGTATTTTCCAATGGCAAATGTGACATTTATTAGTTGACATTAGCTGTAAGTCGGGCAACTGCTAATTTATCAAAGGCATTTGTACTAACCTTTTTGGGGAGCCAGAGAATCCTTCCAAGGTAGTCAAAAGACTGCATAGAGCACTAGAAGTGAAAGAGGAGATGGGTCCGAGAGAGAGAATATGATAGTCTTAAGGGACCATGAGTATACCATGACTCATTGGGTAATTGGCATCCGTGTCTGTCTGCATCCTACACTCAGATGCTGCACATACAAGTACTGCACAGTTTAGAACTGGGGCTACGTCTGGATTTCATGGATTGCATGGCCACCTGCCATTGTAGGGCATGAACTGGCTCTGCTGTGCTTGATGACTTCATGTCAGTCTCCTTAAATTGTTTGGTTTGGCATTTCATACCAATTATTACCACTGCCTCCCTTTAACGTTGCTTCCACAGAATTCCATATTTTACATGATCAAATTTGATGCTCCCTTTTATCTCCCCACTCAGATTGTTTCTGATTTTGTGTTTGTACTTTATACAATGCTAAGTTTCCTTTCCAATCTCTTTGCTGCAACAAAATGCCTGACAGAAGCAATGTAGGAGATGAGCGTTCTATGCCCATGCTTTCCGGCCCTCACGATAGAGAGGACACGACAGGCAGCTCAGTCTGTGGAGGTCAGACTGAGAGGTGGAAGATCTTCGTATTATGGTGAACCAAAAAACAGAGAAAGAGTCAGGAACCAGAAGCAGGCATAACCTTCAAAAGCCTGCCCCTAGTGGCCAAATTCCATTAATTAGGCCCCACCTTCTAGAACTAAGAGCTCCAAGGCCTTTGAAATAGAGACATTCTCTTGATTGATAACTGATGTGGGAAGACCTAGATCACTGCGGCTGGTGCCATCCCTGGCCTGATGATGCTGGCTTCGAAAAGAAAGCAGAGTGAGGCAGCCATGAAGAGAAAGCCAGTAAGCAGGACCCTTCCACGTCCTCTGGATCAGCATCTGCCTCCAGGCTTCTCCCTTGTTTGAGGCCCTGCCTTAATGGTCTTTGATGATGAACTGTGATATGGATGTATAAGGGAAATAAAGCACTTCCCTCCCCACGTTCCTTATGGCAATGGCGTTTTGCTATAGAAATAGAAACTGTAACCAAGATACCTCGTAACCCTAAGCACCTAAGTGTGATTGCTAGTACCCTTATTTAAAAAATAATTAAAAAAAACAAACAAACAGTGGCATGTATTTATAATCCCAGCAGTGTCCAGGCAGACAGGAGGAAGCCTAAGGTTTATTGGCCAGCTAGCCTAATCTACTCTGGCAAACTTGAGGCCGTTGAGAGACCCAGTCTCACACACACACACACACACACACAAAACCACCTCCACTGCCGCCGCCACGGCCACCACCACCACCACTGCCACCACCGCAGCACATGGGGTGGTGGGGAGAAAGAGAGGGGGGAAGGGCTGCAGTAAGTCCAGAATGAGAGTCCAGGCCAGGGGTTTGGGAGAGGGTATCTGCATTCACACAGAGAGAGAGCCACACTGTGGACTCATTTTTGTGTTCACGAGCAGACTCAGGCCTGTCTGGAGCCAGGGTCAGAAGATCAGAGAGAGATGTATCAACTGAATCAGGTAGCCAGGATATGATGCTAGGACCTTTTGTGCTGCAAGCTGGAGGCAGGTCTTACAAGAAAGAGTGAGGAAAAAATTTAGGGGGGGAGGCAGTGTTGAGAAATGACTAAGACTTGGTAACAAATGGAAAAGAAATGCTTCTAACCTGGGAGGGAGAACTCTGTTGGAGAAGCTTGCCTAAAGGGCAGTGAGGAACACTGATCACAAGCCTGGCCTTCGAGACCCTTCCCAGGGCTTTGAATGGCTCCTCTGTCTTGCCAAAACACCCAGCCCTCAATCCCCAGCCAGCTTTTACACTCACAGCCATCATCCTCTCTTACCCACCCAATGTGCCCTGAGCAAGTTAACCTTGAAAACAACCTTTAGATTGAAAAGCACCAATAGGATGAAGTTGTGGGAAAGATTAGGCGGTAGCAACCAAGGGGTGGGCATGGTCCCCAGGCTCCCACAAGGCCCTCCTCTCCTCTTTTCTCTACACTTGAAGGCACCCTTCTTTCTCTGGGCACAATACAGTGAATATGGCTGGAATTCCAAGCTGGGTGGAATATTCTTGCATTGTGTAGGCCACAATGAACAGTTTTCTCCAGACCACAGGCCTCACAGTGCGGGAGTGCATGTGGCTGAAGAAGTGTTGTTGTGAAGGGGCAAGGGCTCCAGGGCTTCATCAGAAAACAATTTTTGTCTGCCCTCAGAGCAGGTCCTCAGAGAATGTCCCCCTGGCTGGGATGCTGGGACCATGCCACTTCTTGGCAAACTCCCAAACATGGAAGGCTATGGGTTCTGAGAGGGCTTAGTTAGGGTTGAAGGCCGAGGGAGACATGACCCCAACTAAGCAGGAGGCTCGCTTTGACATTAACACAGCTTGTGGTTCAGTTTCTACACTTGTGAAAAGAAAGGGCTCCAAGGCTCTGAATTCTCTTTCATCTTTAGAATATTCTCTCTAGGACTGGCTGTAAGCTACACAATGTCTAGAGCAAAACAAAGATGTAGGGTACTTTTGGCAAACAGTGGGGGAAAGTGCTGTCAGAGATGCAGAAATACAACTTTCTCTTCTCTCACACTCTCTTGAAGTGTCATTGTGGGCTTTTTACATTTGTTATTTAATGTTGTCTAAGTAAGTAAAGAAAAATTAAAATTTTGCACAGCCTGTAGAAGTGCTATTCTCTCTCTTTATATTGTATGATGATAATTATAAAAGCAAAATATGAGTCTTTTACTCACCAACAAGCACTCAGATCACAGTTTCTCTTTCAGATTACTCTGTGCTATGCACTTAAAAATATTCATTTTTATATGTGTTTGTTTTTATCGTATTTATTATTCTTTTTATGGGGCTTTTCACTGGATGTATGCCTGTGTACCAAGTATATGCCTGGAGCCCACTGAGGCCAAAAAAGGGAGTGTATTTTTTTTTTTTTGTAACTGGATTTACAGATGGTGTGAACTGTCATGTGGATGTTGGAACTTGAACCCACCCACATCCTCTGGAAGAGCAGTTGATGCTCTTCATCACTGAGCCATCTCTCCAGCTCCCATGGACGTGTCTTTTGATTGGATTAGCTGGAGAGTGGCAAAAATTTTGGATTTGGAGGATAGCTATGTATGCCTCACATGATGTGGACACTTATCCATAGCTTCTCTTCCTTACCTACTGGTCGGGGAGAAAAGCATAGAGGGAAAGAGCTATGTATTACCCATCAGCCCCCTCTTCCTCTAGGCCAGGGGTTCTCAACCTGTAAGTCAAGGACCCCTATGAGGGCTGCATATCAGATATTTACATTACAATTCATAACAGTAACAAAGTTACAGTTATTAAGTAGCAACAAAAGAATATTATGGTTGGGCACAGCCACAACATGAAGAACTGTATTAAAGGGTCACAGCATTAGGAAGGTTGAGAACCAGCGATATAGGCTATCATCTTCCAAATGCATAGGCAAATTACAGGATACAAAAGGGTGTTGCAAGGTCATCTGTGGATCTTGTAATGTCACTGCTTTCTCAGGTGTTGCATTAGTTTGTAGCTACTATAGAAATACACTTGATAATAAAAACTTAAGGCCTTTGATGAGTCAGACTACCACTGCATCCTGAGGGCAGAACAAAGCTGCTCAATTCACAGTCCTCAAGAAAGACAGAGAGGGAAGGCAGATAAGCAAGCAAACAAACACACATTTTAAATGCTTGTCTGTTTTCTCTAGTTAGGCCTCACCTCACTTCAGCAAAGCTCTACATCATCACGCTTTGAATGCACCCATGGACCAAATGGCTAGGTCAGAGGTTTCTTCTCTGTGTAATTGCACTGGGACCCAGCCTTCAACCTGGGAGTGTGAGTTTACCAGTGCATAAGAGTAACACATTTTCTGTGTCAATGGAACCCTGGCCCTCAGGGTTACAATGCCCCAACCCTGGCTGGAAGCTGACCCCAAGTTTCTCAGACTCACTCTGCTCCTGTGCTCAGGGACACTTCAGCCCTTGCTCCTGGGGTTTCTGAGAAACATGCAAAGAGGGGAAGACTGAACACTGGGTACATTCACACTTATACACCTGTTCTCCTGTTCCACCATACTTCTACGTATGTGACACAAATTCACAGATAAAATCACTAATACTTTCAACATAGTGACAATAGAATTTTGTCTTAGGCTCCTTGAGTATGAAGCGTCATGCTACCACCTACACCTCAAACCAAGGAAGCCAGTCTCTTCTGCTGCCTCCATCACCTTCCACCTCTCTAGGACTCGGCTTATCCTGCTGGACCTAAACCCTCCACATGGATGAATAAATCCGGTAATATCCTGTTACTAGGCAACCGCAACACAGTGTTGTGTATCTTCTTATTGCCAGTTTCTGCATCTGGAAAGTAAGACTCTTCTTGAAAGTGCTTATTGTTGTCATAAACATAACATTAAATTACGCCAGTGAAGCATATGGCATGCACTGGAATGCTTATTTTAAAAATCACAGCATTGTCTTTCCAGGTGGGTACAAGATAGAAGGAAAAGGCTGTGGAGTGGGCAAAAGTTGGCTCCAAATATCTCTTTTAGAGCCAGAAATGCTGGCACAGACTTGTAATCCCAGATCCACCAGAGGCTGAGGCAGGAGGATTACAAAGTCATAGGCAGCCTGGGGAACTTAGTGATCCCTACCTCCAAATGCAATTTAGAAGGGGTTGGAAATATAGCTCAATAGCCACCTACTTTCATAGCATGAATGAGACCCTGCCTTCAATTACTAGTATCAAGCATTCTTGTACACACACACACACACACACACACACACACACACACACACACACACA
>OU015748.1:75463118-75473170 GCA_907169655.1 Acomys percivali | reverse complement strand
CAGCAACCATATGGTGGCTCACAACCGCCTATACAAGGATCTGATTAGCTCTTCTGGCATGCAAGTGTACATACAGACAGAGCACTAAAGTAGAGAGAGAGAGAGAGAGAGAGAGAGAGAGAGAGAGAGAGAGAGAGAGAGAGAGAGAGAGAGAGCTGCAGAAAACTCACTGAGAACTAGGGCTTAACCTTTGATCTAAAGCTAACAAACCACTGTTGGCCTTCTAGCATGTTCTTCCCTTGATGTAGGATAGAAGGCCGTTTAGTCAGCATTAGGTCTGTGAGCACAAGCTGAGAGTTGCCATCAGTTCATTTGTATATCCATTACCTATTCATCCAACACTGATTCTGTGTTTGCTTGGCTATGGGCCTGAGTTCTACATTGCAATAGAGAAGCCGAGGGTTCCTTGGGCTTATTGGATGATGTTCTTGGGGAGATGTGGACAAGTGCCCACCCATCCCAGATAATGAACTAACAACACAACAAAAGAATGATAGTACTACTTGATACCCTATGAGCATATACAGGGGGAGGAGGTCCCCTCAGTCACAGTCATAGGGGAGGGGATTAAGGGGAAAATGGGAGGGAGGAGTGGGAGGATACAAGGGATAGGATAACAATCAAAATGTAATATGAATAAATTAATAAAATATATTTTAAAAAATAATAATGATAGTACTGAAGTCACCTTGGTGAACCAATGAGTTTATTGCATTTACTCACAGGTGCTTGCTTGGGTGAGGAGTTGCTTATAGGAGTCACATCCCTGAAGGCACATCCCCAAAGATGGGTGATGATGCTGGAGCCCACTCTCTGCATGATTTTCAGGTAGCTCAGCAGGTCTCCCCTCTTCAGTTATTCTTACTGCTTATATGACCTGGTGGAAGGGACTTTGTGAATCTGGTTTCAGGGACATCCTGAGATTTGTCGGTTGTTTGGTTCCTGGGTTTTAATGAGGCTTCCTTCAAAACTTCTTATGTGTAATGAACTTCCTACCATGACAGAATGTTTCTGTTTGGAGCAAAGTGCTATACAACAGTGATGCTGGGAGAAAAGTTCCAGAGTGAAGTGACAGAACAGCCAGGAGAAAGCCAGGTGCCCCAACACAAAGAAGGCATATTGCTCTTTCCTGAGGGCCCACGGTACCTCTGTACTGGTTTGAATAGAAATGGCCCCCATACGCTCATTAACCACCAAGGAGCAGAACTGTTTGAAAGGGTTTTAAGAATTGCGAAGTGTGGCCTTGTAGTAGGTGTGATCTTTGTTGGAGGAAGTGTGTCACTAGGGACAGGCGTTGAGGTTTTAAAAGCCATGCCAGGCCCTGTGTCCCTTTCTTCCTGCTGCCTGAGGATCAGGATGTAGAACCCTCAGCTATTTCTCCAGTACCATGTCTGTTGGTTTGCTTCCCACCACGATGTAATGTACTAACTTCTGAATGGTAAAGAGGCCACCAATTGAATGATTTCTTTTATAAGAATTACCTTGGTCATGATGTCTCTTCAGAGCAATAGAATAGTGATTACGACAGCCCCTCTGGTTTCCTATAAATAAGAGATCAGTCTCGGACCAACCCAAGCCCTAAGAGCGAGCACATTCCATGGATTCCCATAAAAGGCCAGACCAATACAGAGAGGGGTAAGAGAGGCTCTCTCTTATTTTTTTATTGAATATTTTTTTTATTAATTTATTCATATTACATCTCAATTGTTAGCCCATCCCTTGTATCCTCCCATTCCTCCCTCCCTCTCGCTTCCCCCCTATGTCTGTGACTGAGGGGGACCTCCTCCCCCTGTACATGCTCGTAGGGTATCAAGTCTCTTCTTGGTAACTTGCTATCCTTCCTCTGAGTGCCACCAGGTGTCCCCATCCAGGGGACATAGTCAAATATGGGGCACCAGAGTTTGTGTGAAAGTCAGATCCCCTCACTCAACAGTGGAGAATGTCCTGTCCATCGGCTAGTCTGGTTAGGGGTTCGAAGTTTACTGCCTATATTTTCCTTGGCTGGTGCCATAGTTTGAGGAGGACCCCAGGACCCAGATCCGCCTGTCATAAAGTTCCTCTTGTAGGTTTCCAGGACCCTCTGGATCCTTCTATTTCCTCATTCTTCCAGGCTTCTCTCACCTAAAGTCTCAATAGGATGTCCTCCCCTCTGACCCACTTTCCTAGTAAGTAAAGTTTTTCATGGGACGTACCCCTTGGACTAGTGTCTCGATATAAGTGAGTATATACCATTTAACTCTTTTTGCTTCTGGGTGAGCTCACTCCTTTAGAGGCCTGTCCAGATCAGAGCAGCACTTCCGCACCTCTGGCAGGATGATTTCTGGTGGGAGAGCGCCCTCTGGTGGGAATTAGGAGTAATGGTCCCAGTCAAGGGCTCTGACCTCTTCCTGACCTGTGTGACCAGGTCCCTGGTCTTCCTGAAGCATGGCTTTCTGGTGAGTGGTGGGGAAAGGGACAGTCCTTAGTACACCGTGGAAGTGAGGTAAAATTCTTTAAGACCCGGTGTCCTCCCATCCAGCGCCTTTTCTAGAAGCCTCTTTCATCTTGCCTCCTCCAGTTGCTCCTGTGGAGATCGAGGTCTCTGGGCTCCGGGTGTTCTCAGGCCTGGGTGAGGAGCCACAGCTAGTGGACTCTCTCGGTTTTTTCCCACTCATACAGCAGAGTGCTTCTCACGACGGATACGTTTCCAAAGATGAGGCAGTTGGTGAATGGCTGCCCCTAGGAGTTGCCAGCTGTCTGCTTTCTGAACATTTCCACTCCCCCGCTTGCTTTTTATGGCACTAATTACTCTGTATGCCTGCGTGTCCCTGGCCCTTTATAGGCCGTTTCTGCTCAGTATCTGTGCTGAGAGGGAACCGTTCCCAGGCCTAACCGCCATCTGTAGCCGTCGCCTCACCACAGCTCACTCAACAGGATACCAGCTCAATAATCTGAGTGTGGCCACTTGTAGGCTAAACCCACCAGTGGCTTATGAAGCTTACACGATAGATACACTATAGAGGAAAGGCATGCTTGCACTTCTGACTTTGGGTGATTAATTCTATACGCCTACTAGGCTGGGCCATGGTTCAGAAATCTGTGGTCAAACATTATTCTGGAAAGGTCTCTGAGGAGTTTTCAAAGGACATTACCATTTAAGCTCATGAATTTTGAGTAACACACACTAATCTCCTGATCTCCTTCAAATAAGTGGACTCATTAGGTCAACTGGAGGAACGAAGCAACAGACTGACATGCCCTAAGCAGAGAACACCTAAGTCTGATGGTTCCTTGACTTGAACACTAGCTTCTTTAAAGTTTTTAGCCTGGTGGTGCGCGCGCACGCACACGCACACACACGCGTACACACACACACACACACACACACACACACAGAGGCTGATCCTTAAATCAGAAGGTGGGTGGGTTACAGGCGTTGCTGTAGGCTCTAGTCATCCTGAGCCTCCTTTGACCTTCGCATCCCCACCAGGAAGTTCCTGGGGCTCCCTCTGCTGGACAGAAAGAAAAATCTTCCTTTTTCTGATCTTGGCCTGTACCAGTACCAGGGCCACTTGGGCCCTCCACCACATTTGAGCCTCCTTCAATGCATCTGCCTCTGGTGCTCCTTGTGTGAGCTGTGCAGATGTGAGACCAGAAGACGTCTCTGGGTTCTTCATCTCGGGAGCCCAGAGAGCAGAGAGATGAGGTGCAGAAAAGGTGGAAGATGGAAGCAGGGGAGCAGGAGAATGTTACTAGGTTTGTGAGACACATCTGATGGCTTCTATTGATGAAGCCTTCAGTTGAGGAGCAAACCCCCTGGGAGCAGAGCCTTCAAGAAAATGTAAAAGGGAGGCTGCAGGGCTTCCCAGGACACCTGGAGGCGACACAGGGAATGGGAAGAGGATGCACCAGAGGGCGAATGAGCACATCGTCCTGAATCCCCACCCCAGGAATATTCCTTCCTGTTGTTTAGACGGGAGTCACCTGCCACCTGGGCTTCTGCTCTCAGCTCGCCAGTGCTCTTGTAGCCTCTTTAAGTTGTGTAGACAATCTCAGCCCCAGGACGCCTGCTACAGGAGAAAACGTCCATGCTCCCAGAAGAGTGACTCACAGTGTAACTATGGCAGGTGCACTCAGTGCCCACTCTGTTCCTCATGTCAGCAGGATGCATGGCACTGCCACCCAGCAGAAAGACACAGGACTTTCAGACATCTGGATAGAGTGACATTGTGTATAAAGGTGTGTGCATCATTTAAAATAGACATCCAGATTTTATAATGTGAACTATATAGTACATTGTACATTATATATTTGCATATGTAATATGAATGATATACATTTAAGACATACAAGTGAATAGTTATTGAAAAGATAGTCTTGTGTTCATCTGTATTATACATAAACATGTGTATGGGTTAGTGTGTATGTTTACATTTTAAGGTACATATATATTATATATTGAATTTGTTTGTATGTAAACATATTGTATATATGTCTCATAGGCTCTGGTGAGGGATTAGCCCTAGGATCCTAAGTCAAAACCTGCAGCTTCTTGGGTTCCTTATATGGGATTGTATAGACTTTGCCTCCTATATACTGTCAACCTTCGCTAGATGACTTAATGCCTCACACAATGGGAAGACTTGAAAATGGGTTGTGTGCAGTATCATTTAAAAAAAATGACAAGGGAAAAGTCTGTGCAAAGAAAGTATGAATATACTTTCTTTCCGAATTCTTTTGGTGTGTGGTTGTTGAAGCCACAGTGCAGCCGCTGTGCTTATCAGGGGCTGCCTGGATTCAGTGAACAGTTTCTGCCTGTGAGGTTGCCACACAGCTGCAGCTATTCAGGTGAGGCAGATCACGTTAGCACCCCCACCCCCTTCTCTCCCCAGCTTGAAGTGTCATGGGGAGTGAAACAGACAGAGCATCAAAAGATTGGAGTTAAATCTGCTCTTTTGCTTTCTTTCACTTGTTCAACTTTCAGATAATGTAATTGATCTTCCACAGCTCCATCTGGGTGGGGGAGAAATTGCCCTTTCTTGATCAAGCCCCATGGAGATGAGGGATCAGGCAAGAAAGAGTTGAGATGCTCACTAACTAATGCAAAGCAGGTGGTCCTGGAATCCCAACTACAAGATGAAAAGCCCTGGTCTGAGCCTTAAACACAGGGATCAAAAGGGACATGGTCCCAGGCATTGGGTGACTCACTGGCAGAGTCATGGCCTAGCGATCCTCAAGGCACCTTGTGTGTGGGGAAAGCATCTGTGAAAATAGACATTAACACAGCAGAGTATATACGAGACTGGGCACATACCCTAAGACTAACATCTAGGAGGTGGGGATGATGGTTCTGCTCCTGAAAGTGAGACAAATGGGTGAGAGGTTCTGGTGGATGTGATGCTAAGGGGACTCTGAGAGAAACTGGGCATGCACACTTTCAGAGAGGATTGGAATTCGGTGTGGATAGTCTCCACAGTGATTACAGTTATCCATTATCTGATGGGGTATAGATAGGATTCTATTTCGAGGCTTGGCTTTTCTAGAAGACTGATACATTTCTCTCTTTGGGTGAAAGTGGTCTAGAGTCCTTCCCAGACCCTGGGGCTCTTCCCTCCTTAAAGTGAAGAGTTTGAATCAAACAGCTTCAAGGTCCTGTTTCATTCCAGAAGGCCACACAATTACAAATTCAATAATGCCCTATGAGGAGGCTCTGAAGTGGGGACTGGCCTCCTGACAATGCCCTTTAAATGTCACCCCATCAATATGTCCTTAGTCATTATTTAAATGGTTTTCTTTCTTACTTGCTTTAAAAAAAAAAGGACATTAAATTTAACCTCAAACCCTGAGATAACCAATTTGTTGAAGCAATTTAGGAGAATGATTTATGTGAGAATATAATGCTGAGGCTAGATCCCTGATGGATTTATCTTGAGCTAAGCAATGAGTTCCCAGGACATGATAAGCACCTACTATGTGCCAGGAATAGTCAAAGCACTAGAAGGACACAGATAAAGGGGTGTGGCTTCTGTTGGCAGAGAGCTCATCATTCAGAAGAAATACACAGAACAGTAAAATGCAGCCTCTTAAGGGAATTGGCTAAAAGGAGCGACCAATAACCCTGACTGTGAGCGCATGGACATCTTCATGGAGAACAAAGCTGAGCTGTAGGAAGGAAGCCCAGAGTGCAGATGATGCCAGATGGAAGGAAGAGGCATGCTTGAGCTGTGATCATTGATAACCAACCACGAGTCATGCTGACTTGGTGTTTCCTCCATCGCACTGGGCAGGACAGGAAAGAGAAAGTCCCTTGAGTGACACGAAGCATCATTTAGACCCTCTGCAGTATAGGTAGATGGCATGTAAAGGCAGGAACCTCGTCTCTCTAGAACAGCCAGAGTTCTTGCTGAGGGCATGGGCTGTGAGGCCACTGGCATCTGCAGCAAAGAAATATGGAAGCAGATCACTTGAGGTACAGGAGAGGGTGGGGGGAGAGAGATTATTTAAATAATCTGAGAGGAAATAAGAAGTCCATTTGAAGGGCTTAATAGCAACCTAGCACAAAAAAAAACAAAACAAAACACACACACACACATACACACACACACACACACACACACACACACGGAGACTGAACTTGTAAAGGAGAATTAAGTATAATGAGGATTAGGAGAAGAGAACACAGAACACCTGATGATGAATACTGATCAGTTGCTGTGGCTGCAATTAAAACACCAGAAAGAGAAAAAGGATATAATATCTGATGTGAAAATGACTAGGAATTTTTACTGTTGTGGAAAGCTATCAGTCTTCCAAAGCAGGACACCATAAATAGGATAAACTACACAGATAAAAGCAAGCCTAGGCATAATATATTCAAAATGACAAAAATTAAAAATAAAAACAGACAAAACCTACAGTAAGCTAAAAGGAAGAGACATACAAAGGAACACTAATACAGATATGTCAGATTTCTCACACACACACACAAAAAAAGGTAGGATGGTATCTTTAATTGCCAAAGGACAAACTTAAGTTTGCTTCTGTGCTTCCGTGGTAAAACACTGACCACAGCCAAATTGGGGAGGAAAAAGTATATTTGGCTTACAGGGAAAGAAGGCATGAACTCAAGGCAAGAACCTGGAGGCAGGAACTGAACTGTGACCACAGAGCAATGCTGCTTATTGGCTTGGTCAGCTCCCTTTCTTACATAGCCCAGGTCTGCCAGCCTAGGAATGGCTCTGACCATGGGGCTCTGGGTCCTTCTACACCAACTAGCAATCAAGAAAATGCCTCATCCTCTTTCCCACAAGACTACCTATGTTTCCTCCAGTGTATGGCTGTGAGTCTCAGAATCTGTTTCAATCTGCTGCTGGGTGGAACCTCTCAGAAGATAGCTATGCTAGGCTTCTGTCTGCAAGCATAGCAGAGTATCATTAATAGTGTCAGGGGTTGGCTCTCTCCCACTGGGTGAGTCTCAAGTTGGGGCCAGTCATTGGCTTGCCACTCCCTCAATCTCTGCTCTATTTTTTCTCCCTGCACATCTTGTATATAGGGTAAATTTGGGGTCAAAAATTCTGTGGGTGGGAGTCCACTAGGAGTCCTATGTAGATAGAGGGTATCCTCTTCAGTATCCATGATTCCTGGAATGATATAAAGACTTGGAGGGGACAAGAGCTTCACAAGAAGACAAACAGAGCCAATAAACTGTGCCCTATAGGAGCTGGTGGACACCGAAGCACCATTCAAGGACCATGCATGGAATGGACCTAGGCCCGCTACACAGATGTAGCCAATGGCATCTCAGGATTCATGTGTGTCCCTAAGAAAGGAAGTAAGTACTGTGTCTGACATAGACTCTGTTGCCTGCTATTTGATTACTTCTTCCTGGTGGGGTTGCCTTGACAATCACAGGGAAAGAGGATGCTCTCAGTCATGACTTGATGTGCTGGGGTGGGTTGGTGGGGGAGGGATATCCTTTTCTGAGGAGTAGTGGACAGGAATAGGGGGAAGAGGGGAAGAAAGAGGGTGGTATTGGGAGGAGAGGAGGGAGAGGGCTATGATCAGGATGTAAAGAGAATAAATAAATAAATTAATTAATTAAAAAAGAAAATACCTCACAGATAACCACATGCCAAATCTGATCAAAGCAATTCTTCTGTTGAATTTTGCTCTGCCATGGTGACTATAGGCTTTTGTCAAGTTGACAGCTGAAGCTAACTATGACAATTACAAATTAATAATACATATTAAATTCATCAAAATGTGATTTGTAGGTAGAGGCAAGACAAAGACATTTTCAGATAGATAAAACCTGAGAGAAATTGTATCCAGCAGGATGCAGTTATTCAGTTTATAAATAGAGGGTTCATAAAGGAGCCTAGATCTATAAGCAGGATAGCAAAAACACAAATAATATGAGGTTATGTTGATGGAAGCACATCCTTGGAAGACTGTTATGTCATTCTTAAAGTATATAGTGCTGTTTGAAGGTATATTATAGTATGTTAAAGTTTTATATGGAAAAAGCCTCAAGAAGTAGATTTTAAAAACCAATAATGGTAAAATTCTTTTTTTATTTTTAATTGTCTTTTAATTTTTAAAAAAATATTATTCTCAGAGAAGCAGGGGCAGGGAGATTTCTGTGAGTTCGAGGTCAGCCTGGCTACAAAGCAAGTCCGGGATAGCCAAGGCTACACAGAGAAACATTTAAAAATAAAAAATGAAAACTTATTACTATTTTGTGTGTATGGGTGTTTCTCCTATGTATGTCTGGGAACCACATGCATGCCTGACATCTGCAGGAAGTCAGTAGATGCCCTTTGATCTCTGGATTGTTGTGAACTGCTGTGTGGGTACTAGGAACAGAACTTGGATCCTCTGTAGGTGCTCTTGACCACTGAGCCATCTCCTCAGCCCATAATTTAAAAAGAATTGAAGAAAGTGATTTCTCCCTTGGCTATTTGTAATCAAGAGAAAACCAGAAACCTTTTTTTTTTTTTTAAGGATTTCTTACCTATTTCAAAGATCTGATTCTGCCTTCTCCTTTGAGGTAGCAGCCTTGTTATTTACTTGCCCTGTGTCTTTGCTTCTTTTCCTCTTACCATGATAAAACTGCCCCTACAAAAGCAACTTAAAGGAAAGAGGGTTTATTTGGTCCACTATTTGAGAGAACAGTTTATTATGATAGGAAAGGCAGAGATAGTTCAAAGCAGATGGTAAATGCAAGATACCAGCTATAGTTGTGTTAACTTTGGGAAAAGCAGCTGAAGACAGAAATAGGGAGGGGGAAGAAAGATGAGAGAGGGAAAGAGGGTGGGAGGGAGAGAAAGAGAGTCTCTGATGATAAGAATGCCAATTTATCAAGAATATATAGTAGTCTAATACACTGTGCATTGAGGAAAAAACCTTTACTCAGTGGGTTTTTTTTAAGACACATAATGTTACAAAGGAAATATACTAAGAGGGTATAGGAGAAGAATTGAATGAGAGGAGATGGTGATGAATTTGATCAAAACACACCACGTACATATTTGTATTTTTAAACAATAAAAAGAATAGAGGTTTAAAATATAGGAAACAAATCTAAAAGAAAAAGAAGAGGCACATTTGCAAGTGTGTCTGCAAATTACAATGATGATGTTGGAGAGATCAGCAAAACATGTAGACAGAAGCCAGCTGAACAAGCCTGTGCAGCAGGACTGAGGTCCCTGTTCCATGTGGTAGTCAAGGAGGGCACTGAGAGCACGCAAGTCAGAATCCGACACGGGCTGGACATTCTCCCCGCGCCCTTCTCTCCTGCTCTCAAGTGTGTGATGCTGGAATGTGGCTCTTAGATTCTGTTACCTATAAAGACAACCCACACAGTGCCTAGTGCCCAGGAGGCAGCAGCAGAAGAGAAACCAAGGCCTTCCTTGTCCTTTTCCTTGTTCTTGATAGCACTTTCTGGCCATAATTATGTCTCTCTGGTGTCCGGGATGAGCTGATTTCCTTGCTGGTTAATAGCACTAGTCCTTTACTGCTCTAACAGTGCTCTCTCTCTCTCTCTCTCTCTCTCTCTCTCTCTCTCTCTCTCT
>OU015748.1:75440247-75462549 GCA_907169655.1 Acomys percivali | reverse complement strand
CTCTCTCTCTCTCTCTCTCTCTCTCTCTCTCTCTCTCTCTCTCTCTCTCACACACACACACACACACACACACACACACACACACACGGCTTCTCAGCAATCCCATCATCTATGTTATAAACACTCCATGATTAGAAGCTTAAGTGCTCCTGACTCACAAATCATCTACCTCCAAGAACATTAGAATGTATGTCTTCTGGCCTCCAGAGCTGCAGAGGGCACATTTCATCTATATTATGATGGGAGAATGCCTTAGCGATGGCAGCCCTAGAGAAGGAACATACATACTTCACATCCCTTCTGTTCAATACACACAACACCTTTGTTTCCTGATGGAACCTAGCTGAAATGATTCCTGCATCTGGTGCATTGCCTGGAGCTTAATGAGAAAGGAGAATATGGAAGGCAGCTTTGATAGCGAACAGAAGGAATACAAAACATAAGTACAATTTAACACAAATACATTTGGAATTCACTGAGGTATGATACAGCGGTGTTTCGGTGATCAGGGCTTAAAGCCAGTATCTTTAGGTCTCTCTCCGGCCTTGAAAAGATGTAGGACAACTCTATGCAGTGAACTATGAGCAACTGAGGAATGCTGAGCATGGGAGAAATAGTCTTCCCCAGGGCAGAGCCAACCAGCAAACCAGTTGGTTGTCCAACAACAAATGGCCATCTCTAAAAACATACACACAAATAACAGTATACAGAGGGAATTAATTTGAAAGAGAGCAAGGAGAGGTATATTGGGAGGATTTGGAGGGAGAAAGGGGAAGGGGAAATAATGTAATGATACTTATAATCTCAAAAATAAAAGAAATAATAAAAGTTAAAGAAAAGGCAGTGTGTGCCCTGCTTGAAGCAGTGATCCCTGGTAAGCAGCCCCAACAGCCTGTGACTGTTAGTAACATTATATTGTCTGTGGCATGGGAGATACTAGCCATGCTGATAGCACTTCCCCAGCCCCCAACCCCACAGCCACCTATAGACCATCATATTTGCCTATTATGGTTGACAAAGTGAATTCTTCCTCAGAAAAGGTTTTTAAAATGGATTCCAGGGAATGGCCAAGGTTCATCCCTGCAGAAGCACAAAGTTCCTAACACCAGCTCCTTCCTAAACCTTTTTGGTCTGGCTGTTCATAAACCTGTCTGTCCTTGCACTTAATAGGAAGCACATCTTGGGGTGCTGCAGTAGTTGTGTGAGTGACTACCCTCCTTGCTGCCTGCACACAGAGCATGCAAAGTCCAGACCACCTCCTCATGCTGCCTGGCCATCTTCCCAGCACAAAGCTCCAGCAAAACCAGTGCAGTGTAAGTGAGAGAAAGCAATTTTGGAACCCTTCCAATGCCCTCTGGGGGGTCTCTCTTCACCCTATCAGCACCATCCAGCATTAATGCTCCTCAGACCACATTTTTATAGTGAAAAACATCACTGCCCACACCCAAGGGACAGCCGTTCTTTTCTCGGCCGCAGGATGGTTTTCATAGCTCCATTTAGCACATTTGTATGGCTCAGGATAATCACTTGATTACATTTGTGCATTTTCCAGCCCTAGAGGGCAGAGGCTGATCTGTCATCAGTGCTCTCTGAATCCAAAGGACATGAAACTAAACTGAACCACAGCAGGCAGATAAAGCAGGGATGGAGCCTGGATGGATGGATGATACAATTCCCACAGGAGGATGCTCCAGACAGCTACTGCAAAATGACAAGTGGCATCTGGGGAGCTTCCCATGAGACTTTACCCTCTGCAATTATTTTTTTTTCAACACAGGGCTTCTCTGTGTATAGACCTGGCTGTCCTGGGACTTGCTTCATAGTCCAGGCTGGCCTTGAACTTACAGAGATCCAAATGCCTCTGCCTCCCTCCCAAGTGCTAGGATTAAAGGTGTGCTCCACTATGCCTGGCTTACTCTCTGGGATGGATGGAAAGGATCGTGGTGGGGCTTAGATGTGTCAACAGACAGTGTACTGTACCTTTGGTTGTTTCCAAACCATCCATTTCTCCATAATAACCACACTAGTGTCTGTGGCTTCCCAGAGACTAAAATACTTTATAGAATTTAACAAGAGAAGAAGTTGAAAGGTTTTTGAGGTCAAGTTCAAGGCAAGCACTGTGGCAGATTTTCCTTTTAGATAAGAGGTTTATCAGAAGAACTTTTAGTACTATAGATAGACAGCTGCTAACAAAGCAAAAAAGTTCAGGCAGGTCTGGATGGCAGAGTCAGGGGTGGGAAAGGTCTCAGAGGCCTGAGAAGAAGGATGAAGTTTTATGCCATGCAGTTGATAAGCAGTCCATAGTATAGGCCTTAATCAGACTGTTTGAGATTTTAGGGTAGCAGGGAAGGAGAGAGGAAGTCCTGAACTTGGGGTTAAGAAATGTATGGTATGATATAAGGATATGGGGAGAATAAGTTTGGTGAAGATTTTGTTGGAATGCACCTATTATACCTGTATTAATTAGGCTTTCTCTTGCTGCTTTGAAACACTGTGACCGAAAGTTACTCAGAGAGAAAAAAGGTTTGTTTGATATTACAGCTCATAGTCCATCATCTAGGGAATTTAAGGCAGAAACTCAAGGCAGGAACCTGTAGGCTGGAGCTGGTAGCTTGCTTAGCTTGCCTTCTCGAAGCATCTAGGACCACCAGCCCAGGAGCTTCTTCTCCCACATGATCTGGGCCCTTCCTACATCAGTCTGTCCTGTCTCGGTTACTGTAATGTCATAAGATGTTTCAAACTCAGGAAAGGTGATGCCTTCTGCTTTCTTCCTACTGAAGGCTGTGTTGCATACTTGGCTTTCCACACATGGTTCTTAGGCTCATGCACTGAAGAAAGAAATGAATTACAGGAGAAACATCAAAGACCAGGCAGTGTGCATTTGCTATAACAAAGAAATCAGCCACCATCATTGACACCAACAGATGTGCCAAGGTGGACAAGGAGCAGAAAGGCTTTATAATAGAAAAAAGGAAGGCTTTGGGTGTACCCTGATTAAAGGTTGTTAGCCCAGGGAATCTGGAGGTGGGCCAGCTACAGGGAGAATCAATGCAATTGTTTGTTGGAGAATAGTTGACTTTCCTTGCTTAGTCATCAGTTATAAATGGATGGAGCTGGTAGGTACTTAGTATGTTGCCAGTTATTCAGTGCTGTCTGGCTACTTGAGACCAGTTGCCACAGGGCCTGTTACGCTGTTTCCTGGACTTTCAGCTCTGGCTCTGGGTCTGTCTCCATATTTACATCTAGCCTGGCTCCTGGCCTGGCTCCTGCTCACTTGGTCTACAACATTTTTTCAGGTACCTCTATTTGCATGTTTTCCTGATACTACACTTACATTCAACCTTCAGAACCCTTAGGAGTGGCTTCTGGGACACCTGATACCATCACTCACCTCCCTTCTCTCTTTGGTGGAACCTTCACCCATCCATTCCTCCTTAGGTTTATTTGTACAAGTTCATCGTCCTGGTTCATGCTCAACCTTCTCTGTTTCCTCAGTGTCTAAGTCCAGGTAGTCAGATGCTCTACAGATACTTATTAAACAGGCATAAAACAGTGAGGACCAGTGGACAAGCCAAATGTAATCTCTGTCCAATGTAATGCCTGCCTATAATGTTAAGGTGAAGCCTTGAAATCTAAGCATCTTGTAATGTAAAGGTGTTGAGTCCCTTGTGGCATCCCGATGAGAAAGAACAGAAGACTGGCAGGCAGCCTTGCCTAGTTTTTCATGGAAGAAAAAGCTCATGTAGGAACCCAGAGTTATGTTCCTGGCCTAGATTTGTACTGAGCTCAAGTACTGCTCCCACGGAGGCTGGACAGCATGAAAAACCTGCACCCAGAAGCAGCATGGTTTAGGGCCTTTATAACAGTGACTAGAACTGGTACTGGCATAGTGAGGCTGTTTGCATACACGGATGCACTCATGAATAATAGAAAATTATGTATTGCCTAGCAACTATTGCGACTGAAATGTTCTGAGGGATTAATAGTGCAATCCAACAAAGCAGTGAGAGAAAGGTCAACACTGCAGGACTGCCTATGTCTACCACTTTCTGTCCACATTCTTATCATCCCCCCTACCCCCGCCCCCGTCACAGAAGTACAATTATAAATTTGCAAACTGTTATCATGAGAGGAGCCCAAAAAAGAAAATGTAAGCCCACCGCTATGCTATTTCTCAGAAGGCTTTATTCATTAAACCAGGTAAACGGCAGACTCAGGATTTTCTTTCTGCATCAATTCAAATCCCTGTGTATAGTTAATTAAAAGCCATGGCATCATCTCTCCTGTGATGAAACAGTCCCCCTTCAACAATCCATCTGCTAATCAGCAAGGTGACAAGGGATTCATCTATATCCAGGTTGTGAAGGCGAAAACTAATGGAATTCAGAAGAGATGAGTCAGGCACAATTCCACAGGTGAAGTTTTTGTTTGGAAAAATGCTGCTTCGTGACTGTTGCTATGTAGATTGAATTGATGGAGGCTCTTGCGGTATTATGTCACTCATAAGGATTAATGTTTGTAATACTTCTCCCCACAACGGGAGATAATACTTTCTGCCTGCTGTGTTTGATGCCATCTTTTCCCCAAGGACATTCAAACACTAATATATTCTAGAACAATCCTTCCCTGGATCAGACGCACCTTGGAAAAAAAAATCAAACATCCTCTTTTCCCTTAGAGAATTACAATGTTCACTGGGGAAGAAAATCCTCTTTTCTCTAGTTTTCTATTTTTGTGTGGTTTATAGTCCAAAAAGATAATTTATATTCAAAACTCTTGAAACATGTTTGATAACAAAATGGCTTATATGTAGGCTATTTGCTAACACTTGTGAGCACTGGTAATTTTAGAATAAATTTTGGTGCTTTAATCACAAAATCAGCCTATTTTGTAACTATCCTGCTACAGATAAGAAGGATGGGACTTGGAGCAGAGAGATGTTTTGTCTAAAGCTGACACGTAAACTCCATCCCTGAAATATAAATCCCCATCTGGCTGGCTCCAAAGTCCTGTTCCCTAGATGGACATACTTTGTTGGCCACATAGATTTGGGTTTGTAAATGAACTTGGCCATTTAAGGTGAGTTTTCCATCCTTGCTGTTTGAAGGCTTGCATAATGTATGTCAGCAAAAATAAACCAAACCTGTGTGTGTGCGTTCAGGAAAGAAATATGAAACTCTGATCACTCTGTTGTTTCAAATTCTTCCCTCAGAGTGACAAGATACGAAACCACACAATGAAGGAAAAGGAAGAGACAGAGATAAAATAGACCTGTTCTGAGCATCCAGATACCAGGTTTAGTCAGGGTGAGATACAGAGAGACATGTGTGGGAGACATGTGTTGTCACTGGGGCAGAGCTCATCTTAGCTTTTTCTTTTTTTCCTTTTTGTAATGTTGGCTCTTTTGATGAACATCTCTTACTTCCTTAAGGTCTTAGTGGCCTTTTTCTTCCCTCATTTGTTCCTTGCAGCCGATTTAAGAAACTTTTGCCTGCAGCAAGGCCATGGAGGCATTCAGCTGTTTTATTCTGATGCTTGGTTATTGCTTTACTTTTAGATTGATGTTATGGTTTTCTCAAATGCTTTTCATATACTGTGTGAGATAGACAGAGAGGTCATTTTGCTTAACACACATAATAGAGTTTTGCAAGGATGAAATTTATCGAAGACATTCTTTGGTTCCCACTGAAATTGTATGTCATAGTAAATCACAAAATGGTGTAGGTCTTTTTCTTGCCTCAATTTTGATTCACATCTCTTTGTCTATGTGTCAATATTCCTATCATTCTAACCACTGCAGCTTCAGACAGTCTTAAAACTTATACATTTGCTAGCTTCTTTTTAAATATCTTCTTGGCATTTTATAGCCACAAAACCTCTGAAGATGTTTAGAAATGTCCGTAAAACTAACACTAAAAATAATGAAGTGGTCAGTTGTGTGTTCCCATTAAAAGTTCCATCAGGATCCAATGGGTCCTCCCAATGCAACGATCACACAAGTAACCCTGTTTAAACTAAATGGAAAATAAACCCAAAAGGCATTAACCTGGGAAAGGGACAGGTAGCAGTGAAGACGAGGGGGAGTTGGTAGGGATGGGAAGGAGATAAAGAAATGGGATGGGAGACAGTGAACATAATACTATGGGAAACTATCAATAACAAAACGAAGTAAAATGTGCAAAATGTTATTTGAAAGGCTGTTTCAAAATATTGTAAGATTCTTATTAGATATTTAATTTATATGTAAATTGAATGTAAAACCTTCATAATGTCCAGTGCGTTGATCGATAATAGGCAGAGATGTTTGTCTGACTATCTTGGTATGTGTCCACTTCCTTTAGCAGTTTATTGTGTTGTTCTATGTGGAATGATTCACTGTCGTTTCCTTGATAGACATGTATATATTTGATAATTGATTTCTACTCATTTCCGTGGGCTTATATATTTGATATTCTTTGTATAGTTATAAATAGTACTGCTTTCAAATGTATTTTTCTATTTTGTGGTTAGATATATGTATATATGAATATATGCATGTATATATGTACATGTATATATGTATGTGTGCGCACACTTGTGTTACTCTTATATGGAGTTGTTTCCAACATCTTTCCAAACCAGTTATTAATTCTCACTTTATATTAGCTGATATCAAAATCTGTAAGAGTGCCATTGAAGGAGAAGCATAGTTATATGCAGTCCTTTAAAAAAAAACCCTATGCTTCTTATTTGTCTTTTTCATGGTTCGTTGGGTAAGTTTTCTGGAACAAAGCTGAGTAAAAGTAGGGGTAGTAGCTGTATCCTTCCATTCGGAGGCAAAGCACTCAGTACTAAACCACGAGATATGAAGCAAGCAGAGAGGTTTTGGGTTACATGTTGGATGATGGAAATTTCACTTGGCTCACACCTTCCAATTATTTTTACCATTATTATAGATCAACTCTGGCCAATCCTGACTGACAGCACTTCCATCAGTGCTTCATTGGTAAGGATCACGAAGTAGTTTGGGGGATTCTGTTTTGCTTTGTTTTCCAATTTTCACTTGTCCTCTGTCATGTAAGTTAAAAGACCAGAAATATAATATCTACTGAAACACACAATTTTCAAATAAATCCAACTTTTTATTGAATTTCTCTTTTAGTATGTGGCTTGATCCTGTGCACAACACAGTTGGGGCATCCTCCTGATGCTGTTCCCATGCTAGCATGCTTTCTACTGCTGTGATGAAACACCATGACCATGGCTACTTAAAGAAAAGTTTATTTGATCTTATGGTTCCAAAGTATGAGTCCATCATGATGAGGAGGCATGGTAGCAAGCAGCAGGTCTGGTTGCAGCAATTAAGGGAGCTGAGAGATCAAATCTTGATCCACAATCACAACAGGAAGAAAGCAAACTGGAATTAGGGTGAGGGTATATACTTTCAAAGTCCTCCTCCAATGAAGCACTTCCTCCGACAAAGCTACACCTAAATTTCCACAAATAACACTATCACCTGGGAACCAAGTATTCAAACATACAAACTTAGAGGAGACATTTCTCGTTGAAAGCACCACAGTTTATGAGGAGCTGACCCTCATTCTTCCTTTTGCAAAGTCCTTGTTTTATGCATTAACATTCAGCTTAGTGCCTACGATCTGCTGAGAAGTGTTCTGGTTTGAATACAAAACGTGCTCCCTCAACTTGTGTGTTGAATACTTGGTCCCCAGCTGGGGTGCTGTTTTGGGAGGTTGGGAGCTTCAGGGCTGGAGCCTGGTTGTCAGAAGTGGGTCCCTAGGGTTGACCAGGGAAGATCTTACCTGGTCCTCAGGCCATTCTTTGTTCTCTGCTTTCTCTCAAGCACTGGGTGAAAAGCTTCCTCCACGGGCTCCCTCCACCATCACGCTCTGTCCTCCAACTGTAAACTAAAGAACCAAAGACTGGATTAAAATGCCTGGAACTTCAAGATGAAAAAAATGTTCCCTTGTCCAGATTGTTTCTGCCGAGGATTTGGCCACAAAGAACAGTACCTAAGCCATACAGACTCCTGCTTTTTTCTATGTTTGTGAATGGGTTTAAGAAACTTAACTGTTTAGGGGTTAAGATGTTTTTGGGTCTAGATGGATGTTTTAAGTTGATAGAGATGAGATATAGTAGGTGTTGATTTACATTCAGAATTTTAGACTCACCAAGATAAGAAAATGTTTTCTTCAAGGTTGCCAAATACAAATACCCAAAACACTAAGAATATAACATTAATATGGTTCCTGATTGTATCATGGTTCTCCTTGTTGTATGTAGTTTATTTTATATATGTGTAGTAATATAAATCTATATGTTAAAAATAAGAAATGTTATTTTAAAAAGAGTAGTATTTTTCAAAGCCAGCCGTGGTGCCACACACCTCTAATCTCACCATTCAGGGAGGCAAAGGCAGACAGATCTCTGTGAGTTTGAGGCCAGCCTGATCTACAAAGCCAGTCCAGGACAGTCAGGGCTACACAGAGAAACCCTGTCTTGAAAAAATAAAAATAAAGAATAGTATTTTCTCCACAAATGTTTTAGAAGTGTTCTCCTACGGAGCAATCTGGACCTAAGATTTTTAGTTTACTTTTCGTAGATATCCTTTCTCTTTCAAATTCAATATGTTCCCATCAATGTGTTTTCATGGCCTCACTGGCTTTCATTGAATCCCTATTTCATCCACATTTTCAAAAGCAATCCAAATGGTCGTATACTTTTACAATTACTTTTTTTTTTTAACATCTGAAGTATCTGTAATATAATTTTCTTATTTTAATTCCCAAAACTGATACTTCTCTTTCTTTTATAAACAGTATTTCTCAGGACCAAATGTTTCTTTTGAAAAATCTACACTGTTTTTGGCTGTTCTTCTCCACTAGTCATCTCTTTACTGGTTAATAAATTAATTACTTTATTCATTTTTGCTTGCTACTATCCATTTGCTTCTATTTTCTTCTTGTTCAATGTCATGCATCTGAGTTGGATGATTTTTGTTTTCCGTGTTTCTTATTTCTGATGTGTACATTAGAAGCTATGGGTTTCTAAATTTTGCCTTCAGGTGAATGACTTGGGCTTTCATTAATTCTTTTTAAATCTGTCATATGACTTAAAATATTTGCTAATACATTGCTACCATTAGTGTAAGTTATTGCGAATTCCCCTATTTTATTTTCAAATCTTTGGGATTCCCAACCATCCCTGCTTTGGGAGTTATACTTAAATGTGCCTGCAGCTATACAATACACACATCAATTGTCCCTGTGACATGTTTTGTCACTATAGTTGTGTACTTTAATTTGAGGTCAGATATTGTGATGCCTCTGGCAGTGTTGTTCATTTTGCTTAGGATTTGACTGGCTATCTGTGGTCTTTTGTGCTTCCATATGAATTTTAGTACCTTTTTATTGTTCTGTGAAGGGTGTCATTGGAATTTTGATGAGGGATGCCTTAAATCTGTACATTACTTTTTGTAATGTAATCATTTCCACATTATTAATTTTGTTAATCCAAGAGAATGAACAGTCTTTCCAATGTCTTGCTTCTTCAGTTATTTTCTTTTTAAGTGTCCCAACATTTCATTGTGAAGGTCTAACAACTTCTTCAGTCAGGTTTTCCATGGGTTTGTTTGAAACTATTGTGTGTAAATGGGACAATTTTCTAATTCCTTTTTCAATAAATTCATTATTATACCACATAAAAGCTACTGATTTTTGAACCGATGCTTTTGTATTTTACAACCTTACTGAAGTGTTTGTCAACAGGCTTAAGTTTCCGTGGGTATTCACAGTATCACTTAAGCACTGAGTTATGCTGTTTGTGACTAGAGGTAACTTACTGCCTTCATTGTTTATTTGTATCCATTTGTATTTTCTCTCTCTTTTTAAATTTAATTAATTAATTAATATCCTGATCAGAACTTCCACCTCCCTCCTCCTCTCCCAGTCCCTCCTCTCAGCCCCCATGCCCTCCCCCTCCCTTTCTCCTTAGAGAAGGGGAGACCTTCCATGGATATAGATGCACCTTGGCATCTCTTTTCTTACTCCTCTAGCTTAGCCTTTGAGCGCTACACTGAACAAGCGACAGCCATTCTCTTACTCTAGAGTTTGAAGGAAATATACTGTCAATGTTTACATAGTTAGTACATTACTGGCTGCAGTTCCATCACGCATAGCTTTTGTTTATGCTGAGGTATGCTTTGTTTATCCCTTTTTTCTTGGAACCTTTTATTTTGAAGGCATGGTACCTTTTCCCTATCTATTGAGAACAGCCTTGTGATTTCTCTTCTTAAATCTATTTATATAACATAGTTCATAAATTAATTTGTGTATGCTGAATTAACCTTGCATCTCTGGAATGAAACTGAATTGGTCACTATGCATTATCTTCTTAAGGTCTCGTTAAATTTCATTTGAAGGTTATTGTTAAGAAATGCTACACCTATTTTCTTCAGAGAAATTGGTCTACAGATTCTTTCCCTTCCTCCTTCCTTCCGTCCCTCCTTCTCTTCCTCTTCCCACCCTTTCTCCCTCTCTTCCTCCTTGTTGTATCCTTAGCGAGGTAATATTGGTTTCATAGAATGAGTGTGGTAATGTTCTTATTCTTTCTGTGTTGTGAAACAGTTTGAGGAGTGTTGGGATTATAGCTTTCATAAAAGTTTGCTAGAATTCAGCAGTGGAGTCATCTGGCCCCAGGCTTTTGTTGTGGGAAGACTTTATTATTTATTATTACTTCAGAATCATTGTTATGCGTCTATTTATATCATTCATATCTTCTGTATTTAATTTTGGGTATTTCATGTGCATTTATAAATGTATCCATTTCTTTTATTTTCCAGCCTTTTTGGAATAAAAAAATGTCAAAGTATTCACCAATAATCTTGATTTCATTGGTATCTGTTGTCACAGCTCCCTTTTCACCTTTAATTTTGCTAATTTGAGTCTTATCTCTTTCTCTATTGGTTTGACTAAGGCTTTGTCAATTTTGTTGACCTTTGAAAAGAACCAACTCTGATTTGTGTATTGTTCTTCCATTACTTTCTTCCCTGGTCCTAATTGTTTCTACGCATCTATTGTGTTTGGACCTGGCTTCTCCATCATCCATGCATTTATTTGCAATCACTCTGCTTTTCTAATGTGAGCATTTACAGCTGCAAAACTTGCCTCTGAGGACAAACATTGCATTTTACAAGCCTTTGAAATTTGTACAAATATGTTTTATGCTTGCAATTTTGTTTTGGAAATTATGTCATAAAAATTTGAAAAGAATGCAGCTGCTAGATATCATGTTTGGCAAATATCCTGCATGACTTTTAGGTTAACTGCATTATTGAAATCATCTCTGGATCTACTGAACTATTGTTTCTGTTGGGACTGGGCAGCTGCAGTGGCAGATTTGTCTGTCTTTTTAGTTCTTTAATTTTTGTATATTTGAAACTATAAAATTGAATCCATATAAATTCATCATTATTATTCTAGACATACAGTGCCTATCACAAGGGAGTAGCTCAAAATTTGCAATGTAAGAGACAATTTAATGCTTGGAATCACAAATATTTCAGCATCACACCAATGGCTTACCCCTGGGGTAGTAAAAGATGCAGCCAAGGCAGCCTTGTATATGCCCTACAGGGCTTGGATGCCATCTCTGGAATGTGTAGAATAAAGGAGCTGGAGTGTGATGGGGAGGCAGTTTGTTCTGTATGTAGCATGATCACTTAAACACAGCTCCCCAAATGCTGTAACGTTGGTTAGTACCTAGAAGTTACTATTAGAAAGACAAATGTAGCCAAATCCAGGGATAGTGATTGGAAGCCATTGTGGGGATGGGATGTGGGTGAGAAGGACTATATTAGCTGCCCATGGGATGCTTTTTGGTAGCAGAAGGTAACTGCTAGCGCATGTAGATACTTTAAGGAACAGGCAGACAGTGTTTTGATAGTTGGGTAGGGGGATGGAGAAGGGAAGGGAGACTCATCCGCAGACTAGAAGTCAGCATAGCACTTCTCTTTATATAAATCATTTTAAAATACAATAACGTTTTTTTCCACAAAAAGAAATCTTAACTCTCATAACCTTAGACTCTATGCTCTAGAGAGCCATCGGATAAGGGACAGCATGGGTGAGGGCTGATGAGGGAAGCAAAGGGGAAAGGGGGGCATAGCGTCAACTCAGACAGAAACATATACATTAGGTCAGTGACAGGAAGTTAGTAGGAAGCAGGTGAAACAGCCAAGGAGGATGTATGGGTTTTGACTTTGATGAGACGGGGCACACTGGGACTGTCATCCAAGGCAAACCATGGCAGATGAGACCCAACAGAAAGCCCCAACCTTGGGGGAAGCAGGGGTTGTTTTTGTTTCATGAAAAATAATGATTCATGTCTTTTAAAATCATAGAAATCAAATTAATAACAAGCAATAAAAAGATCCTTTCAGCCTCTGCAACTGATACTTGATTTATATCTGTAATAAAAATAAAAACTCCTGAAAATAAAAACAAAAGACACTAAATGGAGTAGAAACAAGAGCGGAGGCTATAAATAGATTCCTGGCAGATGGGGAAGTCTAAATTACTAACATGTTTATTAAAAATGCTCAAACCCAGTAATTAAAATGCTAATTTGAACAATTAAAGGTATAACTTTATCCTGTGACAAAAACCATGACAGCAAGTACCTTCCTCCACCATTCATTCTGTCATCCCCTCACACTCAACAAACTCCTCACGTGTCTTTGGCTCTCTACAGCATAGAGGCTCAGGTGATTAGATATTAAGAGTGCCTTTTGTTGTGAAAACATTAATGTATTTTGAAACATGTTTTATATGAAGACAAGTTCTATGCTGACTTCTAATCATTTTTAAATGCCCAGCACCTCTATATATCCTTTTAAAGCCTAGAGACTAGTTATGAAGCTAAACCTTGGATCACGTACTCACAATTGTCATGGTTTCAACCAAGCTGAATCCAAAGACTAGAGTTCAGAACATTACAGTACCCACAGTACCCACTTCTGGGATCCAGGAAGGATGTTACTAAAACAGGATGAGCTCACCAGTCATTTAATTTCTTACATCTTTATCCAAATGAGTAATGAACATAGCTGATTTCTAAGGCACAGTTAGATTTTGGTAATCCATGCTCCCAAGTGTTGGGGCCAAGGCTAAACCCCAAGACACATGTGATTATTGCAACCTACCTCACTCAGGATATATCTAGTTCCCCTAGATCCATTATGAGAGCTTTCCAGAGTCACACAGAAAATTTCATCACACTAACAGGCAGAGAAATACAAAATGCTCAAACCCAGTAATTAAAATGCTAGCCTATCTAAACGGTTTGGCCATATATTTCAAGAAAGGCATTTTCTGTGTCAGAACTCAGACATCCTAAACTGCAGTGAAGCACAGTATCACAGTCTTTGCATAAATCCATCAGAACTGATGACAGCCATTCAGTGGATTATCAGCTCCCAGTACATGCCTGATCAAGAGGCATAACGCTTATCTGCTGTAGAGGTAAGGCCTTCTCTGGTCTCTGAAAACATACCACATCTGGACCAAGCCCTGAATCTGACTTCATGGGTCTAGGATACATGAGTAGACAGGGCTTACTGCTTTATATCAGAATTCCATGACTTACTAGGAGCTGTTACAGGGATACAGGAGAAATGTCTTCAGTAGGTTCTAGGAGGCAACACAGGTCAAGAAAATTAGAGAGTAAGTTCCATGTCTAGCTGATCATGTGGCCCTCATTGCAGTAGTGAGTAAAACTATGATGGATTCTCAGAGTGTGGAAAATAAGCAGATGTGGCCAATCTAGAACACTCAGGATTTAGTTAAATCTAAATCTAAATCATTAGGCATAGAACAGCAGGTATCATCATGGCCACTGGGTGTGGGAGGTACCTTCCCACACCTTCCTTCCTTCTTTTGAGAACTTTTAGGTTGTTTTTTAAAATAACTATTAGAAGTACTATATCAAAATTAGGATTTGAATTTTGCTTCCTTCTCATATGTCCCTTCCCGCAAGTGAGGAAACCATTATGCCTACTCAAGTTCCAAGTCTAGAGTTTGCTGAGTATAAGTAGACAAGATGAGGGTCCTTTTCTCGAACTCTGCACAAAGTCCAAAGTCAATGAACCTCATGCATTTGGGATACATGTTCCTTTTGGTTTAGGTCAACTGACATGTTGGGAAGAATAAAACTCATCTGTCAAAATCATCATTAAAAATATGCCTTGAATCTTGGGGTGGGATTCAAACTCAACCCAAGTCTTTTAAAATGAACAGATTTTCTTTATTATCTTTATCATCTTTGGGGCTGATTTTGTACATACCAGAAGAGAAGGTTCCTTACCTTTCTTGGGGACACTATGGCCAACACTGAGTGACCTCTAGGCAATGCCGTTGAGGATTATCAAATTATCAAATGGAAGCTGGAATAAATTACCTCCTTGTTACTTTGGATCTGTAACTTCAGCATTATTGAATTACTCTTCTAACTCTATTGAGGGTGGCTTTCTGAGATCAGCATCCCGCTTGACATTGCTTCATTATTGTCTGCTGGGAAAAAGACTTGGCAGCATTTCAGAGTTCAGATATGGACAAAGCAAGTAGGTTTTCTACAGTATGTCAGATTTTTGTAATCACAGTTCAACAATAAGAGAGCCAGAGGACTTCTCTGAGACATGGACACTGAGGTACAGACAGAAACTCACCTGTAAAGATTCAGGAAGTCATTAGCTAAAGCAAAGAAGCCATGTGTCCTATATGCCTGGGTGATGAATTTCCCCCAAGCCCAAAAGCATAAGGCCTGTCCTTAACCAAGATGCACCCAGCCCTCTACCTCCAGTGGTCAGCTTTCCATGAGCATGTCCTGTGCTTTGCATCTGACCACTCATGCACGTCTGTCCAAATTTCTTCCAGTGGTTAGACATTGAATCCTTCCCAGATACCTAGTACCTTGAAAACTGGTTGCTTTCTACATTTGGGCATCTCTTCCAGTCTATGCAAACTTTCTCCCATTCTCACGGTCTGGCTCTAGAATGCTGCCTCTTAAGGCAGGAACGTTTAACTTTCATGACTTCAAATGGTTAGTGAGCAAGCTGTGAAGAAGCCTAAACAATGCATGTTGGTCATTGAAGAAGAAAGAGAATTACCAGTAACTTCACTGAGCAAGGTGAACTTATAACAATATGGTAGAGGATGACCAGGAAACATGAGGTGCTGTTAAACATAAGGTTAAAAGTGACAACACTTGCCAGTGTTGCCAAGGTATGTCAAAAGAGCATATTATGAAAGTCCTACTTTACAGCTGAAGTCTATCTTCCATAAAATGTATATGAATGAGCATATAAAATCTGTTACTACAGGCATGGGTTACACAAGCAAGTATAACACCTACATTTAGCTATATCTTAAATTATAAATAAACTAAATTGTTTGCTTAAAGCTTTCCAGTGTCTCTGCAGTGTTCTCAGAGACCATCTGTGTTCATGAGCAGAAGCTCTTAACAACTTGGATCTGTGTGGCTCTGTCCCATGTACCTCGTGCCACCCTCTCTTTCTGCACCTGTTGCCTATGCTTGCTGGGTCATGAATAGACATCTCTTGTTCTTCTCAGGGGCCTTTGCATCTTCTTGATTATTCTCACTTCATGTTTTAAAGTCCTTGAGGGAAGCACAGTGATACATGCTTATAAACCCAGCATGCGGGGGGCTAAAGCAGGAAGGTTGTGGGTTTAAGGCCAGTCTGGTCAATATATCAATATCCTATCTCAATAAACCAAAGAAGAAGTCGTAGCTGGACAAGGACAGAAACAGGCAGTGATGATTCCTCTGTGCTTTTGTAGTCTTGGTCTCAGAAATGGGTGTTTTCTGAAGGACCCGCTCCAGGCCTCTTCTCAGTGGAGTGATGTGATACCAGCCACTTACTTGCTGACTTGTCATGTGTCCCCATCACGGGAGAGCACAGGCTGTGAGAACAGCCTGCTGGATATTCCTGTACCCTGGTATTTTGGCACACTGTCTGGTACACAGCAGGATATTAGTAAATATGCATTGACAGAATAAAAACACAAATACAGCAGAAGCCTATGAACATGAATTGTGTGCCATGCTCATCTCTGGGAATGGGAGAAGAAGAAAATTAGTGTATTTCCTATATTTGGCAATACCTATTGAATATTTTATAAGAGCAACTTTTGCTTTAGTGAGGATAATTTTGACAATTTGTTTCATTTTTTCCCTTTCATATAAACAAGCTTTTAATTTTTCCTGGAATTGTTGGGACATGGCCTGATGTACCATTAAGCATAAATAAGAAAGGTCCCTGATGATGTAACACAGATCATGTCCCAGTCATCCTTGAAAGCTTTCCAAAACACAGGGAAAGGAAAAAAATAGAATCACAGTGCTAGCTAAGGACGTAACATTTTTCTAACACAGTTCACATCTTTAGCTAATGAGAAGACTGGAGTTCTGAGAGCTGGCATATCAAGAAAGGAAAGGTGAAGTGTGGTAGGTGAGAGCTGGAATGCAGTGTCTTGGCTACCAAGTGGACATGGATCTTCAGGACACAGTTTACTAGGGGCCTTGTCTCAGTGATCACTAAGCCTTGGTTCTACTCCACCAACTCATATATCAGTGGTGACCCAGAAAAACAAGTATCCTGGGCATTTCCAGACCGTCACTCACTTTCTAAGCACCCCAAAGTATATCCAAGATTGGCTGTTCCTGGCTACAAATAGAGCCACCCTGCTTCAGCATTTAAGAAAAGTAAAGAAATGAGTAGGGCTCATCTGAGCACTTATCTTTCAAGTTAGCAATAGGTAGTTTCCAGCACCATCTACAGCACTGTGAAAAGTAAGAACAGACTAAATAAACTAAAATACCACAGTTTTCAAGTTATTGATGTGCATGTGCCAATAGACCAACAAGAAAAAGTCTTCCAATGAGGTCTCCTTCCCAGATTCCTGTAGAAGTAGATTTGATACAGAGAGAAAACAGGAAATAGGAAACTGCATAAGCAGATATTTATCAGCCATGTTTGAGCAGAGAGACCTTTTTGCAGTGGCTGAGCATCCCCTCAGAGAAATGCTGCAACCATGATCAGTGTTTTCCCCCTATATTCCATGATGAAAACTGAAACAGCACAAAAGGGAACAGACACATGCAGAAGAGATGATTAATAGAAACTGAGTAGTCACTCAAGTGGGAGACCCATGCTTAAACACAGTGATAGTGATATTCCATGTATATGTCACAATGATATCCATATTAAATGGATAAACACATTATGGTAAACATTAAGATAACAAACAAAAACAAGAACCAATAAAGTTTAAATACAAAGGCACAGTACAGATGTGATGGCTTAGACTGATGACAAGTTTGATTTCTAGAATCCACATGGTGAAAGGATAGAACCAAACTCTTCTCTCTCTCTCTCTCTCTCTCTCTCTCTCTCTCTCTCTCTCTCTCTTCTCTCCCCTTACCTTCTCTCTTCTACTCTCCAAATCAATTTTGAAGGGATTCTGCAACTCAAGCATGGCAAGCAAGGCTACCCTTTGTCCCTCTGGGGAGAATAAATCTCCTTTGTGGTGAGAATTTTGACTTCAGGTGTTTTGAGTTGACTTCAAGGTTCTCTACAAATATAATATTTTTTCATTCTAAAGACATAGAAGGTTTGGAAACAGTGAAGATAGATGTCCATGCAGTCACTAAACACAAGAAATCTGACAGAACAATATTACTATAAGAAGGGGACCTTTATGATAAGGACACTGATCAAAGAGAGATTAGGAATGAAAATGATTCTTTATAATGAAAAGAAACTCAGTTTATCTTAATGAGACAGAATGATTTCAAGTATGTATGTGCCTACACCATGAGCTACTGTAACTGCTGAAAATGATCCCAGGAATAAAGAAAGCGACATTTATGATCACGATCACTGTAGGATGTCTTGTGAGCCAGTGAAGAAGGGAATCATTGCAGTAGACTGTTTTCTGGAACTCAGGAGTAGCATGGGGTGTCTCTAACGACAATGGCTTGAAGAATGGCTTGGATAAAGTTGTCACGAGAGAAAAGAGCCACAGCATAGCCTGGCAGCAAGCTGACATGTGACTTGCCCTAAGCCACGACAGATGGCGAGGGTTTGAAAAGCTGCAGACAGTCCAGAGTTTGGACAGTTTGGGATGTGCTCTGCTGCTATTAACAGCACACTCCATCCTCCAAGGCTGATGGAAAGGGAAGTCTAACAGTCCTAGCTCAAGGGAAGTGTTGAGCAGAGCCATACCTCCCTTGCCCCAGGGCTCCAGGCTGTTTGTCATTGCTCCTGGACTCTTTCTTTCCCAACACTGTAGGAATACCACAGCTGCATGGAGCCTTTGGCCAAAACTTTGGAGGTGAATGTCCAAAACAGAAATGTGCTCTACTCTGGCTGGGAACAAAAGCTGTCACAGAAGAGACCTCCCCAAACCCTCCCTGATACCCTCCTTGAGTAGACCTCTGGCAACTTTAGGCATTAGCTCTATTTCCAAGGTCAGGGAGCAAAGTGGAATCTAGTGAGAAGTGGTAGCTAAGGCCAAGAAACTCATGTGAATTCATTTGTGCATGTTGGGGGCTCAGGAATGCATTCCTCCCACACCCACCCCCACCCCCCATCTGAAGGACATCAGGTTTTCTGTTCAGGAAGGAACGGAGTATAAGATGGGATTCCAGCAACCGAAAAAAAGTTATATCTATGCAAAGATACTTTAGACAGAGCGCCTTTGAGTGAAGGAGAACCTCCAGGAAGGCTTGAGATAGTGAATGCTGTATCAGCAGAATGCAGATCTCTGAGGGGCTCCTAGACTTTACAACTCTTAGTCCCCAGTGATGCTCCCATCACTGACCCAGGAGACTTCTTTGAGAACTGCCAGTGCAGACCAAGGCAAGAGTATAGATTTTTGAATGTTTCAAGCTGAGAGATG
Source organism: Acomys percivali (assembly GCA_907169655.1). Lineage (NCBI taxonomy): Eukaryota > Metazoa > Chordata > Mammalia > Rodentia > Muridae > Acomys > Acomys percivali. Next base: position 75,443,575 of record OU015748.1, on the reverse strand, counting down.
ATAGGGTCATTAAGGGGTAACTATATGGTGTCTTCCTGGTTCCTTCCCCACAGACAGATGACTGGTGGGTGGTCAGCTAGAACTTTAGAATTTCAAGTCACTATGGTCCAGGATACTTTGTCCAATCACAAAGTAAAGTGAGCCACAGAGGAGTAGATTTTAATTTGATTAGATCCCTTTTTAAAAGTGCAAAGAAAGTGGTAAAATTAATTTTAATAATATATTTAACCTACTCAAACATGCCATTACCATAAAGTTATTAGTGACATGTTTTGCTTTTAAAATGTCTTGAAAAATCTAGTGTGCATTTTATGGCACATCTCAATTCCTACAGCCACATCTGGAGTATTCCAATTAGGTGTGTACTGCTTCTGTCTCTTTGAACAGTGGAATTCCTTGCCTCTCCCTAGGGAGAATGTCCCTCATTACTCCTATCCCAGGGATGAGAGCAGAGGAGGGCAGCAGAGTCTTGCATGGTGCCTGTGGAATCACAGCTTGACTGTACTCAGGGTGACTGGCTGCATAAGAACAACTCTGATCCCTCTTCTACTCTGGTCGCTCACATTTGTCTCTTGGTTACTTTGGCTCTGTTAAATGTGCTCTTTATCTCAAACATGCAGACACAAACAAAACCACCAGATGAAAGCAGAGGTTATTTGTTCAGAATTTGCTTTAGCAAAAAGGCTTAGTCACTGTCATCTGCGTTGCACTTCCTATGACATTGAAATAGGAAGTCCAAGAGACCCAGAATGATAGTGTTGGTGGCAATATGCATGAGGATGGTGAGAGTGTTGACAGCATGGATAATGGTGATGATGGTGATGATGAAGTAAATGGAATGATGATGTTGGTGGTGGTGGTGATGGTGATGCTTATGGGATGCTGATACTATTGATGATGTAGATACTGGTGATTATGATGATGGTAATGATGATGATGATATGATGATTTACATGGGATGTTGATGGTGATGATGGTGATGTACATGTGGTGGTGATGGTATTGTTGTGGATGGTGGTGATGAAAATGTTGATGTACATCTTATGGTGGTAGTATTGATGGTTTTGATTATGATAATATAGTTTAATGATGATAATGGTAGAGATAATGATATATCAATAACAGTGCTGATGTCATTATGGTGAGCCAAAAGTGGACATGAGCCTTGTCTCTGTGTTGAGATATTGACTTGGTCTCCTGGGTCTACTCTTCATAGTTCTTAGCTGCTGTGACTTTCTGCATGCTTGTGAGAAGAGAAATGAGACTCAGATAGACTAAATACATTGTGCCCAGCCATCCTGCCACCAGCTTTAAGAGATACATGTTCATGTCAGCACGGTTTCTCGAGTGGATTATGCTCACTACTTTTTTACCAGCCTCCCTGTAGTGGCCTGGATTCCCAAAGAAGGCATCATAATATAAATGTGGATAGAATGGAGGTAGGTGAGGAAGTTGTAAGTCTGCAGAGATGGATGCTTCTGGGGAATGTGCCCAGACATGTTGTCATCACTCACCCTTTGCAAGAGCAGAAATAGGAAGGTGGGTACTCATAGCTCAGCCAACAGAAAATTGGCTCCAGTGAGTTTGTGTTTCTCATTAGAACCATTCGACATATATTATGCTGAATGTGGGGAGCAAATCCATGAGACTGGGGCTATGCAGTTATGAGCTCTGACTTTAACAGCATGGCATTAAGTGCCGATTGTCCCTGTGATTTGTTGGGTCAGAGTCAAAGGCAGAGCCACAACATGATCAAAATTAAAATGCCTTGACTAATGACCTCAGACATAGACCGGCTGCTTGTCCTCACCCAGCTGAAGGGCTGGTGTTCAGCATTGTATTCTCATCCCTACTTCTCCTCAAGCACAGGAGAATATTTGGTATCTTGGCTTTTTTAAGGCCTCAGGATCCATCCACATCCTCACTGTTCTGAGAAGTGACTCAGTTCCAGGAGACCAAGGTAAGGCTCTTGTCCAACTCCACACATAAAATGGACATTTCTCCAGTAGCGGCAACAGTGTCTGAGGAGATTGTAACCCTGCATCCAGTTATTAGTCACAGCTAATCAGAAGATATCCTGTCACAGTTTCTCCAGTAACATTATTTGGGGTACTTTTACCAAATTAACTCCTCCCCCAAGACATAAGTGATAAGTCTTCCTTCTGTGAAAAATAGCCAACACAGTCTACATTTGGAGTGTAAGGATGACATAACTTTGAAGGGTCAGTTTCTAATCTTCAAAATTCTAGAATCCTGCCTCAGCTTGTTCTATCCTGTTACACTGATGACTGTTGGATGGTTTGGGAAAGATCCAGTTTTATGTTTCAGGCCAGAGTGTTCCCCTCTGTATGTTTGGGCCTGAGCTAGAGGTGGGCTGCATGTTGTCACTTAAGTTCTGCTGTCCTGTTGCCTGGGATCGAGGCAGGGGCACTCAGTAGTGATGACTTCCCGCCCCTTCCCCGAGTCCTTCCTCTCTCATTGGCTCTCTGTCCTGACCTATCAGCCTGAGGAGAGAAGCAGATCCTTGAGAAAAAGACTGGGTCATGATGCCTCTGGTGACCTCCTCCTACTTCTAGCAGCCTGGTGGGGACGCCACAGAAGGAAGCAGGAAAGAAGCGAAGGAAGAGGATAAGCAGTGAGAAGGGGAAATGAAGACTAGAAGTGCATGGAGGGGCTGGACAGACAGATCGGCAGTCAAGGGTGCTACTCTTCCATGGGACCTGAGTTCTGTTCCCAGCACCCATGTTGCATAGTACAACACTGCTTGTAACTCCAGCTCCTAAGGATCAAAAGCCTCTGGCCTCCAATAGCACCAGCACTAGTGCACATGCACACAATTAAAACAGTAGTATTCCTAAGTATAACAGCCTAGAGACCCTGAGCTGGATCTGACCTCAGTGATCCCTCCCTGAGGACTATTGTCCATGGTACCAGAAGGCGCCATTCCAGCTTCCAAAGGAGGGAGGCAGGCAACCGTCCTACCAAGCTATGACATCCATGAACCAATTAAACATTTAGCACTTTTAAAGCATCATTGTCCAGTGAACCCCAGAGTATCAGAAAATAGCAGTTCTTATTCTCAACATGGCAACCATGTGTGCAATACTTTATAAATAGTGTTTACTTCAGATGTTCAAAACCCTGTTCTCCCATTGATTCATGGATGGGTTTAGTTTAATTTACCTTCAGTTGCTCTCCACATATCAATATTAGTACCTCTTTGACATTTTGAAGGTGTGTGTGTGTGTGTGTGTGTGTGTGTGTGTGTGTGTGTGTGTAAAAGAGAGAGAGAGAGAGAGAGAGAGAGAGAGAGAGAGAGAGAGAGAGA
>OU015748.1:75412174-75434757 GCA_907169655.1 Acomys percivali | reverse complement strand
TGTGTGTGTGTGTGTGTGTGTGTGTGTGTGTGTGTGTGTGTGTGTGTAGCTCCAGGTCCTTCTATCTTTCCTTCTCCATGCCATTCCACTAGACTTCTTGTGCTCAGTGTTTGGCTGTGAGCCTCAGCATCTGTTTCAATCTGCTGCTGGGTGGAGCCTCTCAGAAGACAGCTATGTTGGGCTCCCATCTGCAAACATAGCAGAGTATCGTTTTATGTACCATTTGAATATTTTCTTTTTCCTGGAAATGCATCTCTACTGTTTTCATCTGAAGTGTTTAAAGCCCAGAATAACACAGAGACTAACATCTGGGTACGGTGGTGCATGCCTGTAATCCTAACACTAGAGATAGATTCTGAGCCTGGGAGGGGGTGTCTTCAAATCCAAAGTTAGACTGAACTGGAGAGTGAAACCCTATCACATTAAATCTAGTAGTAGTAATAGCAGCAGCAGCAGCAGCAGCAGCAGCAGCAGCAGCAGCAGCAGCAGCAGCAGCAGCAGCAGTAGTAAAGATGTATGAATGAGTTTCACTGCATGGTAATCTGTGGCCGTATGTTCTTGTTGTTGTCATCATCATCAAAACACTGGGATGGTTAATGTCACTGTCAACTTGTCTGCACAAGAGTTTCTACATTAGATTCATTGAGAAAGAAAGACTTACAGGCTTGGATCCCCATGAAGGGGAGAGCAAGCTGAATGCTGTCATTTCTCTCTCTCTCCCTCTCTCTCCCTCTCTCTCTCCTTCCTACCTGCGTATACTATGTGACCAAATTGGTTTTGTCACAGCAATAAGAAAAACATCCGTGTAGCCAGCAGAAAAGCCTGGTAGACATGAGGAGTTTCTCTGAGCCTAGCCTCAAGCTCATTCTTATTTCTTCCGACTATGAACAAACTAACTTCCAGCCTGCCCTGTTTACCAGTCAGTACCTTGGGTATCCTCATACCACTTTCCAAACCTTAAATGCTCTTCATATCTACAAACATGATCTAGTCGATGAATGTCCTGTGACGCATATATTTTTTAGTCGAATGAAATAAAGAAGTCCCTTTTACCCCTATTTTAGACAGCTCTCTTAGCCATGCCTAAGTTATACATTTCTTTTTCCAAGTTCACCGAGCCACCCACTTTCTTCTTTATTATGTAAATGTGTTGCATCTCATTTCAAGATTCTCAGATATTAAGCCATCTTTGCATTTTTTTTCAGAAATAGATTCCCATTCAAATGGATCGTTTGGGGCCAGTGACCTTAGAGCACTTTAACGGAGCTTTGGGTTGGAGTCTGCCAGCACAAGGCTCTATGGGAGCTATTACCTATCTTTAGGATGAAACAGTGTGCCTAATCACCCAATTCTCTTATTCATCATTCGGCAGTGGCATTTGCTCTCTGAATTTCAATCAACTCTGCATGCATATTGTGCCCTCCACACTTTATGATCTCATCGTCCAATCTCCTCCTGTTTCTTTTCTAACTGAATGCAGACACACAATGGTAATCTTTCCATTGCTTTCTGCTTCTCTTGTGTAGAACCCTTGCCTTTGTTCCAGCCACCCTATCCTTCCTGTCCGTACCTGACTGTGGGCTCAAAAGTGATGACCATGAGGCACAGATGAGGCTATGCCCATCAGCTTCCCCCATTGTCCCTCATGATGAAGGCCAATCTCTTCAATGCAACAATACTGGTACTTTCTGCCTACTAGGCTGCCTCCTGAGAAGAGCTCCTACATGGTTGTTTATGTGCACGCCCATAGCCCATAGCCCATAGCCCATAGCCCATAGCCCATAGCCCATAGCCCATAGCCCATAGCTCATAGCTCATAGCCCATAGCCCATAGCCCATAGCCCATAGCTTTTCTTTCCCAAGGGAAGCCCTCTCCCCTCTTTGAAGGGGGTCTGCATTTGAGAACTGGTTCCTATCTGGAAATCTACTCAAAGACCACATACCCTCATTTGGTGGCTCTAATCCATTGTATGCCTGCCAAAACCAAGAAAGGTTTCTATAATACGGTCTTTTAGGGGCTCTGTAAGAAGCTGCATACTTAAATCCTAGTACAACTGTGATCAAAGCCATCATCCTTGTCCTACCTGTCAATGCTGTGTCCTCTCTCCTCCCTCGTGGAGAGGTTCTGTTATTTCTCTGGTTATTAATTCTTCACAAGGCCTCTGCCATTCTGGGGCTACATCTTCCATTGAAGTGATATCACTGAGCTGTCAAGGAAGCTGGTGCTTCTTGCCCATAGGCATGGCTCTGTGCCTTGGTTAAAAACAAGTCCTTCAAGTCACTGTTGGTGACAGTGTCTTATTAGCTAACCTTGCTAAGGATTACATTGTATTCTTCACCAATAACTTGATGTACTGCAATGTAATAACTGTTCTTATGGTGTAACACCAACAGAACACTCACACATGCACGTGTCTTAAACTTGGGTTAATGAACTGTCAAACAACTGTGACTCCATTGTTGTGAAAGTCACATCCCCTCTTTGCATTGTTGGAATAGTTTCTATTAACAGCTCAGAGACTGAGAGTGCAGGGAAGCATTGGAGAAGAAGCATGTGGAGAGCCAGAAGCCCCTGAGAAGTCAATAAAAGTTTATATATATGTATATATATATATATATATAATTTTTTAATTGACATGTATAAATTGTACATATTTACCGCATACCACATGGTGTTTTGAAATAAGCTTTGCAGGCTAACAAACACACCACTTACCTAACATCCTTGTTTTTGTGGCTATAATTCTTAAAGTCTATTCTCAGCACTTTTCAAGCACTATGCCTCATATTAACCACAAGTCAGATAGATGTGTATTTTATTAAATTCAGGAAGTGACTGCTGCTTACCCAGGCTGTTGTTTCCACTGTGAGATTTGTTGGGGAATTTGAGAGGTCATAGTTGTCAGCTTTGTATATACCTGGGTGCCTCACAACTTGGGGCCTCACTGCTTTCCATCTTCCTGGCCTTGGCAAGAAAGGTCTGACAGAGCTATCCATCTATTTACTCAGACTTTCTGAGCCTTACAAACCAATCCTGGACTCAGCTGCATGCCATGCTAACCTGCTGCATCAGAGAAGCAGTTCTGTAAGAACTGCCAGAGTGACTTTGAGGATATGCCTGAGGACTATTGTTTAGAAGTCTAGTCTAAAAGTCTTTTACATTCTCTAAAGAGGCCACCAGTCCACGCATGAGCCCAGCTTTCCAGTGTGGTGGTGACTTCTGGGCCATTGTCCCCTCCCACCTCCACTCTTCTGAGTCCTACTGAAGGTGCTTTGCTCAGCATTGCACCTGTGTGCACATCTTTAATGGGTCATCAGTTACATTGCAGGCTTCCATTCCAGAACCGACTGCTTCCTAGGGTTGCTTCTGATAGCAGTAACATATCACCCCGGGTTATCAGCTGGAGAAAAAACAGACACAAACAAACAAACAAACCATGAGAGGCAGCTGGAGGAGTAGAAATGATATCACCCAGAGACAAAAATCAAAGACTTGTATTGTTTCACCTGAATAGACAACTTTATACTGAAGCTAATTTTATTAAGTGTAAGCTCCTCCACGAAGGCATTTCTGCTGTTTTCCTAGCAGAAGTCTCCATGCAGCTGAAAGCCAGGCTTTTCCACACTGATTCATCAGCTGCTTCATGACTGAGTAAAGAAATGATGGCCAACTGCAACTCAGAAAGATTGTGGAGGAACAGAGCCATCAGACGGTAGATGACCTCATCTAAGAATCAGAGACCACTTCAAAAATAGCCTTTCTTAACTGAGCATAAAATCAAATCCCCAAACATACAAATAAACAATGTCCTTCTGGGTGAATTTTCACAGAGTAAAAATGCCTGCATAAATCCCATCTAGGTCGAAGGAAACTTCTTTTAAAAAGATAACCAAGGCTCCTTCAGGGTCTCTTCCAATCACAAATCTCAGAAATGACTAAAGCCTCCAAGCACAGAGGGACTCTGGCTTCTGTTACAAAGACAAGTTCATGGTTGTTGTTTGTTTGTATCAAGGAAACAACTTGATTTCTGTAGCCTGGGCTGACCTCCAGAAGACCACTGTAGCCCTGGATGACCTACAGGTCACTCTGTGGCACAGATTGGACTTTAACTCCCACCTAAGCCTACAGGATTATGCTCCTGAGCTACCACACAAGATTAAAGGTGGATTCTGGTACCTGTACAAAAATGTCACAGGACAGCATGCACAGTAATGTAACGGAAGTCTGGTCACTCCATATTGTCTTTCTCAGAGATTCATCTGTGCCATGAGGTATGGCCATGTGTAGCTATGATTCTATGACTGTAAACCCTTCCATGAAGTAGGAAAGTCCCTTGTTATGTGTGAACACGCAGCACCTACATCCTTTAGCTTTCAGTCATCACCTAATGGAATTTCTAGCAATAAAGGTCTCATTGGTTACGCTTTATAGCTATTGTCAACCAGCTTTACAAAATGGCTATAACTATTTACAGTGCACTCTTCAGTGTGAAGAGTTGATGATGAGACTCAATCACAGTTATGTTATCAGCCAGTTAGCTTCTGGGGTCCAGGGGCATTTTCTGGCTCTCACCGTGACTTACATATACATCAATATTGAGAAATCAAGCCCCTTTTAGAGCATACATCACCTCCCTGGCTATATACTTGTGTGTTCTGACTGTTCCATCTTTTACTCAGTTATCTGTAATCTTCCCTTCCCCCCACTGATTTAAAAGATAAATTCATCCTGGATCCAAACCCTTTTCCATCCATCATCTTCTCCCACTGGTGGCTTATACAATTTCTCTATTATGTGTTCTGATGAATAGAAGTTTGTAAGTCTTTCTTAGACAAACTTAATCTCTGTAAGAAGCACCCAGTAGTCAGTGCATGGTTTTGTCTTGTTTAATATCTTGTTCCCACCATGAGATGAGGTACTTTCCAATGTTACTTTTTGGAATTTGTAAGAATCAGATCACACTTAGATCTGAAATCTATCTGTAGTAAATTTTATGCCCGCAATGAAGAAGGAATCAATACATACTAATGAATAACTGATCGAACATCATTCATTTTCCTTTGCATTTACATGTCATTCGTCTATGTGTGTTTGTTTAAATGAGATTGGATTTTGTTCCTCTATTGCCCATTTCACATCAATTGTGCATTGTCTTAATTATGAGACTTTAAAGAAATACCAATATCTAAAGATATAAGACATCCATATTTTCCACATCTCTAAGATTGTCTTAGATGTTTCTGCTGATATTTTATTACATAAAATGACTCATATAGCCAGGAGTGGTGCACATAATTATAATATCAGCAGAAGCAGGTAGATCTTCATGGGTTTGAGGTCAGCCTGGTCTACATAATGAGTTCCAGGCCATCTGGGACTACATAGGGAAACTCTGTCTTAAAAAAAAAAAAAGGCTCACATAAAAAGAAATAATACCCAATACAGAGGGAAAGCCATTGGCAAGAGAGCCCCCCCACTAGAGAATATTCACCAGTGTGGACTAGGAACCCCAACTCACCATCATCATGGCAACACAGAGCCCAGTACACTGTGTGAGACTCTTTGACCAGGACTACCCTTATTTGCGGTCACCATTTGCATGCTGCAGATTGCACAACTAGAAATTACTTGCACAGTGGGTCACACAGAGACTTGTACTTGCTTTAGCTAGTCTGGCCTATTTTCCTTCCCATGGTACAGATTATGTGCAGGTATGCTAAGAAACTCACCCCAACGATAAAATACTTCTCCCAAAAGAGATCAACAGCCCTTTCCAGTTGCCTGCCACACATAGCCACAGAACCACACAAAACCAGGCAGCACACATTGCCATACATAGCCACACAGCCACATACAGCCACACAGCCACATACAGCCACAGAGCCACATGTCAACACATACCTACATAGAGCCACACAGCCACACAGCCATTCAGCTATGCAGTAGCATACAACACAGTATCTAGTCATTGCCATGTGTCATTTTCCTATTCTGGTCTTGTGAATTCCCTCTCCTTCACTGTAGTAGTTCACACAAGTCTACTACATCATGTTTAATTCATTTTAGATTACCTCATTTAGTTTTCTTTCTTTTAAAAATTTTTACTAGTTCTTTGAGAATTTCATACAATGTATTTTGATCATGTTTATCCCCTTAACTCCTCCAAGATCTAGTTTCTCTTCTATACCCACTTAGCTTTGTTATCCTCATTTAAAAAACAAACAATATAAAGTTTGATTTGTGCTGCCAATGTATTCTTAGCTGGATGGCCATTTTTTCTATAGGGCCAAATTCAAACATTCTTGATAGACTCACATGTGCGCGCGCGCACGCACACACACACACACACACGCACACAGAAATACATGCAAACACACACAGATACATATACATGTGCACACATACAAAGACACATACAAAGACACACCACACACAGACACATGCACACTCCTACACATACACCACACCCACCCACCCACACCCACATGTAGACATATGCACACACACAAACATACACACAGAAATCACACAGACACATATGCACACACACACACAATCACATAGTGCATCAGACACATACATACACAAAAAACCCAGATATACACAATCACACAAACACATATGAGCACACACACAAACATATACAGAAATTACAACAGACATATGAGCACACATTCAGACAAGCCACATTTACAAACCAAACACACCACACACACACAATCACACAGTGCATCCAGATTCACACATACATACACAAAACACAGACACACACACAATCAAACAAACACACATAAGCACACACAAACATACACACAGAAATTACACACAGACACATAGGCACACACACTCACACACACCACATACACAAACACACACCATGCTCACTAACATACAACACTCACACACACAATCACACACATGCATCCAGACAAACACATGCATACACAAAACACAGACACACACACAATCACACACACATGCACCCAGGCATACACATACACCCCACCCCCACCTACCCACACATATATACACGCACACATGATGCATGCACACACTGCCTCCTGATCCACATAAACTTTGTCATGTCTTTTTCCCTATCAAATGTCTGTGCTAACATTCAGCTCCATCATAACTATTGAGAATTCAACCCCAAGGGATCCATGCTTTGGAGAAGAGATGCTATGCTATATGAAGTACTGTATAAAGAATTGAGGCCCTGCTTGAGGTCCACTCACAGCCAGCCCAAACTTCCTAAGCCTGGGGGTGAGCTTTCCTAGAAGCAGATACTCACCAGCCTCAGCATTCCTCAGCTGTGTGGGAAGAAGAGATGTCCCAACTGAGCCTACCTAGACTGCAAAATCCTGAGGAAATGCTTACCTTTGCTGTACAAGGCTGGACTCTGAGTGGTTGGTTATGCAATGGTATCTAGTTAAAATAGAAATGGTATCAGAAGTGGGTTGCTGACCTTACAGAATTCAGAATCTTGGCATTTGCTTTAAGTCTGGGCAGTGGGAAAACAGTAAAGACAGCACGATTGGAGGTTGGACAACAGAGTCCAACCTCTGTTATGTAACACCAGGAGATAAAGTAAAGAAACCGTGGAAGAAAAGGCATTATCTAATGGTCTTGTGGATTGGCCTGGAGATTTCCATGCAAATGGTTGAAAATGCAGCTGACTTTTTTTCTACCTGTGATAAAGTACAGAGGGAGAGGCGATAGATGTGAGGAAGGGATACATTTTCAAGCAAAGCTAGGGGGACTGTGAAGGAGCCAGAAATCAAACCGTTGGGCTTAAAAACGAAACTGATTCTCCCCTCTTGTCTTTCTCCGCAAAAGATTTCCAGGTAACCAGCAGTGGACTGCAGGTGAAAATAAAATCCAAGGCACTGTGAGCAAGTTACAGTGTCAGGAGCAAGATCGGTTCAAGGGCAGAACCATTAGATTGCTGGTCATGGCTTCAGATATTTAGTGTGCAGCCTTGTCAGTGCAGCCAGATATAATAGGTCTTCAAAATCTATGTATGCCTCCTGTGGCTTTCCAGCTTGGCAGAAGGGGACCTAAGAATCTTAAGAACATTTTCCCAGACCTGTAGAACAACAAGAGGCTTGGGTTCCATGGGAGAATGAAATTCTATCTAATGAACCAAACCTGATTAGAGCCAGAAGAAATCCACATCAACTTTAAGAAACTTGTATTGATACAAAAATAAGACCAGATGAAGGACGGAGGAATTTACACCAGGAAAAGAAGCTCTTGAGCTCCTTTGCTGAGTGAATAAAGTGGGCTGGGAAACCTACTCGGCCATACATTGGGTCATGTAAAAGTCATAAAGACTTGGGATAGAATCAGGGACCGAGACTCATGGAGAATCACAACGATGGATATGTGCGTCCATGGACTGGAAGCAAGGGGTTAATGAAAGGATGACCTGCTGGGTCTTAGTGTGCTGAGCTAGGGGCTTCTGACATCCTCTCTACTATAAAGTGTCTATTGCACCTTTTCTGCCCTTGCTTTGTCATTAATATTGGAGATATGGGGCAGGAAGAAAAATAACCTTTCTATTTTGTTAATAGGACTTTTGATCTAGAGCAGGAGGGCCCAAGAGACTAGTATCCAAACCTGACTTATATAGAGAGGTGTATAAAAGTGTGTGTGTGTGTGTGTGTGTGTGTGTGTGTGTGTGTGTTATTTGTTTTTATTTTATGCGTGTGGATGTTTTGAGTGCCTGTACGTCTTTTACCACATGTGCCTGGTAACTGCAGAATCCAGAAGGTTCCTTGGCACCAGCATTACAGAGGGTTGTGTGCTTCAGTGTGGATGCTGGGAACAAAACTACAAGAGCTCTTAACTGCTGAGCAATCTCTCAAACCTCTGTAGTTACATCTTATCATGCACTTAAGTTCTGGGATCTGGAATGGCTCATTTGGAGATGCCATCGTTCTGTTTACCATAGATACCTCTACTCCTGGGGTTCTGTCCTGGTGTCAGACTTGCAAGGAGATACATTATTTGGGTTAGATTATAACCCCCAAAATATCAGGGTGCATAAGACACATATATAAAATTGCTTCAGCACATGCCCATATGCAATATGGAATGATGTTACACATATGAATGTACATATAGATCATAGCTAACATAAAAAACATAGCTAACATTTCTAACTCTTACAGTAATTCTTGGCAGGGGTGTTTACCCAATATTATTTTGGTTCTGTCACAGTCATAGATAAAATCTAATTGCAGAACAATTTTCCATTGCGGACAGCATTAGCAGAAGGAGAGGACCGAAGCATTCTAAGTAATAGGGCAATATGCCCCATTAATCCAGGCCATTAAGTCCAGACAGGGTGGACTGGATCTTATGCAAGTGCATTATTGCAATGCTCCTTTTGCTGATAAAACAAGGATTGTGATTCTTCTTGGATGCTTCTCTGGCTAATGGGTTAAGAAAAAAACCTTGCAGTCATTGAATTACAAATTGTGTAGATGTATGTCTTATGTCTCACTTCCTATACTGAAGAGGATATATGTGATGATGCCTATCTTCTTAAAAAGAACATATCTATTGTCATATTTACATTCCTAGTGATATTATTTGTCAGGAGAAATGACAAATAACAGCAGGTCACATATGCTCAGTGACCTCTTCTGCAACCTCCCTGATGCTCCAGTATAACACAATGAGGATACTTAGAAAAATCTCTTGTGATTAAAAACATGTGGCATGAGTGATTTGAAAGCAACAAGTGTCAGGAAGCTGATATGGAGCTGGGTATATGACTCAGTAGGTCAGAACTGTTGCTATGAAAGCAAGAGCCCCTGTTCAAATCTCCAGCTTCCTTGTAAAAAGTTGGGAGTTGCCAAAAATAGCTGAAACCCCAGCACTGAGATGGGACAGAGGCAGGTGGATTCTGGGAGCTTGCTGGCTATCCTATCTAACTGCAACGCTGAAATTCAGTTTCAGTGAAAGACCTTGTCTCAAAAACTATGGTGAAGGAGGTAAAGAAAGACACTGAATGGCCTCCTCTTACCTCTGCATAACACACACACACACACATACACACACACACACACACACACACACACACACACACACACACACTTCAAAGCAAGCAGGCAAATAAACAAACAAACAAATAAATAAATAAGAGCAGCAGTAATTGGACTCAATGGGTTACAAAATAAAAATAAATGGACTGAAGGCAGAGTTTCTTGATTACCAAAATAAGCACATGGAAGAAAGTTGATGTTGGCAAATGATCTACTTTGGTTTTTTTTGTTTTGTTTTGTTTTTTGTTTTTGTTTTCTAAATGATCTACTTTGTAAATAAGACAACCAATGCTATTGCTCTACAACTCTTCTCGGTTGGATTTGGCTTTATTTTTTCCAGTTTTTTTTTTTTTGTTGTTCATTTTCTTTGGTGGGTATGGTACATATAGATGTTTGTGTACATACGCAGGTAGGTACATGTAAATATGTGTACATGTAGAGGTCAGAGGCCACAGTTGCTTGTCTTCCCAAATACTTCTCACCTTTTTTCCCAGACGGGGCCCTGACATAACCCAGAGCCTGTCAGATCAGCTGGACTCCTGGCCCAATGAGCTCCAGTCATCATTTGTAGCTGTCTCCCCAGTGCTGGGGTTACAGGTGCAGGGCTACAGGCTCCTTGCCTGGCTTTCATGTAAATGCTGGGGATGTGAGCTCAGTTCCTTAAGCTTACACAGCAGGCACTTTCCTGACCCCAGGCCATTGCCCTAGCCCTCATTTTTCATCTTCGTACTTAAATTAGCATGCAAAATAAATGGCTTTATTATGACATTTTCACATGTATATGACAGCATATTTTGTTCTTGTTTATCTCTCCCTGATGACCCCTTTCTCCTCCCCAGCTTGTTGCCTAGACACCCACATTAGACTATGTTTGAAATGCCCCATGTATTTCCAGTCCTCGGATGCATTTCTTCACTTTCCACCATGTTTTAAGTGCAGATGCACTAACCTGAGTGGCATAAATCAAACAGCTTGGATACCCTCTGTATCCCAGAGAGCTTATTTGAGAGGATGGAGAGGTGAGGTGAGTGCTGAGATTGAGGGGTTTAGCCTCTTCGCAAATTCCTGGCAAGATCCTGTGGGCAGCTGTGCTCCTTGCTAATAATCTTGGTTCCTTAGAGCTGTGTCCCAGAAGGCACTTGCTCTATCTCTCAGACTTATGCCCCAGCTCATCACTGTCACTCACAAAGGATGCCTCTTTCCTTCTATGGTCCTTGAATAACAGACTCAACTCCTGAAACCAGTCTGTGTCCCAGCAACTGCATCTCTCCTTTCCCAACTGGATGCTACCCCAACTCATTACTGTGACTACCTCAGGACTTGACTGTCCTTCCTGGATCCCTTTCTCCAGCTCATGGAATGAAGTGTCTCTTTTATAAATAGATCCCATGTAACTTCTCCTTAAATCTACCCATGCCATCTGTTAGAAATCAGCTAACAGAGTTTAGGATGATTTCTTTCCCAGCATGCCTTACTTAAGAATCCTGGTAATTCATAGGATTGGAGTCCGAACTTGACTTCATTCATCATGAGCACTATGCAAGGAGGAGGCATTGACATAACTAGGCTAAGAGATAAAGCTTAACCTCTGAGCTGTGTCATCCTTGCTCTTCCAAAGTAGTAAGTATTTATAATTCTGTCATGTGACCATTATTATCAGAAACAGTGCATCCTTACATCTGCCACATGTGCTAACCTGTGTGGCATGAGTGCAGAGATTTGTGAGCTAAAGTCTGGAATGGTGTCTCACACATAGATATACCAGACACATGTCAAATCCTGTTCTAGAAGAGATCAAGGTTGGCCTCAATCCAGCTCCCTTGACCTTCATTCTTATGGGCAAAACAGAAAGTTAGACTTGGATGTATTAACATCCATGAGTTCTGACTGGAGTGAGTGAGAGAAGCCTGCTTTAGGAAGCAGTCAGGGGAGATCTTTTTGCAAATATTTAAATAAACTTGAACCGAGCCATTAATCATTCTAATGTAATTATTGAGTACCCACCATGTTCTAAGCACTGTAGTGGGACTTGATGGTGAGAGAAACCTGTAATGAGAAAAGGGCAATCAATTTAAAAAATTGAAGCTATGATATGACCAGTGTTATGACCGTTACTGATGAAGTGTGTTGGAAATCTATGAAAGGTGTTTAGTGATGTTAGAGGTCATAAAGGTTTCCTGGAGCAAGGAAAGTGGTGCTTGTGTCCGGCTAACACTCAAGGCACAGAAAAAAAAATTTTTTTCTAGGACCACCCTTCCTCCAAACCAAGCAAAACCCAAGAGCAGAGGTATGTCAGTATGTACCCTCACTAGCAGCAGGCAATAGAGAGGAACTCCAGGGCTAGTAAGGCAAGAGGGTTGCTAGGCCAGGGTGTAAGGAAAAGAAGGAAGGTATGTGATATCTATCTATCTATCTATCTATCTATCTATCTATCTATCTATCTCTTTCTATCTATCTATCTATCTATCTATATCTATCTATCTATCTATCTATCTATCTATCTATCTATATCTATCTATCTTATCTATCTATCCTCTATCTAGGTATGAGTATGGAGAGTGGATGTGTCAGTGCATTTGTGTACAATTATGTATATTTGTGTTTGAGAATTTATGTTTTATATGTATCAGTGTCTGTGTATGAACTATGTGTGTATTTGTATATGTATATGGCTGTGCCTGTTAAAGGAGAGAGAGAGAGAGAGAGAGAGAGAGAGAGAGAGAGAGAGAGAGAGAGAGAGAGAGAGAGAGAGAGAGAGAGAATTTCTCTATGTGACCATGGGTGAACAGAATATAGTCATGTATAAAATTGGAGGCTGGCTGGGTTTGCAGAAAAGTCCTGAGAGCAGGGCAGTTTGGAAAAGCTAGTGGGTTAGGGCATTATGATCAAGGTGCAGATAAGGATGAGATGGTAGTAGGAGTATCAGGAGCCATAGCATGCTGACCGAGAGCAAGAAGAGGAAACTGGAGTAAGCACCAAGCAGAAACCTACACTTTTTTGCTGTGTGGTTGCATTCAAGTCCTGGGTCATCTTAGCATCTCAGTATCCTTATCTGTCAATCAAGATCAACACAGTCAACACTATAGCATCACCAGAGAGGTTAACATAGGCTTGTCATGGGCAAATGGCTCAACGCAATGAGACCGTAGAGTCTCTGTCATGTTTGATCTCAGAAGGGTCTGTTTATGTCAGTCTCACCATTGGCACATTAGTCTTGAATAACACTGGAACTGTGTTCATCAGAAGCATCTAGAACCTTAAGCTACAGATGCTCATCTTCACCCCAGCCAAGGCTAACTCCACTGATCTAGACTAGGCATGGCCTGAAAATCACTACTAAGCAAGAATACATGGTGACTGGTGGTTGGGAGACAGTGCACACAGTCTTGAAGGCCCCCTCCCCAAAGATTAGATTTTTTTTGTGACTCACTGTCATGACTCTGGCTCACTGCTCCCTGTCCAGTGTGACCCTCTAGACTCATCCCTGTGGTTTCCCCCACTCAGGCCCCACAGGTTGCCTTGGCAGTCTTCTCTCTCTCCCTCTCTGTTCCCTAATCTAATTATCACAGCAACCAGATGTGACAGGCTCCCTTTCTAACCCACTTCAATATCTCAGAGGGCACCTTCCAAGACTGGGCCCTTTTATCATTTGCCAGGTCCCAACCCTAGAAACCTGGAAGATATCCTTATGCTAATTAGCCCTGAAGTGTCCTCTGCCAGAATAATCCTATTAGAGGGCCCAAGAGCAGCTGCATGCTGTCACAATCAAATCCAGTGGGAGCAGACACATCAAGAGGGTCAGCCTTCTGGAACAGCATGCCCGCCTCCTGATATAGTCTCTGTCTCCAAGCGCTTCTGTGCATCTGTTCCTCTCTCAGTATTTTTGAAATGAGATGGAGGCAAACATGTCTTACACAAGGAAAGTAAATGCATCTATGCAAATCCATACCTACCTAGTCTGCTGACCTCACTGACTAACTAGTTCAAGCCCATCTGTGAATCTCTCCCCCATGTCCTATACAGCACAGAGGCCAGCCTATGGTATAGGCATAAGAGAGCTCAGGGTCTAAGATGCAACTACTGAACTCATATCCCAGCTCTACCACCTATCTGAGCTCAGGAATGCTGTCTCTGGGGCCCAACATACCCATCCTCAACCAAGTAACTTGATACTATGCAAGGTCCTAGTCTGTTGTATAAATGGACAGTATATATATACACACACACACACACACACACATACTGTAGCTTCTGCCATTATGTTAACGGGTGGCAGCCACTGATGTCTGTTGAATGAGCACTGTCAGTTCACCACTGGGCTACTAGCTACAGATGCATTCATTTATGTAGTTGCAAAATAGCTAGAAAATAGGAACAAGCAAGCAAAAAATTAAAAAGTGAAAAAATAAAACACCAAAAGCAGAAAACAAAACAAAATGGAAACTAGCGACTTGGCAACCTGTTCTGTAGGAAAACCTGACTAGAAATAGTCTGACACTATTTATAGTTTTCATTTCCTTTTTATGAATATTCATGTCCGCCTGCAAAAGCACAGATGAGGTTTACTACAGTAGCCTGCCCTTGACTCTCTCAGTGCATTTGCAATATTTGAAACATGCACTTTGGGGATTGAATTTCTACAGTTTGAAAATTTGCTGGCTTTTCCTACATTTCTGAACCTAACATTTTGGGTAAAGCATTTGAACTTGCCTGTGCTGTCAGTATTTCAGGGGTGACAGAACCAGACTAAGGATTTTAACATTCTCCTAAGATCAGTTGACAAGTACATTGGCTGGACTCTTGAAACAATAGAACATTCTGTTTCTACCAGAGTGGGCAGGTTGAAAGATATAGAAAGAATTTTAGAACTTGGGCTACTGGCCTCTGAGCATCCTTTATAACCTGAGATCCTCAGGCCCCAGGCTAAAAGAGCTCTTTTTATAATTCATTTTTCCTAATATAGTCATTCTCTACCTTAAATCTTATTTAGCAAACTCGTGGTCAATTTGAGATGGAAGAGCGAACCAATATGCTTAGGGAAAGTCGTCTGTCAGGTCAGCACTGTATTGAGGAAACTGAATTATGCTTCATTGTTCCACAGGAAATTCCTTAAAGGAAATATTTGCTGGGGTAAAGGAAGTGTTGGTGGGAGTGGCACAGTCCTTTAAAGTGCATGGAGACTGACATGTGCCACAGCTTGGAAAGCAAATGTTAGATATGGTCAAATGAGCCCAGTAGATCTGGAGCTATGCAAGAGAGGCCACCAGAAAGCTGCAGTCGCTGTTAAATTGTGGTACCCAGTAGGGAAGGAGCAACTAAGAAAACCCATCCATTATTTCCCTGCCCTCAGCCTTCCACTGGCATTGCCAAAGCACCAGTCAACAACAGCTCAGTGAAGTACACAAAGGGCTTCATTGACTATGTCCCCCACAGAGCATAAAGGATGACAGGGTGGAGCATGGATGCATGAGCAGAGTGATTGGAGAACAACATTTCCCGGCAGGTCAAAGTGGTCCCTCTGAATTGTAGGGAAGGACCGCCTTGTAGTCAGTCACCTCTCATTAGCATACCAAGATGCCAATGTCTGGGTGGCAGAAACAATAGAATTCTCACAGTTCTAAAGACTAGAAGTTTATGGTCATCACGCCAGCATGGCTGGGCTTTGTCTAACTTATATATGGCTACCTTCTTACAATTTCCTAGTGCAGAGGGGGGGGGGAGTTTTTTTGGTCTAATCTGAAGCTTATCAGTTCCAAGGCAGAACCTCTAAACGTCATACCCTTGGAGACAAGAGGTTGTTAACCTGTGATTTTCTGTGTTGGACACAGTTCAATGCCAATTACTCTAGCATGTATTAATTTATTCACCCAGAGACATTGTTTTCAGGGATATCTTCAATTATCTCTATCTTTCCCTTTCTCTAGCTTGAGGAACACTTCAGTGGATTCTACATATTTTATGTTATTAAATCATGAATCATCTTATAAAGGAGATGGTAGGAGTGGCACATAACACTGTTAATGCAGTGACTCAAAACTAAAGCACTTTTATTCAGTGGTATTGTGTTTTGTTCTCAATACAATGTTTTCATTGATCCTTTGAGAATTTCATACAATACATTTTGATTGTACTATTTCCTAATTCCATCCCAACTCCTCCCATTTCCAACCCATCTCCTCTTTTGATTTTTCAGTAATCTACTGAGATCAATCTGTGCTACTCATATATTCATGGATTGCGGGGCCATCCACTGAAGTGTGGTTGAACTAACAGGCATCATATCCAGAGGGATTGTTTCTACAGAAAGATAATTATAATTATTCAAGAGAAACATTGTGAAACTTTCTGAAAGAGAAGTGAAAGTACTTCCAGCTCCAGCTCCCAGGAAAGAAGCCTTCTGTAATCCCACGGGCCTTGTGCTGGAAACCACCTTCAAGGCTGAAGACTCTTGAAGAGTGAGTTGCTTCCTGCTAAGGCTGAGGGGTCACATGTGGGTGGAGTTCTGAAAACAAGGGAGTGGGTAAGGTCTGTGTCCACAAGGCAGGAATGGAAAGGAATCAAGGAGAAAACAAAGACAAACCCACTCCTGCAGAGGGAGAGTGGAGAAAAGGTCAGGGGAAGTAAGGTTCACCCTTTTTGGAAAGTTGTTTGTTTTGAGAGGAATATGAAGTGTTCTTTTCTGTCCATTGAGACACTTCCAGAATGTCAGACATAGGTGGTGAGCCTACAGAATAGACAGGATGAGCTCTGATTCTAGGTTAACAAGAAGTAAAAAGAGTATCACCACATGTCAACAAGAGAGCAGACACTTGCAGACCATCTGCCTCATGCAGCAGCCACCTGAGCTTTGTTGGATGTGTATTCTAAAACCACATCACTGGTGGAATTTACATTTTCCTGACATCTGTGACTGGATCCTTTATGCTTCTCTGTAATGTGTCTAAAGTGTTTGGCATTGTAATAATTGTTATTATCTGGTTAAAATCATGTGACTCACACATGCTTCTCTCAGAGAGACAGAAAGACTGCAGAGCCTCCATGAAATCCATTTGCCTTCTCAGATTTCTTGGGACAAATTTTCTGCCAGAAAACAAAGAAGAACATCACTTTGAATGCACAGATCTCTTCACTTAATAATAAAATTGAAACAAATTTCCAATTCACAGAGGGAGCATCCTCAGTCCCGATGACCATTTCAGTAGGCTAGGCCACTGCAGTGTTTTCAATG
Source organism: Acomys percivali (assembly GCA_907169655.1). Classification (NCBI taxonomy): domain Eukaryota; kingdom Metazoa; phylum Chordata; class Mammalia; order Rodentia; family Muridae; genus Acomys; species Acomys percivali. The sequence goes on along the minus strand of OU015748.1, from coordinate 75,417,476 downwards.
ATATATCGTGTGACAGTTCCAAGAAGCTTCCCCAAAGGCTGCCTGATCCCTTAGTGAGTGACTAGCCTCAATGGATAGAACATTATTTGAAATGAGTGTATCATTATGGGAACTGACTCTGACACGAACTCTGGTGCTCCATATTTGTCTATATCCCCTTGGTGGGGAGGCCTGGTGGCACTCAAAGGAAGAATAATCAGGCTACCAAGATGAGACTAGATAGTCTATGACAATATAGTGGGGGAGGAGGTTCCCCTCAGTCACAGACATGAAGGAGGAGAATAGACTGAAAGCAGGAGGGAGAGAGGAATGGGAGGATACAAGAGATGGGATAACAATTGAGTTGTAACCTGAATAAATCAATTAAATAAAAAACAAAAAGAAATCTATGCACGAAATAGAAATCACTACCAACTTGCCTTCTATGGAACCATTGATAGGTAGGAAAAAACCTCACCATACCAGGCCATGGAGCAATGGAGCAAATTTAAGGAGCACGAGGAAGGGCTATTGTCAAGGACCAAGCAGGAGAGACACTGGGTCCACATGGCTGAGCAAAACCCACTAACTAACCCCTAGAGAAAGGGTCCACAGAAGCACCGGAAGGTACAGCAGGGAAGGTTAGTATCTCAGGGATAGCTAAAATGATTTGAATGTAAGACGAAGTAGATGTTCTATATTTTCAAATACCCTCAGAAAGGGCCATGTTTATGGATTTCAAATATGTATAGAGAAAAAAAGCCACAAGATAAAGATGAGTTTCTTGCCCATGAAACCCCAAGAAGTGGTTTGAATAAAGTTCACTTTATTGTTTTATCTCTAGGTCCAGGGTCTCTCAGCCTTTTCTCTTTGGTATAATTTACAACATATCTGTCAAAGAACAATAACAAAAGTTCCTAGTGACAAATGTCAACACACACTATTTGAAAACAATAATAAATTTAAAAGAAAGCCCTCTCTGTTCCAAAGGAGGTCTACTCGATTTTGTGAAAATTAAGATCTGTCTCGAATTCACTTATAACAAATGCTGTCAAAGCCCAACTTTTAACACAATTTTGGTCTATTTGGAAAAGTGAAACCAAGGTAAATATGAAAACAAATAAACATAATATCATATCCAAGACAGTTTTATAACATCATATCTCTGGAGGAAGGTGTGCGTGTTCATAAAGCTCACTGTAAACCTCAAAGGATTGAAGTCTGTAGTGCTGGCAGAGGAGATGACAGAAGAGAGCAATGATCTGTTATTAAACTTTAATACACAGAAAGGCAGCCATCCTCATTGTAAGTAAAAATGATATGTGGTACTTTGAAACTCAGTTCATGGAAATATGTAGATATTCACCCAGAATGTAGGGAAGTTCACTGTGGAGAAAACAAAACTTCAAAATGAAACATGGGCCTATAGCAAAACAGGTTTGGGTAAATTTTATAAATGTTTGAAAGTCATAAATAATATTATGGATGGATTTCCTAGTTTAATGCTATACATAATAGTGTGTATGTGGGTATACAGTACATATAAGACAGGGTGAGTGATTAACAGAAAAACACGGAGCTTCTTGCAGGATTCAAGGGAAATTCTGTATGGTGTAGTGAGTAATCAGGGAGAAGAGGGTTGCGTGGGAAAGAACTAAACAATAAAATGTCTTTGTTATGCATGTGCGTGTGCGTGTGCATGTGTGTGTTGGAAGATAAGTTATTGAACGATTCTGAAAGGTCGATTGAAAATGATCTGCCAAATGACAGATAAAGAAATTGTCACATGATATGTGAAATGTGCATTCTGATTATTTGCTTTAATTGGCTATCTTTTTTCAGTCTAAGAAGCTGATATTAGCTGGGCGTGGTGGCGCACACCTTTTATCCCAGCAATCGGGAGACAGAGGCTGGTGGATCGATGTGAGTTCGATCCTAGTCTACAAAGTTAGTCCAGGACAGCCAAGGCTACAAAGAGAAACCCTGTCTCAAAAAACACCAAAAAAAACCCCCCCCAAAAGAAGCTGATATTAAAAACCTTCCTCCAGTCAAAGAAGAGAATGACCTGGTTATTCACTGAAATAACAACTCTGTGAGTCCAAATGTAAAATCAAAAGGCACAATTGATTCTTTTAATTGTTCTTATTATATCTTGGAAAATTGAAGTCATAAAGAATATGAAGTTTTATAGCCTCACTTAGCATTTCTGCAATTATGGCTTGCCTAGTTTGTCAACAATCTTGACATCCCCTATGAAAATGTATGTGTGTGTGAGGAAATCTATTGCAATGATGATGGAAACTGGATAAGCTCTTCTACCTCTCATAGTTGTTAACAATCAAACATTACTATTCCAAGACTCAGCTTTGTCTTTGTGACTCTAGTGGTATAAGATCTCCAGTTATATTGATTTCACTTTTTCAGGTTAATAAGAAAATTTTAAAGGAGGTTAATGTGTTTATGTAAAGTCAAGTAAAATAGATGGCTTCATTGTGAAATATGCTATCGGTATGTGCTTGCTGTTTAAATATTAGAACAGCAGTGGGGATGTGAAATCAGTTGGGTCAAACAAATAAAACATGCCAAGGTCTAAACAACATTCACAATCAGTGGCCATGGCTACAGCCATATAATATTCCAAATAGGCCACACCTCTGTGGCATCAAAACAGTTCCAAGTCTCATACATAGTGACTTTGTGGATTTTGTTTATATTTCTACTATAAATCTTACATGGTCCTATAGTTGACTAAAATAATTTGTGCTTAATTTTCAGCACAAAAGTTGATAGTTTTCAGAACTTTAATGCCCAGTAGAGGGAACGGTGTGTTATATTGCAAGGTACGCTGAGTGAGATTCTCTGTCCTTGGCTGATATCTGAAGTCATAGAAGGGCTTCAGTTTCCTTTCTACCTAATAAAATGAGAGTCTGATGATGAGCTGTGATTTTTTTATTTAAATAATTTATTCAGATTACATCCCGTTTGTTATCCCCTCACTTGTATCTTCCTGTTTCCCCCTCCCTCTTTTACTCTATTCCCTTCCCCTAGACCTGTGACAGAAGGGGACCTCCTCCTCCACCATATGATCATAGCTTATCAGGTCTCATCTGGATAGCCTGCTTCCCCTTCCTCTGAGCACCACCAGGCCTCCACACCGAGGGGAAGTGGTCAAATAGGAGACACAAAAGTCAGTCCTTCCTTTCCACACAACTGTGGAGAATGTACTGTGAATTGGCTAGATCCGAATAGGTTTACTGCATGCATTGTCCTTGGGTGGTATAGTAGTTTGTACAGGCCCCCCTTGGCACAGATATCCCGGCCTTGATAGTTTTCTTGCAGGGTTCCAGGACCTTCTGAGTCCTTCTATTTCCCCATTTTTCCCATACCCCTCTCACCTGGAGTCCCAATAGCAAGTCCCAACATCTGTCCCAATCCCCTGCTGAGTGAAGGCGCTCAGAAAACATTCATGTTGGGCTAGTATCCAATTATAAGTGGGTCTATACCATGTGTATCTTTCTGGGTCTGGGTTAACTCACTCAGGATGATCATTTCTAGTTCCATCCATTTGCCTGTAAATTTCAAGATTTCCTTGTTTTTAATAGCTGAGTAGTATTCAATTGTGTAAATGTACCACAGTTTCTTTATCCATTCTTCAACTGAGGGACGTCTAGGTTGTTTCCAGATAACAGCTATTACAAATAAGGCTGCTACAAACATAGAGGAGAAAACATCTTTGTGTGGTGGAGCATCTTTCAGGTATATTCCAAGGAGTGGAATAGCTGGGTCTTGAGGTAGCCCTATTCCCAATTTTCTTAGAAAGGGCCAGATTGATTTCCAAAGTGGTTGTATAAGTGTGCAGTCCCACCAGCAATGAAGGAGTGTTCCCCTTTCTCCACATCCTTGCCAGCATGTGCTGTCACTTGAGTTTTTTTTTTTTTTTATCTTAGCCATTCTGATGAGTGTAAGATGGAATCTCAGAGTCGTTTTGATTTTCATTTCCTTGATGACTAAGGACACTGAACATTTCTTAAAGTGTTTTACATCCAATTTATATTCCTCTGCTGAGAATTCTCTGTTTAGTTCTGAGCCCTATTTCTCAATAAAATTATTTGCTTTGATGGTGTTTAATTTCTTGAGTTCTTTATATATTTTGTATATTAGCCTTTTGTCAGATGTAGGGTTGGTGAAGATCTTTTCCCAGTCTGTAGGCTGTCGCTTTGTTCTCTTGACAGTGTCTCTAGCCTTACAGAAGCTTCTCATCCTCATGAGGTCCCATTTATTAATTGTTGACCTTAAGGCCTGGGCTGTTGGTGTTCTGTTCAGGAAGTTGTCTCCTGTGCCAATGAGTTCAAGGCCCTTTCCCACTTTTTCTTCTAACAGATTTAGGGTCTCTGGTTTTATGTTGAGGTCTTTAATACACTTGGACTTGAGTTTTGTGCATGGTGACAAATATGCATCTACTTGCATTTTTCTACATGTGGACATCCAGTTAGACCAGCACCATTTGTTGAAGATGTTATCCCTTTTCCATTGCATAGATTTGGCTTTTTTGTCAAAAAATCAAGTGTCCATATGTGTGTGGATTTATTTCTGCATCTTTGATTTGATTCCATTGATCAACCAGCCTTTTTCTATGCCAGTACCATGCTGTTTTAATTACTGTTGCTCTACAGTACAGCTTTAGATTAGGAATGGAGATTTCTCTGGAGCATCTTTTAATGTACAACATCGTTTTAACTATTCTGGATTTTTTGTTTTTCCATATGAAGTTGAGAATTGATCTTTCAAGGTCTTTAAAAATTGTGTAGGAATTTTGGTAAGGATTGTATTGAATCTGAAAATTGCTTTTGGTAAGATGGCCATTTTTTACTATGTTAATTCTCCCAATCCACAAACCTAGGAGATCTTTCCATCTTCTGAAATCTTACCATTGTGTAGACAGAATCACCAGGACTTGGAGACAAGTACATCCATGACCTTGTGCCGCTCAGAGGTTGATCTAGTAGGGCAGAGGGCCTGATAGCTCCTTAACCAAGCACCAGAGGAACACGACATATGCATTCACATGTCAGGAAAGAAGGCCACTCTTGGCAACAGTCCTTATGCTGAGTGCATGCATGTTGAGCCTGGCAATATGGCTCAGGGAAAAGGTACTTGCTGCAAAGCCTAAGGACTTAAGGTAGACTCCTGAGACCCATATGGTAGAAGGAGAGTATCAACTTCTACAAGTTTTCCTCTGACCACCACATTCATGCCACAATATGTACTTACCTTCTACACACACACACACACACACACACACACACACACACACACACACACA
>OU015748.1:75368689-75412164 GCA_907169655.1 Acomys percivali | reverse complement strand
ACACACACACACACACACACACACACACACACACACACACACACACACACGTGGAGCGCCACAGATAGCAGCGCCCCCTGCTGCTTCCCCAGAGCAATGCGCATGCGCAATGCGCTCTTGAGTGAGCCCCTTATGTGCATGTGCAATGGTATGATGCTCGGTGGCGCGATCCTTCTGCACCAATTGTGAGTGACAACGTGGCAGGCTCTGATTGGAGCAGTCGCACTATAAAGGCTTTCTGGGTGCGGTCCTCGGGGTCAACCGTTATTCAAGAATCCTGAGTAAACTGCCACAAGAAGAGTTCCTGGTGTTGGTGTCTTTCCTGCTGGTTGGGGGCGTCACCGACACACACACACACACACACACACACACACACACACACACACACTACAATGTAAAAAGAAAGCACAAAATGAAAGGAAAGATAGGCTGTACACACAGACACAGAACGATAAGGATTGATCTGGTTAAAATGCAGCTTTAGCATGGACCAGGGTGATGTACACTACATATGAGAAAAAGTCTGAGGGAAATACATCAACACTGACTGTCTCTATAGACAAGCCTTAGAAAATTCTGCACTCTGCTTAGGGTCTGGCTGTGTGTATAATTTGTTTTTCAGAAGGCTTCAGGCTTGTTTTTTAAAATAAAAAAACTTTTTCTTATTTAGGGGGAACAGAGGACATTTGGGAGGATTTGTTTGGATCTTACCTCATTTTCCATAGAGCTTGATATTTGACTATAATTTATGCTTTGGCTCCACTGACGCCCCAAATATGAGGACAAATTCTCCAAAGATCTACAATGTGTCTGTCTCCTAGAAACAAAGTATTAGTAATTACCTTGCCTCCCCCAAAGAGGTGGAAAATGGAGTGAGTCATTCCAAAGCCACTTTTCAAGCAAGATGAAATATGTTATTGCGAAGATAAAGGCTATTTTCAACAGGATACGTGTGAGGATAATGCTGATGACTCATGGTGATGTGGTTTGCAGTACCCACTGCAATTTTGCTCAAGACTCTAACCAAAATGGGTGCTTGGTGATTGGTAATTGCTTAGGCATAGGTGGTTACTTGTTCAGACATATTTTATTTTTTTTTACTGATAATTTGATTTTGGTTTTGTGGTTGTTTTGTTTGTTTGTAGATAACCTAAGAGATATAGGTAGAGAATCATAGGAAACTGGGTCTACAAGAGTAAGAGGAACAGGAATTGTTCCTTGTGGTCATGGTGATGTTTGGAGTTGTTGAGGTATATGATGACTCTCTCTTAGCATTGCTCTCCTGAAAGGACCAGGAAGCATTCACATACTACCTCCCCAGCTGCTATCCGAGGGTGTCTTTGAAGTAAAAACATCCATGATACTACAGAGAACTTCCATTCCAAGTGGAGACAGAGCTGAGGAGGCTGCTTGGGATGTGTGTTTGCTTTTGTAATAGATTGGTTTCTATGAACACACATTTTCATTTAGGATGCCACGATTTGTGACAAGTTAGACGAACCATGGTCACAAAAATTCCAAATGAATCTATAACTACCTGCATAGGTCTGTCCATTATATCTGCAGCAGCCTCAGTGTTTGTCACAGAGGGTGCATATGTCACCCTAGGTATATTCTGTGTGGAAGCTTTCATAGGTCTGCCTGCACTCTTAGATCGTACCATTTCACAGCAAGCCAATTCCACTCCCAAATGGCTGATGCTTACCTGGGTTTCTTTGTCATTTATTTTTCTTTTGTTTCAGATTTGAGGAGGTTCAAAGACCACCCTGTCACTATGTAAGACTACCTAGAATTGCCTGGGAATGAATGCCATAAAATCCCTGGGTGCTCCCCTCAGCCACCAGCTTGCCGTAGCTGATAATGTAACACACACAGTCCCTTGGTGCATTGAGAAGAAAAGGGTGCAGTTTACCAAGATTGCACGTGCATGCAATTGAAGCACTCAGGAGGGTGAGGCAGGATAGTCACAAGTTCCAGGTCAGCCTGGGATATTGTAGTGAGATCCTCTTTCATCAGCAACCTAAACTCTTCTCTGTATTACAGATAGGAGTTCTGTTCTGGCATTAGGATCTGGCTTTCCCATTAAGTTACATTTGTTATCTGCTTCCCTCCACCCTTCTCCTTCCCCATCCCTCTGCTTGTGTTTCATATAGTCACACCCAAAATAATTCTTTTTATTTGCATTTTTATGTCAATTCTGACTTCAGGATATTTATCTGCCACATTATGACTTGAATTATTTTGAATCTGAAGATTAATTTGGATGCCTCTTTCTGGCATCTTCAAAATAATCCTCCCATCCTCATTTCTTGAGGCTGCCTCTCAGATAAACAGCTTTGTTTGAATAATTACCACAGGGCCAAGACCCATTTACTACACAGTTTGATAGGATTTATATGAGCTTATAGATTCATATTTGAACATCCTTTGAATCCTTAAGTGATAAATTGCAATCTACACAAATGGTGTGCTTTTTCTTCCACTTAAATAGCTTTTTGTACTGGTTTCCGGGGGGGGGGGTCTTCAACAGTCAGCCTTTAAGATGGTCTTCTGAGAGCCTCGTTTTTCTATTGCGCATATGCTGAGTGGTCCTTTTCCTCACTTTACTGGAGAAGTTGTTCCATTTGCTCATAGAGGAGCCAGTCTCTGTATGAAGTGTGCACCCAGGCAGGCTGTGAACAGTTGCCTTACGCTGAGCATGGAAGGGAAGCCTTCAACTTACCTTGACTCTCTAGGGACTACAGGTCTGGATGTCTTAAGTGAACCCTCAAGGAGAATCTGAAGCCAGAACCACACAGCTAAGGCACTCCCCAGTTCCAGACTCACAGAGGCCATGTGACACTATGAACATCCATAGTCTTAAGTTTCTGATTTTATGAGTTGTGTCTTAATCAGTGCAAGATAATGAATATGTGGTGACATATCACCTTGTAATCAAAACGTTTACCTAGTCTATATTTTTACAAGGTTATTAATATGATATACATACCTATATATATGCAATAAACATAATCATGTGTGATATAAAGGTAATAACTGTTGTCATAGATGTAGAACCATCAAAACTCAGAGATGGAGGCTCAGCCAAGTCCACTCCTAATTATGTGCCAAAAAAGTCGAAAGTAGAAACTCAGAGAGGCATATGTGCTCCTATGTTCATTGAGGCCCTTCTTCCTAGGAGGAAAGAATTTTAAATAATTCAAATGACCATTGACAACCAATGACCAAGGGAAAGTAAGATGTTATGTATTATGTAGGACTATAAAATATTATTAGCTGACCAAGGACAGGAAACTGAGTGAAACAAGATAGTCACAGGACAGGGCTTCAGCATTTGCTAATTCAGGAATGTAAAGGAACCAACTGAAGGAAGCAAGGGGTACTCAGGTCTACATGCTGGGAAAGGGGAAATAGGAATGTCTGATGAATGTAGGGTTGTGATTATACAAGACTAGATATCTGTGTACACTGCTGCACACTGCTAACAGTAATGAACAGGTAATTACACTTTAAACTGAGTAATGGTGCATACGTGATGTCTTATAAAAAATGCGGAGACACTAGGAACATCATGGAGGTGCTGGGTATGCTCACTGTGTCCACTACGGGGTTGGCATTTTAGGACCCTCATGTCTCCACACTCTTGTGGTTGTATGCATTGAATATTTTTGGTTTGAACATAAGTCACTTCAATAAAACTGTAAAACTCAAGAAAGCATGATTCAAACAAAATAAAATATGGTTAATTCTTAAAAGAAAAGTAACAAATGAACATTAGCATGTTGAACATATCGTTTCTAAGACATAAACTGAAATTAAAATGAGTATTTTGACTTAGATGTTTTCTAAATAAAGTTGCAGCTCTATTTAGAGTCTATGTAATTTATGAGCCATCTATCTCTTTACTTACATGGTTGAAAATGCTTACTGGAAAATAGAAAGACTGTAAAAGATGGAGAATAGGAATGAGTTTTTGTGAAACATTCTCTTCTTGATATGACAAGGCTTTTGTAATCATGAACACATAGTGGCTGTGGCTACTTGCATAGATACACACACACACACATACATTGCATACACATATAAATGTGAGCAACACACACACACATACACATACAGAATGTAGTCATATATACACACATACACAGACACGTACACATGTGCACAGAAATATACACATGACACACACACACAGTACAGAGTTCACAGGTATGCACACAATCACATATGTACACTAAGACATGAAAGTAAGAAGAAATGAGTTGAAATGAAGATGGGGATTCCAAGACTGGGAGAGAGATTTTGAGAAACATAATGGGAGAAGTGAAGATGATCATACAGTACATTTTACACATGCATGACATTGTTTTTTTTTTAACTTTTTAATACATTTTTATTGAAAAATAAAATAATTCATATTACATCTCATTTTCTATCCCATCCCATGCATCCTCCCATTCCTCCCTCCCTCCTGCTTTCACCCCATTCCCCTTCCCTATGATTGTGACTGAGGGGGACCTCCTCCCCTGAATATGATGCTAGTGTATCAAGTCTCTTCTTGGTAGTCTGCTATCCTTCCTCCGAGTGCCATTGGGCCTCGCCAACAAGGGGACATGGCCAAATATGGGGCACCAGAGATCATGTGAAAGTCAGTCCCTAGTCTTCACTTAACTGTGGAGAATGTTCTGTCCCTTGGCTAGATCTGGGTAGGGGTTTGATGATGACTGCACATATTGTCCTTGGTTGGTGCCTTAGATCGAGCAGAACCTCTGGGCCAAGATCCACCCACCATAGTGTTCTTCTTGTAGGTTTCTAGGACCCTCTGGATCCATCTATTTCCTGATCTCCTATATTTTTCTCACCTAGTGTCTCAATAGGATGTCCTCCCCTCTGTCCCACTTATCTGGTAAGTGAAGACTTTCATGGGACCTGCCCCTTGGGCTAGTGTCCAGTTATAAGTGAGTATATACCATTTGACTCTTTCTGCTTCTGGGTTAACTCACTCATTACGATCATTTCTAGTTCAATCCATTTGTCAACAAATTTTGGAAATTCCTTGTTTTTAATAGCTGAATAGTATTCCATAGTGTAAATGTACCACAGTTTCTTTATCCATTCTTCTACTGAGGGACACTTAGGCTGTTTCCAGGTTCTGGCTATTATGAATAAGGCTGCTTTGAATATGGTTGAGCATATGTCCCTGTTGTATGCTGGAGCATCTTCTGGGTATATTCCAAGGAGTGGAATAGCTGGGTCTTGAGGAAGTTTCCCAGTTTTCTGAGATAGCGCCAGATAGATTTCCAAAGTGGCTGCATTAGTCTGCACTCCCACCTGCAATGAAGGGGTGTTCCTCTTTCTCCACATCCTCGCCAGCATGTGGTGTCACTTAAATTTTTGATCTTAGTCATTCTGATGGGTGTAAGATGGAATCTCAGAGTTGTTTTTATTGGCATTTCTCTGATGACTAAAGAGCATGACATTATTTTTTAAAAGGGAAACAATAATATTTAGTATAAGTATAGAAATAAAGGTGTCACTGATTGGGCTCAGTTGACTATTTAAAACAAGACAGGAAGTTGACAAAGAGTTTGGAGATATCCTTGAAGGAATAAGGGGAGTTGGAGAGAAAGGATTGGTAGATATGACCTATGACCAAGGTTGATTGTAAACATTATAAAAATTTCCCAAAATAGAAAAAAGTACATAAACAAAAGTTGAAAATCATTATTTTCCTAATATTCAGAATATATATATATATGTATAAACATGCATAAGCACACAAATATGCATACAGATTGAGAGCAGAAGGGGTATGGACTATTGAAGAGAAGAAAAGAGAGTAGCAAAAGGGTAGAGAGCGATAAGCATGGGCAATAAGAAGATGAATGTGGTCCAAGCACAAGAAACACTTATGATAATGTGATAATGAAAATAATATTTTTATGTGCTACCTGAAAAATATCTTGAAAAGGAACAAATATATATCACAGGACCATGAAGAATGGAGAGTGATTTTCTGTAGTAACATTTTCTATCTAGAGAATATGATCCCACATGGCAGCATAATGACGCCCTGAGATGAAGCAATAATGCCAGGTGTAATAAAGCTTGACTTGGGCAAAGTTATGAATTCTGTACTGCATGACGCATCTGCTTTATATTGAAGGTATATTAAATGACAGCTGCAGGGTACATGCCCACTCATGTTTTCTTGGATAATATCTTGTGGATAAAAGCTGTTTACACTAAGTATAAAGAAAAGGCTTTATTTTTTTCCTTTTTTTAAATTAATTTATTCTTGTTACATCTCTATGGTTATCCCATCCCTTGTATCCTCCCATTCTCCCCTCCCTCACATTTCCCCTTATTCCCCTCCCCTATGAATGTTTCTGAGAGGGATTACCTCCCCCTGTATATACTCATAGGGTATCAAGTCTCTTCTCGGTGACCTGCTGTCCTTCCTCTGAGTGCCACCAGGTCTCCCCCTCCAGGGGACATAGTCAAATGTGAGGCACCAGAGTACATGAGAAAGTCATATCCCTCTCTCCACTCAAGTGTGGAGACTGTCCTGTCCGTTGGCTAGATCAGGGTAGGGGTTTAAATTTTACCACCTGTATTGTCCTTGGCTAGAGCATTTTTATGTAAAAGACTGAAATCCCAATGCTCCAAAATTCAAAACTCTTGAGCTCCAATATGATGCCACAGTTGTAAAATTCCATACAGATGCCACAGGAATGCTGTATGAAGCTGTCTTCAGGCTCTTATGTAAAGGGTATGTTAAACACAACTATTTTCTGTACCTAGATCTGTGTTATAACCTCTTGATTGTTTATAACATATGTGTGACAATCCTCCCAAAACCTGAACTCCAAAGCACTCTGGTTTCAAAGACTGTGGATACTGGGGTCTCAACTTGTGTGTGTGTGTGTTTTTTAATAATTACTGTGATCTTTTATATTTTTTATTTATTTATTTTTATTTATTTATTTTATTCTTTTTTATTATTAATTTATTCTTGTTACATCTCAATGGTCATCCCATCCCTTGTATCCTCCCACTCTTCCCTCCCTCCCATCCTCCCCCAACTCCCCTCCCCTATGACTGTGCCTGAGGGGGACCTCCTCCCCCTGTATATACTCATAGGGTATCAAGTCTCCTCTTGGCAGCCTTCCATCCTTCCTCTGAGTGCCACCAGGTCTCTCCCTCCAGGGGACATGGTCAAGTATTAGGCACCAGAGTACGTGTAAAAGTCATACCCCACTCTCCACACAACTGTGGAAATCAAGGACACCATGAAAAGAAGAAATCAACTTGTGTTTTAATCTTCAGAGTAACTTCAGAGTTAGCTGTGCTTTATAACTGACCAGTTCTCTGGAAGCCATCTGCCAGTTTTATGCTTTGGAAGGCTTGTGCCCATATCTAGGACTGCAACAGCTTTTCAAACACACACTGTATAATCATGGATCAAATTCCTGATGTCATCAATAAACTATCTTATTGATCTTCTTCCTGCAGCTTGGTGTTGCCCTCACTCTTTCTCTAATGATGTTGTTCCTCACTCATGATATGATAAGTGTGTCTCACTGGGATCTCTTTGCCCCTTTAGTTGACAATTTGCTTTCAGACCATTGTTCACAATTCCATGATATCATTTCTCTGTGATCATTTGTTACCCTTTCGTACACTGTTGGCTACCAAAAATAATGCAAAACATTGTATATGGAATTTCATGATCAGATTCAAATTGACCTTGTTTTTAATGTCTCCCCATAAAATATTCATGGATCTATGTTCATTTTCTCCTTAAAAATTCATGAACATTCCATTTTATAGCTTCTGTATTTACTATGTTCTGGGCCTTGAATGAATGCTCATACTTTTCAATGCCTATTCTTCCCCAAAACATGATTGCCCAAAACAGGCAAAGTCTCCATTTTTATAAAAATCATTCTCTGGTTCTCTTATTTGGAGAAAATGTCTCATTGAAACTTCTGAAATTTTTTTTCTGGCAATCTTAAACTACCAAAAGAACTTCAGTTTTTATCCATAACATTAGAAAATCAAACTAGTAGTTAAATTAACTCATTACTATTTAAATATTATCTTCTTATTTTATTAGTGCTACTCATGTGACTTATTTTTTAGAAGCAATGATATTTTTATTCATGTTATGTGTCAGATAAATGGTTTAATTTACATCAAGATTTCACTATGTAACTCTGGATGGTCTGGAACTTACCATGTAGATCAAGCTGGCCTTGAACTCACAGAGATATACCTGGTTCTGCCTCCAGACTGGGATTAAGGGCTCTTGTGATCTTTATGTCAATAGTTAATGGATATATGTGATGGCTAGTGTTGACTGTCTATCTCACTGAATCTAGAATCACCTAAGAGACAACCTTTAAGTGCATATATGAGAGGTTATCTTGAGTAGGTTAGCCTACAGCTATGACTGTGAGTGATATCTTGAGTAGGTCAACTGAGGTGGGAAGACTTAAACTATGTGGGAAGAATCTATATTTGGGTCCTGGAAAGCACAAAAAATGCAAGCTGAACACAAGCTTTCATTTCTTTCTGCTTTCTGACTATGGAGGCAAGTTGGCTAGTTGCCTCAAGCTCCTGCTTCTGGGACTGTCCCTCACTATAATGAATTGTACCCTCAAACTGTGGGCCAAAACGAATCCTTTTTTCTTTAAGTTTATTTGTTGGGGTGTTTTATCATATCAACAGGAAGAATAACTAACACTGGTGCAAGTACAAAGTAGAACTAAGCACACTAAGTAAGTCAGATGCTACTTGGATGACATAGAGAACAGATAATGTGGTCCATCAGTAATATATGATATGCTTAGATTCAGGATGAAGTTTTAAGATATCCATAACAGAATTGCTGATGAAAGGTACAAGTTACATGGTAAGAGAGTTGGAGGGGCATCAACTCACCCATAAAAACCCTTGGCTGAAAATTTATCCTGCCTATAAGATGTACAGGGATAATGATGAAGCAGCGTTGATAGAATTGCCAACCAATGACTGGTCCAACTTGAGACCCACCCCATGGGAGAAACCCAAGTCCTGGCAGTATTAATGTTACTCTGCTATGCTTACAGACAGAGGCCCAGAATAACTGTCTTCTGAGAGGCTTCAGCCAGTAACTGATGCAGAGACCCACAAACAAACAATAGGCAGAGCTCAGGGAATCTCTTGGAAATGTAGGGAGGATAGAGGGATATGGGAGGGTGATGGCTACTACAAGAAGACCTACAGAGTAAACTAATCTGGGCCCATGGTGGCTCACAGAGACTGAACCACCAATCAAAGAGCCTGCATGGACTGGACCTAGATGTCCAACTTGGTCATCATGTGCGTCCCCTAACAATGGGAGTAGGAGCTGCCTGTGACTCTGTTGCCTGTTTTTGGATCCCTTTTCCTTAGCTGGGCTGGCTCTTGGCTGGTCTCAGTGGAAGAGAATGCATTTAGTCCTGCTGTATCTTGAGGTGCCATGATGGACTGGTACTCCTTGGGTGTCTCCCCTTCTTTGAGAAGAAGAGGGGAGAATTGAGATAGGGAGGCATGAGAGTGTGACTTGGAGGAGAGGGTGGAGGGAGAGGCCTGGGATCAGGCTGTAAAGTGATTAAATAAATAAATAAATGGAAAAATTAAATAATTCCAAAAAGGGTAAAAACCAATATAATCCCAACATTACTGTTTTTATTAACTACAGAATTGGAGTTTATATCATTCTAATGTGGACAGTCAGCATTTAGTGTAGAATATGAGGGTTCAGATTTAGACTCCCTCCCCTTAATTGAAAATAGAGTTTTCCTCACATAACATATCCTGATTATGATTTCCACTCCCTCTACTCCTCCCACACCTCAGCTCCACTCCCATCTAGATCCATTACCTATCTGTCTCTAATCAGAAATCAAACAAGCATCTAAAGAATAATAATATTATGATATCTTTTTTCTCCTTTTTATTATATTTCTTTTTTACATATATATTTATATCATTATACATAAAGAAAATGAACTACATACAGTAGGAAGAACTGTGAAACAATCAGGAATTATATAAATGTTTACATTCATAGTGTTTTGGTTATTTGTATTTGACAAACTTGAAGAAAATATCTTTCCTATCTTGGTGTGTGTAAAATTCTGAATATAAATCAATCTATCACATATCATCTCTATAAACTTAAAACATCTATCTAGACCTAAAAACATCTTAACCCCTAAAAATCTCAGCTTAATTGTATGACTAAACTATCTGGTCTTCATCCCTATCAGAGACTTGAAAAGGAATAAAACTTAATTCCCTTAGTAAATCAGAAGTGCGAGTTAACAGCTTCCAAAATGAAAAAATGAAAGAGAAAGTTTGTTGCCTGAACAGTCACTCAAAACGCTCTATAACTTTGGAATATCCTCTTCAGCCTTCTACCCAGTATATCTGACAGACATATTTGTGAGAAAGGAACTATTAAGAACTTGCTTACCCTATCTTGGCAGAGTTTGGCTGTCGATTCTTTCTGCATCCAAGCTTGTCCATTTTTAGGTAGAATTCTGTCTGTGGCAGAAATGAAGACATTTTGCCCAGTGGATGGTTTGCTGCATTTGAAGCCACCTCCATAAGGAGGTTCTTTGATGCTCATCATCTTCTTTGATGTAGGCTGTGTGTTGCCAGGAGTTAGCCTGTCCTGTTGACAAAGAATCTTTAAAACAATAAAAACATCTTTAAATGCCAAAATCTGTAGGTCTCTGAGGCTTTTGAAGACCTTATCTATTTTACCTTATGTATCTATAGAATCATATCTATCTGTTAAACCTAAGATGTATTTTCTTGTGATAAAAATGACATGACCATGATTTGATCAACTAACAATTAGCTTTTATTACTTAATTATCCTAAACATCCTACAATAGCAGTTCCAAGGTATTGGAAGTAAACCTTGTATTATCATTGAGTTTTATGAGAACAATATCTCATATGAGAATAGAAATATATACAATATGTGTGAAGAATAACCTTAAATTTGAATTCTATACCAATATATCAAAATTAAACTTATTTTTCATCAATATACAAAATTCTATACCAATGAGTAAGGGAGAGGGGATAAGGGAGGGAGGGTGGCAATGGGAGGTGATGAGAGAGGGGGCTACAATCCTGATATAAATAATTCAAACCGCAGAACAATGAGGTAACTTTTTTATTAGTATTTATTTATTCAGATTACAACTCAACTGCTATCCCATCACTTGTTTCCTCCCATTCTTCCCTCCCTCCTACCCCCACTCTATTGCCCTCCCTTAGGTCCATGATTGAGGAGAATATCCCCCCACACACCTTATGATCACAGGCTATCATGTCTCATCTTGGTAGCCAGCCTATTCTTTCTTTGAGTGCTACCAGGGCTCCCCACAGAGGGGAGGTCATCAAACATGGGGCACCAGAGTTCATGTCAGAGTTAGTCCCTGCTCTCTCCATAACTGCAGAGAATGTCCTGTCCATTGGCTAGATCAGGGTAGGGGTTTATTACTTGTATTGTCCTTGGTTAGTGCAATAGTTTGAGTAGACACCCTGGGCCTTGATCCACTCATTGCGCTGTTCTTCTTGCAGGTTTCTAAGATCCTCTGGATCCTTCTATCCTTCTATTTCCCCATCTCCTATATTTCTCTTACCTAGAGTCCCAGTAGGATATCCTCACATCTATCCCAATCTCCTGGTAAGTGAAGACTTTAATGGGACATGTCTTTTGGGCTAGTGTCCAATTATAAGTGAGTATATACCATATGAGTCTTTCTGCTTCTGGGTTAACTCACTCAGTATGATCATTTCTAATTCCATCCATTTGTCCAGAAATTTCAGGATTTCCTCATTTTTTATAGCTGCGTAGTATTCCATAGTGTAAATGTAACACAATTTCTTTATCCATTCTTCTACTGAGGGACATTTAGGCTGTTTCCAAGTTCTGTCTCTTATGAATAAGGCTGCTATGAACAATGCTGAACATATGTCCCTGTTGTGTGGTGGAGCATTTTCTGGGTATACTCCAAGGAGTGGAATAGCTGGATTCTGAGGAAGTGCCAGGTAGATTTCCAAAGTGGTTGTACAAGTTTGCATTCCCACAAGCAATGAAGGAGTGTTCCTCTTTCTCCACATCCTTGCCAGCATGTGGTGTCACTTGAATTTTTGATCTTAGCCATTCTGATGGGTGTAAGATGGAATCTCAGAGTTGTTTTGATTTGCATTTCACAATGAGGTAACTTTGTCAAAAATCAAGTGACCATATGTGTGTGGATTTATATCTGGGTCTTCAATTCGATTCCACTGATCAACCAGCCTGTTGCTATGCCAGTACCATGCTGTTTTAATTACTATTGCTTTATAGTACAATTTGAGATCAGGTATGGAGATTCCTCCGCAGTACCTTTTATTGTACAAGATCGTTTTTGCTATTCTGGGTTTTTTGTTTTTCCATATGAAGTTCAGAATTGAACTTTCAATGTCTTTAAAAAATTGTGTAGGTATTGCTAATCTCACTCCATGGGAATAGCTCTGAGACTGGCTGAGTCATGAATGTCTATGTATGGACAAGGCTTCTTGTTGGTAACAAATGTGACTTATTATTAGGTGCTATTCTTCATGTGGCATGAATGAAGTTTGCAGATGTCTTTCTTCTTCTCATACAGATAACAGAGAACCAGCCGTAATTGTTCTGTGCATCTGTAACATCTCATATATTTATAATTTTAGGACTGTATACTATTTGAGAGAAATTATATGTTTTCAGAATAAAAGAACCAGACCTTGATGCTGGATCAGACCTGACAGGACTCATTCAGCATGCTGGATGCTGACATCCTGCATCCTTCATGTCCCAGTCCCAAGTGCTTCAGTTGCTATTACTCATCAGAACAGGACAGCTTTGAAGAAAGCTTCTGATCACAATTGACCCAGCATTTCAGATTGTCCCACACAGGACTCCTATTAAGCCTGGAATTTCTCAACATTTAGAAACTGGACCACAAATGCTACTCCTGGCTTGTTTAACCATTTTCCCCAATTTTACCTGGACCCCTACAAAGGTATTATTCATCACAAATCAGCCAGAATAAACCCTAAGAGAACAATGCCCTATTTCCCGTAAGGCAAGTTGGGTAGGTTTTTGTTTTCTTTCTTGGGATGCAGATGTTTATTTTCATTGGGAGTTGGTTATAATTTAGTACTGGCCTTATTCAGAGAGAAAACAAGGTTGGATATAGAATGGGGGGATATAGAAATATATAGGGATGATATGACAAAAAGTAGATTATTGAATCTACTCCTCCACTTAGGGCCTTAATTGTTACTCACAAATGTCATCATATATTATCATGTATCTTATCATTAGATAAAGCAAAAACTACCATTTTGGAATAGGACAAAATCAAGTGGTGGTTGAGAAATAAGATCAGGAGTGTATGCTTTATAGTGAGAAATGTTAGAGTGATGCCCTTGAATCGGAAGGAATGGATAGGTTTGTGGTATCAAAATGTAGGGCAGAGCCAAGACAAACACGGTTGGTGGCAAGGCAGACATCCAGGCTACAGACAATGATAGGCAGGCAGTGGGGCAGCTTAACTTTGTCAAGTAGTTCTGATTATGTCTGCTTTCTTGTTGAAAGAGAGTACAAAGGATAAGGATAAGTGAGAAGTATGCTTTGAGAAAAGAGAAAATTAAATGATGCACTCACTATCTACGTTAGCAATAGAGTAGAAAAAGGAGAGTGGTGATGAGATTTGGTGAGCCAAATGCCCCCTTTGAAGCCCACGTTCCCCATAACTTATGTGTAAGCTATGGTTTGCCCTTCAGGCACCTTTAACTCTATGCACACTAGAACAGAGAGGCAGAAATAAGGAAGCAATATAATCTACAACTAGAGTTGGCTTCTTTGCCCATTACATAACAGGAAGAAAGATAATATTGGCAAATATGGAGATTATGCAAAAAGTTAATACAGTAATTTCTATGAAAATGAAGTTAAGTAGATGGTCTCTGACACAGGACAGTACAGAGCTGATTGCCCCACTCAGTAGCAGGATCTGAGGGGATGAGCAATTACTGACATCTATATTAGTTACTTTTCTGATAATGTGATAAAACACCATGACAGAGACAATTTAGGGAAGAGTTTTTTGGCTTATGATTCCATAGGGAAGAGTTTATCATGGTGTGGAAACATGCTAGCCAGCAGCAGGGATGGAGGCAAGGGAAGGAAGCTGAGAGTTCATATCTTCAAATGCAAACAGGAAGCAGAGGGAGCAAACTGGAAGTGGCACAGGTCATTAAACTCGAAGCTGAAGTCACAGAGATGTACTTCCTCCAGCAAGGCAACAACACCTACCCTTTGGAAAGACAAGAAGTGGCTGCTGTTCTGGGTACCCATAAGAAGGGGTGTGCTGGTTAGTGTTGATTTTCAACTTTATCAAATCACCATGGAATCAAAGCTCTGTGCATTTCTTTGTGGTATTATCTATGCACTAGGTTAATTGATGTGTGATCACTCAAGCTAAGTGTGGATGGTATGAGTTCATGGGCCACATAAGTATGAGAAAGCCACCTGTATGCAGGCATTCACCACTATTTTCTTACTTTTTTCTGTGCACACAATACATCTAGTTGCATCTAGCTGCTGCTGCTGCTGCTGCTGCTGCTGCCATTCCCTTCCCATCAGTTGTGGGCAGTTACTTTGGAAATGTAAGGAAAAATAACCCTTCCTTCCTTCCTTCAGATGCTTCTGTAGGGTGTTTTGGTTCAGCAATGAACCAAGTAACTACTAGAAGAGAAGCCCCCTTACTCCCTGTAGTCATCATTTGATGGGAAGGGACAAACTTGACACCTGACAGAGGAAAGCTGAGTTCTGGGACCTTTCCTGCATTATATCATGAAAAAGAACCAATGAACTCAGTATTTCCATCTGTAGTACAATAAAGGGAACTGTATCCCATGAACTTGCCTAGGTGACAGACATGGAAGAGTTCAATGGCAGTCTTCTAGCTTTTTAAATCCTCGTTCTTCTCACTAAATCTGAATATATCAGTTCAAACATGTTTTAAAGAGTGATTAGCAGGCGCTTCATAAATCTTTTTTATTGTGGGCTTTTGGTTCCATTCAGCAATATGCCTTACAGCAAGTAAGCTTTTGATGCACTAACATTACACTTTGGTGCCAGGAAAAGGATGAAGCCAGTATGTACTTTTTTTTCCTTAGGAAGTCAACAATGCTAAAAAGAATCCATATTTTCATACTTCAGCCAAACATTGGGGTTGATGGTTAGCATCACTGATTGGTTAAAGGGGAGTTTTATCTAACCTAAGTGTTCCTACCTGTCCTTAATGCTACCCATACACCAAAACATGGGGTGAGGCAACATCAAAGTTTCTTTTTTCCATTCATATACTTAGGTTATCTAAGCTCAATAGAAAAATGCTCTGATGTATAATCCCGGAGTTTGCACCATCTGCACTTGTGGAGGATGCTTGGGAAAGTGTTTTTTTTCCCTTCAGTCTAGTTTTTATTGCTCAGAAAATGAGGAGTTTGAATTAGATGAGCAGTTTCAGCTTGGCCTCTTACAACCTTGGTCATCCATTGCTGGGGTGAGTCACCTCATCTTTATAAGCTTATCATGTCTGAGAATGATGGAAAGTACCACTAGAGGATGGCCTCAAATAACATTTTATGAAAGCACAAAGAGCAATATTGTCCCTAGTACAACCTCAGCACAGAGTCCCAGGAGCACATGAGACTTTGGTCAAATTAATGCCATTGCTTCTTGCACAGCTTTTTTTAGACTGACACTTTATCCTAGACACCATAGGATAGTTTTTGTATATGTAGATAGAAGACAGGAAAGGTGTCTCAGAGGAAGAAAGCATGGGAACAATGAAGCAGGACCTTGCTAAAATTTTAGTTCATTCTAATGCCAAACATTTCTATGTGAATGTGGACTTGTGTTAAAAATTAGATATTAAGGATGTAAAGGTCTTTGGTGTATTCATATAACATGTTGGTGCCAGAAAATGATGAAACCAATATATGATATTATAGATGCCTGTGATATAGCTAATACAAGAGGAAAGAGACTCATAGAAAATACAATAAGAGGTATATGAAGGAACATACATCATTTCTGCTTTCTTTCAATAACTGAATTCTGATTAAGCACAATCCCTCAGTAATGCAAAGTTGTACTTTACTGATGGCTCCCTAATATGATGGTAAAAGCTTACTTTCAGATTATTGAATTTGTGTGACATAATATAATGACTAGGAAACCAGAGATGGAAAATGTGTCCCTCTCTACCAGATATTTTCCTCCTAGCTCATCCTCAGAAGCATCTTATGTTTCCATTATTGCCTTTACTACCCTATTAATTGGCAATCACTCCTGAAAGGAGATTTGAGTGACTATTATGGGGCAACTGTGAGTCTACCATTTTCTCATTGTTCTCCAGTTCCCACCACAAGCTCATTTCCTGCAGTTGTCAGTTATGACCTGCGTGGTAGCCTTGGGATTTCCTACACTTCCTCTGATGAGTGAAGTGAAGGACCACTGGTCCCTGCTCTGGGCAGGAAAGTCAGAAGGAGAGAGAGAGAGGTGGCAGTATAGTGGCTAGAGGTACTAGTTTATGACAATTGAGGCAGTATTAACACAAGTCTATGCCAACAGGGGTCTCTATGGACTCTACCCCTTACCTTTATCATCTTAATTGTCTTTAGAATTAGTATATAATGATATGTAACTCAAGAGCAATTCTCTCTTTCACATCTCTTCATCTGTAATTCACACAAAGTCCTCATGACTTCCTTAAATAACAAGAGTAAATTCTCCCAACTTAAATTAACCATTGAAGAGGTCAGGTGGCCAGAGATACAACTACATGTGGAATACAAGGATAGACCATATTTTAGAGTTTGAACTCTCCAGGAGAATAATGTAATTAAAGATGCATGCAGTTTGTACCTATGACAAATTAAGAATGACTCAGTGTCTTACTGACAGTAATTTGTTTTCTTGCTCCATGAGGGTCACATGTCAGAAATCCAGGTCTCTGAACTGAAAATCAAGTGTTGTCAGGTTCTGTTGCTTCTGAAGTTTCTAAACAAGAATCCGTTCATTAGCTTTATTTCTGCTTGTAAAAGTCACCTGACCTTGTTAGTTCATAGTCTCTTCATCGAGTCAAGGCCATTATGGCCTCTTCAAACTCACTGCCTTTATGACTTTCTTGTCTCCCCTGGCCACTTGGAAGAACCACTGCAATTATACCCATCCTACTGTGTCAGACAGGGTCCCCCATAGGAGCTTCACATAAATAACATGTTCAATGTTGCTTCTGCATGCAAAGCAGCACTAGCTTCACATTTTGTGAATAGGGCCTTGGGCATTGTTGGGAAGCTGCTATTCTATGCACCACATTAAAACATAATAAACTGCACTGATTTCAGTAGGGAATCATAAATGGGATAAACTTATTTCAGAGAATCATTAAGCAAGGTTGTATTAATTAGCTTAGTAAATGATCATTTTGGTGCTTACCATCATAGATGTTGTGTCAGGTTGAAGGTGAGAAAAAACAGGAATCATACTGTTTGCTAGTGGAAGTGTTACTTAAAAGGTCATAAAATCTATGCAGGATCTCTCCTACTTGACATGTGGGGAAGTAGAGAGATAAGAGTTAGAGAGCAGTGAGAGGCATGGGAAGTGACCATTGTAGGTGTTATGGTAGTACATACAAAGGTGAGGAGGAGGAGGCATGTACAGGGACTGAAGTCTCATGAGAATGATGCTTTCATTGTAAGGCACTAGAGAGATAAGATGTGATTAGCCTATCAGAGCCATCAAGAGTAAGTCTACCAAGATTTTAGTCTTTACTCTGAAAATGTCAGTGTTGGACTGTGAAGAAACTTCAGCGGGTAAGACCATTTACTGTGTAAAAAAAGTTAAAATCCCAAGCACCCACATAAATCTTGGGCATGGTCATGCATGTCGGTAACTGCAGTATTGGCTGGGGAAGAAGAGACAGGAGGACCCCAAGGACTCAATTCTATTCTGTCTAGTTGAAATGGTGAGCTTCAGGCTCAATGTGAGACCCTGCCTCAGAAATAGGGTGGAAAACAATGGAGGAAAACACTCTACAGCTTTGCTCACACACTCTACAGCTTCTGAATACATGAGCAAAGCTATGCTCACAGGAACACACAAGCATATACCAGACAGCAGCCCTACACACTAATAATTCAAAGATGTGGAAGTAACTAAATTATATATACACATACTTACATATCTATATGTAAATGTGTACACACAGACCCAGCCTGTACCTATTGATCAATAGTGTGAATTGCAAGGAAGAGCTCAGGGTGTGAGAAGTAGAGTCATAAATCTGAAACAAAGAGAGGCCACTGGAGGGAAATAAATGCTATTGACTATGGAGGTTAGGAAAGACTGAAGATACAAGAATGCAACATACACTTAAATGGCTTGGGTATAGTTAGCTTTAACGTTCAACGTGCATATGTTTAAAGATTAAATATAAAGTGAAGGAATGGGATAACCATTGAGATGTAATATGAATAAATTAATAAAATATAAAAATAAAAATAAAAAATAAATAGAAAGTGACAAGAAATAAACTAAATAAAGATATTTTAAAATGAAGATTTACTTTCTAATTGCATATTTTGCTTAGTGTTGTAATTAAATATAACATTTTCCCAAAATATTTGTTGCTTTTTCTTGGGAACAGAATTATCCTTCTCTGGCTTGGTAACACGGTTTTTTGGACTAACTAAATATAAATCAGAAGTAAAAGCTGGATAATTTGGGGAAAGTGCTTCAAGTCCCAGACTGATTTTTGCTGCATCTTCTGCCTCTTCCATGGTTCTCCTTATGGAGGCATCTCTGTGTACCCTGGCCCTGGGGAAAGTGACAGGAGTTATTTTTCAGTTGTCATGAAAAAAAGTTGTGCAAATTAGGACTGCAGTTGAATAGTTATGAGTGACTTTTCAAGTGGCTGTGCTGTGTAGTCTATTATATCCTAGATGTTCAAGTAACTTACACTTTAAGTCATTTGATTTCCCATTCACGTTTTCTCACATCCAAAATGAGGATTCAGGCTCCACTTCAAAATGATTTTTGTGTGTTTTGTATATTGGGAAAGTAAATCGGAAATGAAAAAAAATGTATCATAAAGAAAACAAATAATGAAGCTGAGCTAGGCGAGGATCCTAAAGAAGTTACTATTACAGGTGTTACAGAGTCGGGGCTCAGTGCTTTAAGATGCAGAAGCCCTGTGCAGTGAGCAGTGAACCTTTGGGGGTCTGGGGGCGGGGAGCTTGGTGATATTGATGTAAGCATCAACACTCAGTATAGAGTTCTCAAGAATGTTGATGGCTCCGCAAGGCCTCAAAAAATCCCTGTGGTAGCCACCAAGCTGACTGCACACTAGATAAAGAAAATTTTCCATCCATCCTCTTAGATTTTAGTACTGAGCCACTGCTAAGGCTTGGCTCTGAAAATGTCAAGCATGTGGAATTCGGCTACCAGGATAATCTGGTGACAGATTTTGCTTGTATCTGACCTACAGTAAAATTAATTGGCTTCTTTTGATTCTTTCTCAAAATTAGAAACCGTATTGCCTATCTTGAGGAAAATAAAAGTATTTTCTAAGTCAGTGAAGAATCTGGAATTACTTAGAACCATATACTATTACAATACTATCCTATTTGTTTATAAACATTATATCTTGTGGGCCTCTTCATAAGCACATGCATTGTGTTATCATCTTTATCTATTTCACAAATGGTCAAACTAAAATTCAAGCATGCTGACTTGCCCTGAGCCGCTGAAAAACTAAGCATCAGGGTGATTCAATGTCCTAGTTAACCGGTAAGTTATCTCAACCAGACCCGTACTCCTTGCCTGTGCATGCTAAAGGTTTATATAACACTCCTCATGCTGACAGTAGACATCCTATTAACTTTAAACTCTACTCACATCCCAGAGTGTTACACAATTTAGATGGGTGAAGAATCTGTAGGATGTCAATACATTTCAATTTTCACTTGAAATTTAAAATATCGGTAGCACAATTTATTTTCAGAAGATGTGCTGGGAAGGAGAGGAAATGAAATTAACAGCAGAACATGTGTTATGGTTCTGAGGCTGTTCTGTTACTTGTTATGAAACTCTTCAGCAATATGAGTAGGTTATAGTCATCCTCTACCACCACTTACTACATCTTCCCCATCCCTGATGCTCTCTTGGGCAGTTGGACTGTGTGTCCTCGTGGTATGATTGATGCCTTTATTCCCACAGAATCTATGTTTTCCCCGGATCATTCCTTACCCAATTATTGAAATGGAAATTGAGTTATGAGATATGAGATCTAAGATGTCTAAAAGGTAGCCAGGTGTATCACTCTGTTTCCATAAGCTGTCTTCTTCAGCACTAGTGTCTGGTTAGCAGAAAATTCCCATGGATCACCTGAATCAGCATCTCATCGAGGATCATCTTCTCTTCGCGGTGGCATCACATCATAAGGACACCAAAGGGCTGGGCACGGTGGCACACACCTTTAATCCCAGCACTTGGGAGGCAGAGGCAGGTAGATCGCTGTGAGTTTGAGACCAGCCTAGTCTACAAAGGGAGTCCAGGACAGCCAAGGCTACACAGAGAAACCTTGGCTTGAAAAACCAAAAACAAAACAAAGAAAGAAAAAAAAAAGGACACCAAGATGCGTAGGGGATATGTTCTGATTCTGGTTGAAAACTGATTTTACTGTAATATCTAGTCAAAATCACCATCACTTGAGCACAAACTCCTCAACCAAATTCAAGTTGTGTGTGTGGAAACTTCAGTTACTTTTCTGTCAAGGTGATTAAAACAAAGAAACAAACATCTCTAATGAGCAACTTAAAGGAGAAAGGGCTTATTTTTGCTAGTAGTTCAAGGATAGAATTGGTCATAGTGGAGAAGTCATGACAGTGAGGACTTAGTGGAACTTGTCAGGTTGTATTGCGGTAATTAAGCAGAGAGAGAGAGAGAGAGAGAGAGAGAGAGAGAGAGAGAGAGAGAGAGAGAGAGAGAGAGAGAGAGAGAGAGGAATGCACACAAGTTGTTTAACTCCCTTCTCCAGTTATACAGTCCAGAATCTCAGCCAGGGAAGACACCACCCACAGTGGCTGAGTCTGATCATTTCAACTGTGTTATTAAGGTAACCCCCTCAAGACATGCCTCCAGGCCCATCCCTCATGTGATTCTTGATCTCATTAAGTTGACTAATATTAACTATCAGTGGGAATCTAAACTATGAGCAAAAACAGATCAACTACTCTTGTCTTTAAACACATGCATTTCACACAATTTCTGATGATAGGACCATAAGTTTCATCTATAAACCAACCATCTGTTACCTACTCAACTATCCCATTAACTTCTATCAGCCTTTCTCATTTTCAATTAGTATATTATACTTTGCTACTAAAAGATGCTGGTGGGATGGGGCAGTGAAGGGAGAAAGGAGCTTCTCCAGTCACACCCAGGTCCATCTGCTCAGATGGCAGTCCATCATGCTATGCCTTCCCAGAGGAGATTACTCCTAGCCATCCCCATAGACTTGATGGCACCCATCCCTGGAAGTGGTTTTAGAATTAGATCCATAATCAAGAACTTTGTCTAGAAATTAGAAAGCCAACATGACTGGGTACCCTTGGACATATTTCCATGGCACCCATAATGTAGTTTCCCAGCAAGTACCACAGCCTGATATCTCTCAATGGATGACTGTCTCCGGCATCTCAAGAGTTATCTTTCCAATGAGTTCAGTTAGGTCAATAATGGCCTTTCATAATCTAGGATAATGCTATTGCTGAGTATCCAATCTTCTGGAAAAAAGACAACATAAATAAGCTTCTAATATGGCCCGATTCCTAAGGGGAACATCTAGCCACCTGGTGACAGGTTGATTGCATTGGCCTTCTTCCATAATGGAGAGGTCTGAGATTTCCACCCACCAAAATAGAAACATATTCTGGATATAGGCTTTCCTTCCCTGCCTGTAATGTTTCCGCTGGCAGGCACTACTATCCATCATCATGGCATTCCAAACAACACCGCGTATGATAAAGGAGCTCATTTCACAGCAAAGAAATGTACAGATTGACTCATAAGGATGGACTCAACTCGCAAAAGAATGCAGTACCAGTATGTATTCTGGCAAAAAGAGAGGGGTAATTAACAACCAGCTATGAACACAATGACCAGAAGCTTTAAAGAGAGTGTGAAAAGTTCCAAACTGGTAAGAAGGATATGTGTATTAACATAGAGAATTATGTTATATGTGCTGAAGGGTGGCCACTGCCTGTCCTGTGATCCTGGAGAACCCATCCCATAAATATGTCTGGTCAGATAGCCCCATGCTAACCTTAAGCCGTTAGGTAATGTGAAAGCCACAGCAAGGGGATAGAATAACTTCTGGATCCAGATTTTTTTTTCCCCATGAGCTTTCAGTAGCTGATTGTCTTGCAGAGTTTGTTATAACATCTCACAGGATGTTTTCTATAGTGGTTTGAGTGAAAAACATACCACATGGGTTCCCAAGTTTGAACACTAGATGCCCAGTCAGTGTGCTATCTGGGAAGGGATATTTAGGAGACATGGCATTACTGGAGGAAGTGTGTTTGGGGATGATGGCCTGTGAGAGTTTATGGCCTCACGCCTGTTTCCAGCTCACTCTCTTGCCTTCTTGTTTTCAGCTGAAGAGCTCAGCATTTTTTTCTGGCTACCTGCTGCCATGCCTTCCTCACCATAATGACCTTCCTCTCTGGAACCGTAGGGAAGTGCTGCAGAGACTGACGCACCAACCAAGGACCACACATGGGGAGGACTTAGATACTCTTCTCAGATGTGATAGATAGGCAACACAGTCTCCTTGTGCATCACATAATATGGAGAGTAGAGACTACTTTTGACATGGACTCTGGCCCCCAAATATTGACCACTTAACCCTGGCAGAGCAGCCTTGCCAGGCCACAGAGGAAGAGGATACAGACAGTCCAGATGAGACTTGATAGGCAGAGGTCAGATATTAGGGGAGGAGGGCTCCAGTTCTGAGGACTAAGGGAGGGAGGGAGGGGGTATGAGGAAGGGATGATAGGACCAGGAGATGATGAGGGAGGGAGCTACAATCAGGATATAAAGTGAACAAATTAAAAAGAAAAAAGAAAAATTATGCTAATAAAAATACTCAATAAAATATTCATAAACTGAATCCAAGAACACATCAAAAATGTAAAACAAACAAACAAAAAAAAAAAACAACGCTCTCTTTATCCCATAAGTCATTTATGGGTCATAGTGTTTTCTCACAGCAACAGTTTTATCTCTCATGTTGGGATGCTTATAGACACAAATAATTATTGATCAAAGGCATATTTCACTTCGTGGCATAGCACCTCCATCTTACAAGGTATTATCTCAAAATTGTGCCCTGTATCCCAGAAGTCCATTCCATCTGTGTCTCAAGTCAGTTACTTTGTTTTATGAGGCCATGATGAAAATAAATTAATCTGTAGGTCTAAACTCATTACAAATTCTTCACAGTAAAATGATTTCCTCGGTTAGTATCATCACAAATGGGGTTACCATGGTGATGAAGAGGTAATTTATAAGTCACTGAATGATGGTTCATTAAAATTATTTTTTGTGGGGTAAATAAATCTTTATTCAGAGTATGTATGTTTCCACTAAATTAAATTGCTGCCCACTCCAGTGTGGAAAAGAAAATATACTAAATCTATCATGAGCTAGCAAGACAATTCCACATGTGACTGGCACAATTTTAATAGCGCCGCCATCTGATTATCTAAAGTAGGGGAGCTTTTGAGAAAGGAATGGCTAATAAGAATGACAGA
This sequence comes from Acomys percivali, assembly GCA_907169655.1. Classification (NCBI taxonomy): domain Eukaryota; kingdom Metazoa; phylum Chordata; class Mammalia; order Rodentia; family Muridae; genus Acomys; species Acomys percivali. The sequence continues at coordinate 75,388,200 of OU015748.1, read as the reverse complement.
AGGATACATAGATATGACCAAGAATCTTCAGGAGATACAAATGCATACCTTGCCCTCCATATTGGATGCTTAGCTTTAGTCTCTGACCAAGGCACTGTCATTGCTCACTCTGGTATGGGATGTGGGACTTAAAAAGCCCTGAGAAGTCTTCATTCCTGATAACAACCATCCTTTGTCTATAGAACCACTGAATAAGTGACAGAATCCAAAGAAGGACACTCTCTGAAGTCCACAGGCTACTCCTCTGGTCTATGCAATTGCAGGGTATTTCATCTGTAGGATATACCCTCAGATCCTCCTCTAGTTTTTTGTCTTATTGCTTGTCTTATATTTTAAAAATATCTTCAATCCTCTGGCAATTTGTAGAAATCCAGCCATGTGCTTTTCCTCCGTATTTCATCTAACTCCCAGCAATGACTTGTGCAAAACCCTCCATATGTCAGTCAGTATATCTGTAATCACTACAGGCTGTCTTTTCTTCCTTATAAGTCAAACACTTAACAAATGCCTCACAATCTTCTTCCACCTGGATCCCTCCACAACTGCCCTATGTTGATCACCACCATCCATACACAAGAGGATAATGTGAAGTAGCCCAAAGACAGATGATGGCAGCAGAGTGAGTGGACGTCTCTACTTCTGAAAGACATAGATGTGCCTTTTCCATGATGCTAACTAGGGCTGAAAGGTCACACATAAGGCTGGAGGAATTAATGCAGGGTGAAGAAGAGAACATCAGAGAAGGTAACATTGAGGTGGAAATCAATTTATGTTGGTTGCCAGGACTAATTTTTGTCCTGGGCTCACAGATAATTTTTATTTCACCAAACAATGGTTTTGATGATTTTCTGGTTCAAGTGGACCTTATCTGATGACAGCAGATGGGGGTTGCAAAGCACACATATCTCAATTAGCATTCCACTATTAGTACATTTTAATGATATTATCTAACAATACAGTTCCCTGAATTTTCCCTAGATAAGATAATAATACTCCACATGGACACTTTATTCTAGGCTCATGTCTCAATCTATAGCTCTTATAGATATTGGTTGCTGAAGACGCACAAACATGCCCTGCACTAAGCCTGTTACCTAGCCACGGTGATCTGCCCCTCCTAATAGATGCCCTTATTCTAGAAGGTGGCACCGAGTCACAGGACTCAATAAGTTTTCAAGGGCCCTACATTATAAATGGTGTTTTGAAATGAAGGAACATTTGTCTTAAAAGAAATCATAAATCTCCTCCAAAACCCTAAACCATGTGCGTTAGTTCAATAGCAGGGGCCTTTCTGAAGCCTTACAGGATAACTGTCTTCCCAGATGCTTCCTGTACTGCTAAGTTTACTGGAATGTACATATAAGCCTGCAGCTGAAGGATTGGTGAGAACCCCTTTGAAACAACATCCTCACAAAGATGATTAGAATCATCTCATGTGCTGACATGCAACTGTGTGTGTAAGTTCCGAATTAAAGCCTTAGATCAAATCCCCTGAAAACAAGACAGTCAATCACATGTGGAAAGCCTGTGAGTAAGTATCCTCAGTGGATACAGCAATAACGCATGAGAAGGCAAGGAATGGCAAGGAGTGAGGCTGGTGGAAGGTACTTGTAACCAAATTAATCCTGATTTGTTGGGCCCACATCTAAGCCATTCCTTCATCAGTCCTCCATTGCTCACAGCCACATTCTAGAATAAGGGCATTATTATTAGGAGGTACAGATCACCCACCTAAGCTTGCTCTACAGTGAGCCCTTAACAAATGGCAGCTTGTGCTGATGTGACAGAGCCCCATTATGACATAAACAAGCCTCTATCGTCTATAGAAGTCTCACCACTATCACCTCCCTAGTCTTTGAATAAAGCTACTTCACTTTTTAATGTACATCTAATGTAAAATTTTTAGTGGTTTTGATCTCTTGTATAGGGATTCCTTGCTACGTGCCATGTAGTTTTGATCTTATGTATAGGGGTTAACTGTTAATGTAGTTCTGGTATATTTGAACAGTATATGACTAGAAATAGAAATGCTAATTAACATGTTATGGTCACACGGTTATAAATACAGATGTAGATTTCATCCTCGGGATGGATCCCTATACAGAGACAATGATTGAAATGCTTAATTTGGCTGGTAAAGATATAAAAAAAATTAGCCAGGTGTGGTGGTATATGCCTGTAACCCCAGCACTCCAGGAGGAAGAAGTAGGTGGATCTCTGTGAGTTTGAAGCTAGCCTAGTCTTCAAAGCAAGTCCAGGAGAGCCAAGATTACACACACACACACACACACACAAAAAAAAACAAACAAACAAACAAAAAAAACAAACCTGTCTCAAAATTTAAAAAAGTCAGCTCAAAATGGATTAAAGACATAAATAAAAGATTAGAAATTCCTGAATTTAGGCTCAGAGAGATGTCTCAGCAGTTAAGAGTAACAGCTTCTTTGGCAGAGGATCTGGTTTTCAGGTCCTAGCATCCACATGGTGGCTCAGGAACATTTGTAACTCTAGCCCCAGGGAGATATAATGTCCTCTGCTGGCTTTCTTGGGCATTGTGTATATATGGTGCATATAAATGACTTCAGAGAAACATTCATACACATAAACTAAAATTAATAGATAAATCTTTATTTAAAAGAAATCTCACAATTTTTATAAAAGGTTCATTGATATTGGATTTCATATTTTTTTTGCCAAGACACCAAATACATCAAATTAAATTTAATAATATTGCATTATACATCAGAATTTTTCCAAAAGTGGATAGGAGCTGTGTCCCACTCAGGCCCTAAGAACGTAGTTTTGTGAGTTGACAAATATGCTGTACTGTGCAGCCATGTTAGATGTTCACTGTATGTGTCTATGCGATATATTGTAATGCTTAATCTTAAACAGAAAATGGAAGGTGTAATTTTCTACCTTAAATAAACAATCCAAATTAGGAAACAACCAAATTAGTTATACCATGTGGAATTATTTTTATACATGTATTTATTCTGTGTGTATGACTGTATACTGCAGGCGTGTGGCGGTCAGAGGCCAACTTGTAGCAGTTAGTGCTCCTGTCCAACCACGTGGCTCCCAGAGACTGAAGTCAGATAGCCGGGATCGGCAACAGTCATCACCCTGTTGAGCCATCTTGTCAGTCCAAGGTGGGATTATTTCTGGAGAAATAACTGGTAAAATGTGAATTGTTTGGCCAAAGCACCATCAGCATGCAAAGCCTACCCTTGCTGTGCTTTTCAAAAATAGGCACCAAAGAAAGACAAGTCCTGCACCCTTCTCCTTCTACTGGCCTGAAACAGTTATTCCCCAGAAGTCAGGTGATTGCCTTTTGAAGGCAATTAGAGTTCCTTTTCATGGAGCTGCAGATCTAACACAATGATAAATGTTTTTCAGGTATGCCTTTGTTCCTTTTTGTCCAAGGACATGCAGGGTTAAGTAAAGCATATCCATCATCCCTTCCAAGCTGAACTTCATCAATTCATTTTAACCCTATGTATAACTACAAAACACATGCATATATGGCTCCTGAAAGGAGTCCAGGCTTATATTTAGAAAAGAACTTGAAAAAATAGCTCCACATAGAATATCTTTCTGTGAAATCAGATTAGATGAATGGCATAAGCGCCTGAAGACCCCTCTGAAGCAATTTGATGTATAAGCAATTGAGTCCTGCTTTCTCTATCTTTTTGAATACAGTGATTCCAGAAAAATCCCATTTTCGGTTCTTGTTCCAAAGCTCCAATATAAACTGATCAGTGCTCCTTGCACATCTCCAATGAACAAGACCAGGAGTACCCTGGATACATGAGCACATCACGTTGTCCAACTGTGAATCTTTAAATTAAATTGTGGCCATGAGCTGGGAGGTTGCCTCTTGCACACTGACATTGGTTCCACTGTGTCCACTAAGAAGATAAGCTAAAAAATTGAATCTCTAGTTCAATCCAGTGGCACTCAGAGGAAGGATAGCAGGCTACCAAGAAGAGACTTGATGCCCTATGAGCATATACATGGGGAGGAAGCCCCCCTCAGTCACAGTAATAGGGAAGGGGAGTAAGGGGGAAATGGGAGGGAGGGAGGAATGGGAGGATACAAGGGAGGGGATAACCATTGAGATGTAATATGAATAAATTAATAAAATAAAATTTTAAAAAACAATTGAATCTCTAACACTTATGAATCTGATCTTGAGAATGGGTCTATTACAGATATGAGCAATTTAAATGAATCAGAGTGAGTCCTAATCCTACCCGGCACACACCCTTGATTGCTGAAAGGAGAAAATACCGAGACACAGAGGAGAGATATGAGATGATGATGAACACAGAGACCAGAATAATATATCTTTAAACAGAGAAACACTGAGATCAACAGTCAGAGTTGCATACATCATTAGAGTGAGCATCGGTGACAACTGGGCTGTTAATGGGAAAAGCTGAAAATACTAGGGTAATCTTCTATGTCTGCAATATGCAGTACATTATACAGGATACAATATATAATGTATTTGCTAGCCTGTTATAAACAGCACACTGACATGCACATGAGTATAAATAATTATTCTAAAATGCAAAATAAAATACATCAAAAATAAAAATAAAAAAGTCTGTGAATGTAGAGATTTCTTAATTTGATACTTAATGTGTGGAGGTGTTTTACTTTCATGTGTGTCTGTAATGCCATGGGTGCCTGGTGTGCCAGGAGGCCATAGAGGACAATGGATTCCCAGAACCAGAGTTAGAGAAGGTTGTGACCTATGCTGTAGATATTAGGAATTGAGCTCAAGTCCACTGGAAAAGTAGCCAGTGTTCTTAACTGTGGATCCATTTCTCCAGCCCCTAAAGACACAGGATTTGAGAACAGAGGGGGAATACAGAAGGACTTGATGCACATGGTGTACATGCTGACTGTGTTTGAAATGCTTCTTGAAGGATGCTGAGATAATTGAGGTTCCAGGAGACAGGAGACGGGATGGTTAGGTTGAAGTGAATGGCAAATCATTGTCTCAGCATAATCACAGCATGGGGGATCCAGGAGAGAGAGAAGGTAGAAATAGGCAGCAGGGGACCAAATCAAAAAGGGAGGATTTGGAAAGCTCTGCAGGACATCTCCTTTGTAGGCTCAGGAGAAAACAGTTCAATCAGGTCGGCATCTGGGAGTCAAACAGGAAGTCTTACCTCTTGAGGGGGAAATGATCTGGACTAGTGCAAGCGGTGGAGAAGCATCAGAAGTGGTCCGCATATGAGATCTAGAGTGATCGTGGTGGAGAAAAGAAGGTAGAGAGGAAGACGTGAGGAAAGAATGAGCAAATTAATTTCTATCTGTTGTGTGATATGAATTCCATGGTATCTGTCTCTTCAAGTCTGCGTAGTAAGAACTGGAGAGTTTCAAAGTTCAAGCCAATAAGTTAAACTAATAAAAATAACAATGAACTTAACAGTTCTGGGGAGGGGATCAATTAGGAGGAATGGTTCCCTGGGGCTTGAGAGACGCTCAGACATTGAAAGAAGTTGTTCTTATGGAGGACTCAGCTTTCCTTCCTGACTCTTAGCACCCAAATGACAGCTCATAGCCATCTCTAATTCCAGTTCCAGGAGATCCAGTGCCCTCTTTTGGCTCTTTGCTGACACTGCATGTACATAGTGCACAGACATGTGCAAACATTCGTACACATAACAAAAATAAATAAATAAATAAATAAATAAATAAATAAATAAATAAAACTTTTTTTTTAATAGTAAGGGGTTCTGGGCTGAGGAGGTGACTCTGCCACTAAACTGCTTACCTTGCAAGCACAGGATGTGAGCAAAAAGTTCAGAACCCACATAAAAAGCAGGATATGTCTTTCCTCTATCCCTATTGAGGGGAGGACATCCTATTGAGACTTTAGGTGTGAGAAGCCTGGGAGAATGAGGAAATAGAAGGATCCAGTGGGTCTTGGAAAACTACAGGTGGGTCTGGGCCCTGGGGTCCTCCTCAAACTATGGCACCAGCCAAGGAAAATATAAGCAGTAAACTTCAAACCCCTACCCAGACTAGCCAATGGACAGGACATTCTCCACCGTTAAGTGGAGAAGGAGATCTGACTTTCACACAAACTCTGGTGCCCCATATTTGACCATGTTCCTTGGATGGGGACACCTGGTGGCACTCAGAGGAAGGATAATAGGTCACCAAGAAGAGACTTGATACCCTATGAGCATATACGGGGGAGGAGGTCCCCCTCAGTCACAGACATAGGGGAGGGGAGTAGGGGGGAAGTGGGCGGGAGGGAGGAATGGGAGGATACAAGGGATGGGCTAACAACTGAGATGTAATATGAATAAATTAATTTTTAAAATGCCATAAAAAAAGAGGCAGAGAGCAATGAAAAAAATGGGGTGCTACTTTGTAGTATCTGGCTATCCTAAAATTCACTATAAAGAGCAGGCTATCCTTGAATTCACATATATCTGTCTGCCTCTGCCTCCCAAGTGCTGAAATTAAAGGTGTGTGCCACCACAGGTGAAAAAAAAAAGCAGGATATGATAATGTCTGCTTGTGAGCCCAGAAGAGCCAATAAGGAGACAGGTAGACCCTGGGTCTTGCTGGCCAGCATTTTAGCATATTTGGGGGAGATCTGGACCAATAATAGTTCATGTCTCAAAAAAAAGATGGACATCTGATAACTGCCACCTAAGATTTACTTCTTACCTCCACATGTGTGAGAGAAACGTATACAATCCGCTGTGGTGGTGTACTTGAATCTAGGGATTTCTCCTCTAGAACAGAGACCCTGATTTTTCCAAGCATTGTTTTAGGCACTCAAAATGGAACAAGAAATAACTGAACTGGAAGCCCCTTGCCACCCAGGAATTTATCTCTGAGTACCTGCTACCCAGCCATCCCCTTAAAGTCTGTGCCAAGTAGACTAGCACACAGAAGGAGGGGGGTGGTACAGAAGCATGTCTCCTGTACATGCTTTGATGTTGGAAAAGGTGGTTTCATTCTATGAAACTGTAACTCTGGGAGCTAGCGAGATGGGCCAGTGGTTAAGAGTGCATACTGATCTTTCAGAAGACACAAGTTTTGTTCCCAGCATATAGGTCAGGCAGCTCACAGCATAATTCCCAGCTCCATGGTATCTTCTAGCCTCTGTGGGCACCTGCACTCATGTATACACACAAACACATAATTAAAAAATAATTATGATTGAAACAGAAACCATAACCATATCTCTGTGTAACTCTTGAGTTTTTATCCCAAAGAAGCACGGAGTAAGGGATGAGATCGATGCCTGGGATGGTGAGCACTTCTGAGCTTTCCAAACAAGAAGCCCTGTTTCTGTTCTCACTGAACTGTCATTGATATGCCAGCTAGATAAGCCATTTAGGATATTAATAACCATGTAATTATACTGTCAGTGATAGAAGCCCATAAAAGCAAAGCCATCAAAGAGGGATTTTGTATCTATTGCTATCAGAAAGGCAAGGCTGGCCGCTGGCTCTGGTGGGACCTCGGAGATTAATGAACTCATCTCTGCTCTATAGCCTTTCTTGTTAAAAAAAAAATACAGCACTTAAAAGTTCCCCAAGAGGTTACTTCCCTCTGCAGAGTGATTCATATTTACCAACTAATGAGACCAAATCGGGCACCAATTTATTTGCCTTCTGGGGAGACTTAGCTGCCAAAATAATGAGTTCCTTCCCTCATGCTGGGAAAACCCTTTCAGAAGCCCACATCAAGAAAAGATGAAATGATGAGAGATTGTCTGATGTGAATTGAACTTCTGTGAGGCACCAGGCACCAGGCACCAGACATTGCCTTTGGGTACCACCATTGCACTCAAACACAAGACGACTCTACACAAGAAGTAGCTGAGGACTAGTGGAGTCTCTGTCCCTTTGCTAGCCCTAGCACATGGGTTAGTGTTGACTCTTCCTATCTCTGTCCATAGCCTGCAGTACTCCCTCAACACACAACTCATGGACATTTGAAATATTCCTGGGATTAAGATACTGCATGTTTCATTTTACTCATGTGATGTAGAGACAAAAAACATGACTGAGAAGGTAAAGTCTTAGGGCTACTATGTTCTGAACCTGGTTCTATCACTTTGCATGCTTGGCATTGACTCTAGGCAAGTGAATCAAATGCCCCCAATAACCATGCCTCAAAATCACCCCAATAGAAAAGAAATTAAATAGTATTTGCCATGTAGAAAGTGCTTAGAAATACTAATCATTATTTTTTATACCCAGGATAATAGTCCATTCCTTCTGCAGATTATTTATAATAATCAACCATGGCCTTGGCAAATAAAATCACTCTTTTTTTTGAACCAACCATGAAAATATCTTATTGGTTCACTTCTGTGTTTTAATGTTCTATGAATTATGGTTTTTCTTCTGTATCTTTATGTTAGACAGTTAGATTATGGCACAACTGAATGCTTAGAATTTCAACTTGTAGAGTTTTGCTGTATTTCAAGCTATTGGATGTGTGTGCTTCCCACACAAATTCCATATCTGAGCAACCCACCTGCTTCCCAAGGCTGACCACCATTGATGCTTACAGGTTACAGTAGAAAAGCCACTTGGCAGGTTTCTAAGTTGTGTGGACAGGCAGAAGCTATATGGCTGAGTGTAAGAAGTTCATGAAATTCCAGGGTATGTATATAGGACTCCATCTATAAATTCCAGGATATGTACTGATGCATACAGAGACTGTAGGCACTATCAACACATTCTAGGTACAGAGAAACACCACAGTGGATCTTGCAGATTTTCCTGATTGGAAAGAATTTCAAATTGGCTTATCTCTTCTCACTTTCCCAAGAGCTACTATAATTTAAGTATGAAATCCCCTAATCTAACAGACTCATGTGTTTGAGCACCTGGTCTCTAGACAGAGGTACTGTTTTGGAGATTGTGTCCTGACAGTGGAAATGTGGGTGTGGCCCTTTAAGAGTTAAGTCCTCACCCTGCTCTGGTCCTATTCTTTCTGCTTCCAATTCATTCCAAATATAACACAATGTGCTTCAGTCTCCCATCACCATGGACAGGGCCACCACCAGCCACCATGCCATCTCTACCACTATGGGTTGATGAGCTCCAAAGTTCTGGGACAAAATGAAACATCTATATTAGTTGTTCCTGTCAGGTGAGATAAGGCACAGGACCACCAACAACCGTCATCTCAGAGGAAACACAACACACTCCCTGGCTCAAACCCTTGCTGACTCTTCTTTCTATTCTTTAAGTTAAAAAGTGTTTGCCAGATGCTTTCAAGGGCTGGCCAATGCCCACCTCCCAGTTCCACTCATGACATGATATTCTGTATCAGAATCTACGGTCCAGTCACATCCAGTCACCATTGACACAGTCATTTGCTGAGCCCTTCCCACTGCCACCTTTAGCAATCCCTTTCCTTTCTCTCACATCGCAGCTGCATACACCTATGCTCATGTTTCCTGCTGCTCATGGTGGCTTTGTAACATTTTGCCAAGCTTACTCCGGTTTTCTCTTTCAGACTATACTATTTCTTGCTGTGGGTGGTTTGTGTGTGAGTATATGCATGTTCACAATATGTGGGTGTAAGTGTGTGAGCATGCACATAAAGGCCAGAGATGGACACCAGGTACCTTCTTCAATCACTCTGCTCCTTATTTATTGGCCAAGCTCTCTTACTGAGCCTAGAGGTCACAGATTTGAGTAGCCTGGATTTGCAGCTTGCTCCAGGGATCTCCTCATCTCTACCTTGCATGCACTGGGATTTCAGGTGGGCCACCATGCGAAGCTTTTCGTTAGCTTTAGTCATCACAGTTGCAGAGCCAGTACTTGATTCATTGAGCTAACCCTAACCTCAACTTTAAACCTGAGGTTAGATTTATTTTTGTAGAAAAGGTTTATAGTCCTAGGAATAATCATGAACATACACTACAGAGCTTCTGCACACCCATTTCCCCTGCACACTTTATCTTGTTAGTATCTCATATTAATGTGATGCCATTGGTACTATTAAAAAGCACCTTAAGTCTGTGAATGTGGAATAGCACCTGCTGGATTCACTTTCCAGCATTATAGCACAAGAAAGAACCAAAACTTAAGCACAGTAACTGCACTTGCCCCCATGCAAGTGCAAAATGTGTTGACTCTACTACATAGTGGACAAAATAATAAAAAAGATCACACCAGGCTATGCACTGGTGCAGGGCTGCACGGCAGCGCGGGACCAAGGAGTTCGAAAGATGAGGTCCTCGGTGCATTCTGAGGAAGATGATTGTATTCCAGAGCTACACAGAAATGTTCACCCCTGAGAATGGCCTGATTGGAATGAAACACTTAGTGCAATGTATTAGAAATACCCAAGCCAAGATCATCCAAGATGGTGTCGATTGCACACTGTGTCTGATCCACAGAACAGCAGTGGACTGCATAGACACAAAAGGACCATACTGAGAGCTCCAAAATACAGTGCTGGTATTTCCCAGAGAGAAGGAAATCTTGTCATGTGGATCGTCCAGCCTTCCTGCCACAGGACCATGGGACCACACTCTGGTGAGCTCCCAGGGACCCTGGGGTCAGTGCCACTGCTTTTTGGGCCAAGGAGATGTCATTCGGGAGGCGGTGCTGTTCAAGTCGAGCCCAAGCGAGGACTGCATCACCCACACCATAGGCCTCATGGACCTCCTCTCACTGGCAGAGGCTATGCTCAGTGGCTCCATCTGAGAGCTGGATCATGCAGAGGTGGATACTAGGGGCAGCACTGAGGCCGGGCTCATGGTGGATGGAGCACGCAAAGGAACTGGAGACTCAGGAGGTGTGAATCAACAGAGCGACAAGTTGCCCGGGACAAGAAGCTGAACTGGGCCAACTTAATGAAGACTTTGAGGGGCCTCCACTTGCCACCTGCTTGATCCATTACCCACAGGAGTAGGAGGCCACCTAGGCCTTGATGGCCAGCAACAATTTGGCGAATTGAACAGGAACAGGGGAGCTGGCCCTGAGGACACAGAAGCAGGAGAGCTGACCCTGAAGATATAAGAACAAAAGAGCTGGTCCTGAGGGCATGGGAGCAGGTGAGCCAACCCTGGGGACATGGAAGCTGGAGAGCTGGTCCTGCCCTGAGGACACAGGAGTGGGAGAGCCAGCCCTGCCCCAAGGACACAGAAGCAGGAGAGCCATCCTTGACCTGATGTCTCAGAGAGTGGGCCCTGCCCTGATGACATGGGAGCAGGCCTTAATCCAGAGCTTTTAGTCTACCGCACTCCAACATCTGCTTCATGTATGACTTGCTGGAATATGAAGTTTCAACGATTAAGACTCTCCTTGACCCATGGCAACAATGGAATATCTGACAGCAGTCCCAGTGAGGATCCGGTAATGCTAGTGTAGGCCTCAAACCAGACCCATGACTCATAGAAATGAACACTTGAAAGTAAACATATGTGGACAAATCGTTATACTGCATGATACACTACAGTTTCTGTGACAAGATTTTTTGTTTGTCTCTTGTTTTATTTTACTGGGAGGAGGAGAGGGATTTTAGTGCACGGCATGTAATTCATAGACATTCAATAAAAGTTTTAAAAAAAGATTAAACCAATATAGGCAGTTACTTAAAATGTATAGTTTAAACTAGGATAGCCCTTTCATATATGTATAGGAAACATTTGGAATTTTGGCCAGGTACTAACAAAGCCCTCAAGGAGACCAAGTTATTAAATGACAGTTCATATCTCTGACCACAGTGAAATTAAAGTCATGTTCCCAGTATTGAGATAAAATGGAGTAACAGAACCGAAACAAGTAACAGAACCAAACTGCCCACACAGCTCATGGCTTAGAAGTTTCTGTCAATACCCTTATCTAGAGTACTTGCAAATGGAGAAACTGAAAACTAATAAATCTTGTAATAACCCTATGGAAGACAGAATGGGCAATTCTCCTGAGCCATGAATACCTTATAAACCATGTTCTTATCCTGTTGTATTTGTCATGAGAAAGTTCAAAACATCTCAGATGTTTTTAGATTTTCATTTCTTGGAGGTCCCATGTATCCTATGTACAGACCTCCATGCTGCCTCAGCACCCTACCTGGAGGCAGCAGCCTGGTAAGGACCATGAAGTATTCTCTCCAAGAAGGAAGCTCTGGACTCCTTGTCATCAGACTCCAGAATCAAAATTACTTAGCAACTAAGGTAACAAATTACTGCACATGACTTAAGTTCAAAGCTAAAACAAGACCTAACAGTTGCCAGTTTGACGAGTCAGTGTTATTGTCAAAGGTTGATGTGATGTTTCTGTCTTTTTACATTTTGTGTGCCTTTGTGACCAGCCCGACACAATACCTTGCTTCAAATACCAACCCATTATTCAGGGGAAGAAGGGAAGTGACTCATACTAGGCTTCTCCCTGCAGAGAAACTCTTCCCCGAAAGCCCCATTAGCCTTGCCTGCACAGAGTGATGGAGAGTTCCCACATTTAGGGCAAGATTGGCTTCCATTGAGGCTTTTTGCTGTAAGCATAGAGCCAGTAACTGCAGGGTAGGTCACCCACAAATCAAACCTAAGTACAGGAGTTAATGAAGTGTGTGAAGATGTATCCACATAAGGTTTCCTTTGAACTAAGACAAAAAGTTCTATTTAAAAAATAAGTCAGGAAACTACTGGCTTTAACTACTTGAAAGATTATTCTCAATTATCAGTCTGCAATCCATGACTATATCCCTGGGTGGTGTGAGACGGTATATTTAAAGCTCCTAGGACTGAAAAACCAGCAGGCACAAGATAAATCATGATGGATTCTATATTTATTTCTAGGTCCTTGCTGGCTCGATTGGAATATTACCCTTGGCAGTGCAGAGCATTTTCCATCTCCACAAATAGTTGTAAGCCAATAGGGCCAAGGGTGGAGCTGTGGGGTGCTGAGTGAAGAAAGCATGCCCAGCTGACCCAGATGGCACAGAGGAAGGCAAGATGGTTGTCTCAGCAGGACTGGGGATGAGCAGCGTACTGCTGGACCACATCCAAGATCACATGCCATCCACTCACATTTGTGCTGTAAAAACTGCCCACACCTCAAACAAGTTGTCTATCTGTAAGAGATTCTAAGGCTTCTTTTCCTTAAGAAGAAATATGTAATTTTATAATTCATCTTATCAATGAACAACAGCCAGGGCTTTTGATCTGGGTAACACCTCTGCTGTCCCGATGACTCATTTTCCAAAGGCTGAGCAAGAAGCTTTCATTATTACTCTGAATTTTCATTAAATTTTTATAAAGAGTGAAAATGACCTTAATCAAGTCTAATTGTAAAATTTCAAATATTCATGGAATCTAACAGCTGAACTGGGAAATGTTAGAAATCACGTGGCGCAAGAGCTAGAGAGTGTTTACTTATTCTTGCAGATAACCCATCTCCAGTCCCTAGGACCCATGTCAGGTGTCTGCTAATTGCCTGTAGCTCCAACTCCAAGAGGGTCTGACAACCTCTGTGAGCATCCGCCCACCACGCCTTGACACATATGCATAATTAAAACTAAAATATACATTTAAAAAAAGAAATTATATGTTCCTCAGACATATTGATGTTATCCCTAAGGAATCTGAGAAGTGGGGTGGAGGAGTGGGGTGGGGTAGACTTATGAAAAGCCAATTCTGGTAACAAAAAACAACAGCGTCCATGAGCCCCAATCCTCAAGCTGGAATGTGCTCATATTATCTACCTTTGGATTTTCATTGTCAGCCAGAGAACCTAAAAAAATGCAGTGCATAGTGTCCAGGCAAGAAAGTTACAGACCCTCATGCATATAATGCCAAATAAGAGCCGTTGTTAAAGTCAGTGATCTAGAGCAAGGTCTTGCTACAAAGAATTCTTGGCACTGAAACTTAGGGACACAGTATTTATAAAGGCACAAACCAGAAGAACCACACTGACATCAATATCTGAATAGGTCAAGGGAGCCTTGTAGCATTTATTTTGGCCAAACACATCAGTTGTTTTGGTTATACATATGAGCCATAAACAGGGTAATAGAAATTTCCAAATATATTGCCGAGGTAGAAATGACTGTCCATGGAACTGGATCCACAGGCAGCAGAAGGGGACTGTCCCACACAAGACCTAGTTTGAACATATGAGACCTCAAAGCCAGCCTCCACAGTGATACACTTCCTCCAATAAGCCCACATCTCCTGATAGTGCCATTTCCTGTGGCCAAACAGTCAAGCACGTGAGACTATGGAAGGCATTTCTATTCAAACCATCATGAGCTCTAACTAAGCAGTTTTGAGCAAGTCCTCTAGCCAAAACACTGTGGGGTCACTCAGTTCTTTCATGGTGGAAGGAGTGCGGAGCCAGAGGGAAAGAAGGCTGATCTGATCCACTCCTAAATGACTTGTTTCATTACTTATCCCATTGAACCTAAATTATTCCTAAGGTAGCTTTAGTGAACTATATAGCTTTTGTGAAGTATAAAGTGACCCTTACATTTTCTGATTGAATTGCTTTTGAGTTCTAGGTTCATGAGCTGAGTCAAAGGCTGGTAATACGAAGGGGCACAAGAGGTGGCTCAAGGGGTAAAAACCCTTTACTGCACATAAAAGCAGGTATGAATCCACACACATATAACCTCAGTGCTAAGTTGGGGGCAGGAGGGAGGAGAGAGAATGCCTGAGGCTTGTTAGTTAGCTAGCCTACCGAGCCCCAAAACAGCAAACTCCAAGTTTAGAAGAGACGTTGTCTGAAGGAACTAGGCAGGAAAGGTGATAATGTGAGAGGGCAGGACACCTGATATCTTCCAAATGGGTGTGCATACGCACACACATGTGCACACCAACACATGCTCATACCCATGTAGTTTGTAGTATGAAGATGTAGAATGTTGTCACTTCTTCCACAAGCTCTGTGTTGCCCCCAATAGAATGTAGTCCCAAGGTTCCAAAGCTGCTCATCTTCCAAATTCTCTGCTTTATCTTATCTTTTCTTTCTTTCTTTCTTTCTTTCTTTCTTTCTTTTTTTTTTTTTGTGTAGTTGCTAAGTTAGGCCTCCATCACTAAGCATATCTTTCCTGTCTCCTGTAAGTCTGTTTATAGCTTTACTATTTGCAATAGCTAAGATATTGAATCATCCCACAGCAAAGGAATAATGAGCAAAGGAAACATGTCTTAGGAGCATAATAGAATATATTCAACCACTGAAAAAATAAACAATATTCTGCTATTTCTATTTGCAGCAAAATGAGACTAAGCCTTGAAGACCCTCTGGTAGGCAGGGTAGATCAGAGGTACAGAGAGGTTCTATAAGCTCCCTTTTATGTGTGAATTATTAAAAACACTGGCATGTGTGACTGTGATTCTAAGGGCTGAGATGGTGCCAAAGTGGGGAGTCAGATTGCAAGTGTAAAAATATAGTGAGAGTGAAGTTCTCAAGTTCTTTTTTTTTTCAGATGGGACTTTATTTTTTTATTAATTTATTCATATTACATCTCAGTTGTTAGCCTATCCCTTGTATCCTCCCATTCCTCCCTCCCTCTTGCTTCCTCCCCTACTCCCCTCCCCTATGTCTGTGACTGAGGAGGACCTCCTCCCCCTGTATATGCTCATATGGTATCGAGTCTCTTCTTGGTGACTTATTATCCTTCCTCTGAGTGCCACCAGGCTACAACTCAGTGTGCACTATCCTCAATAACCTCATATGTATTCTATTACACATTCTATATAATAGCTAGAAATAAAGGTTTCTATGACTCCAGACATACCATCATTAAGATTTAGTAACATGACGGAAGATCCAAGATGGCGGCGAGCAGTGTGGACCATGTTTGGAAGCTCCAGTGAACAGTTCAGGGATTTGCACAGATTTCTGAGCTGGGAACACCAGGATCCCGACATCACGGCAGGAGTGCTTCACGGTTCGGAAGGACCAGGGTGCGGAGGACCTGCGTGCCCCTACACACAGGAGGAGTGCGGATTTTCTCTGATCAGAGCAGCAGCGGCACAGGCGGCGTCAGCAACACCAGCAGCAGCGACTGAGGTTTGCAGCTCAGAGCCCTCCAGTGGAGGCGGTTAGTGTGGTGGCTGGTGGGAGTTGCTGCGGGAGAGGGGACACTGGACAGGATTTGGGTCATGTAGTGCTTTGTGACACAAGCTGGACAGGGCAGACAGTTCAGCCACAGAGTCCCGGGTACAGCTCAGGGCGCAGTGCTGTGGAGACACTGACTCAGCGCAGCGGGCAATTCTGCCCAAGGCAACAGCTTAGCGCAGCCACGGCTCCCCGGCTGTGACGCAGGCTGGGCAGAGAGCTCAGTTCCACCCTAGGCACCTTCTCAGCGCAGCCGCAGTTCACCTGCTGTGACGCAGGCTGGGCGGAGAGCTCAGTCCCACTGAGGCACTAGCGCACATCAATGAGCAGTTCTGCTCAAGACATTAGCTCTCCTCAGAGGGCAGTTTTAGGGTGCTGACGCAGGCTGAGGTCAGCACACAGATTCAGCGCAGAGGCCCTAGCTGGTCTTGCCGGGCAGACTAGGCCCAGAGATTCTTCCTGAGCTGTGCACACAGGCTCGGCGGCCCCAAGACTCTGGCTGGACTATGCACGCAGTATAGGTCTGGAGGCCCGGGCTGAAATCAGCGTGCAGTGTGGGTCCATAGTCCCTGGCTGAGCTCGGTGCACACTTCTGCCCCGGAGACTCAGGTGGAGCTCGGTGTGCAGCTTAGGGCCAGAGTCCCTAAGCGTGCTTGGCAGAAAGATTGGGCCCAGAGTCTCTAGTAGAGCTTTTGGCACAGTCCCGGCTCTAAGACTCTGGTTGGACACAGTGTGCAGTTTGAATCCAGAATTCCTGGCTGAGCTGCACGGATGTTTGGGGCATGAGTCAATAACTGACCACAGCAAGCAGTTTGGCCAAACACCCCTAGCTGAGCTTGGTGCGCAGTCCTAGCCCAAAAATTCTGGCTGGACCCTGTGTGCATTTTGAGCCCAGAATTCCTAGCTAAGCTTGGCAGACGGTTCAGGCCCTGAGATTCTAGCTGAGCTTGGACGGTGGCTTGGGACTAGTGTCCCTGGCTGGACTTGGCAGGGAACCCAGAAGGCTGTGGATACCTTGGCCTGACCCAATGCTCATCCAGAGACCTAGAACGATTGCAGGACCCACAGCACAGGAGAGCTGAGGATCACTGGCTGTGAGAGCCCAAAACGCCAGGGCTAACCTCCTGCCATCCACAACAGTGAAACATAGAGCTTCCAACCTACAGAAACCATGAGAAAACAAGTGAGTCTATCATCAGACTCCCTCCATCCAACTCGGGAATCTAGCCAATGAAAACAAAGCCGGGAAGATGTCTAAAGGACAGCGTAAAAGCATACGCAAAAAACCCCAAAACAACATGGCGTCTCCAGTTTCCAGCTATCCCAAAGAAAACAACCCAGAGAGCTCAAATACAACGGAAATACAAGAAAATGACCTCAAATCCTTAATAAGGAGCATATTAATGGAGGAAACAAATAAAATTCGTAATCAAATACAGGAAGATGCAGCAAAACAGGTGAGAGACATAAAAGAAGCACATAGAGTGGAACTGGAAAAATTTAAGGAAAATGCAAATAACCAGATGGAAGAAATAATTAAAATGGTTCAAGCTCTGAAGACCTATAAAGAGGCAATGGAAGAAACTCAGGAATATACAAAAAATGAGGTGAAAGAAATAAAAAAATCAGTTCAAGATCTGAAGACAAAAATGGATTCAATGATAAACACACAGACAGAAGAAAAACTAGAACGTGAAACCTCAGAGAAGAAGGCGAGCAACACAGAGGTGAGCCTTTCTAACAGAATCCAAGAGACGGAAGAACGAATTTCAGGTGTAGAAGATACAATCACAGATCTTGAAGCAACCATTAAAGACAATGCCAAATCTGGAAAACTTCTGACACAAAACATCCAAGAAATTCAGGACACCATGAAAAGAAAAAATCTGAGGATAATAGGCATTGAAGAAAGAGAAGATATCAGACTCCAAGGCCCAGAAACTATTCTCAACAAAATTATAGAAGAAAATTTCCCCAACCTAAAGAAAGAGATACCTATAAACATACAAGAGGCCTACAGAACACCAAATAGAATTGACCAGAAAAGGAAAACTGCCCGTCACATAATAATCAAAACACAAAACATACAGAACAAAGAAAAAATATTAAAAGCTGCAAGGGAAAAGGGCCAAATAACATTCAATGGCAAACCTATCAGAATTACACCAGACTTCTCAGCAGAGACCATAAAAGCCAGAAGAGCCTGGACAGAGATCCTGCAAACCCTGAGAGACCACAGATGCCAGGCCAGACTACTTTACCCAGCAAAACTATCAATAAACATTGATGGATAAAACAAAATATTCCATGACAAAAACAAATTCAAACAGTACCTATCCACAAATCCAGCTTTACAGAAGGTACTAGAAGGAAAACTCCATCCCAAAGGGTCAAGCTACAACCAAAACTACTCAGGAAATAGGTAATTATACCATGGCAAAAACACAACTACACAAACACTCGATTGGAAACAACATCAAAATTAAGACTCTTAACAGTCACTGGTCGTTAATATCTCTCAACATCAATGGTCTTAATTCTCCAATAAAAAGACATAGACTATCTGAATGGGTGCATAAACAAGATCCAACATTCTTCTGCATTCAAGAAACACATCTCACCTATAATGATAGACATTACCTCAGGGTAAAAGGTTGGAAAAAAATATTCCAAGCGAATGGTCACAAGAAGCAAGCAGGCGTAGCCATTTTAATATCAAACAAGATAGACTTTCAACCAAAATTAATCAAAAGGGATGCAGAAGGACACTTCATACTCATCAAAGGTAAAGCCAACCAAGATGACATCACAATTCTGAACATCTATGCTCCCAATACAAGAGCACCCACATTTATAAAAGATCTGCTAAAAAAACTTAAACCACACATCGATCACCACACAATAATAGTGGGAGACTTCAACACCCCACTCTCACTGAAGGATAAGTCATTGAAACAGAAACTTAGCCGTGAAATAACATCATTAACCAATGCCATGGGTCAAATGGATCTAACGGATATCTATAGAACCTTTCACCCAAACAAGAAAGAATATACCTTCTTCTCTGCACCCCATGGAACCTTCTCCAAAATTGATCACATCGTAGGTCACAAAGCAGGCCTCAACAGATACAAGAGGATTGAAATAATACCTTGTATCCTATCAGATCACCATGCTCTTAGGCTGCAATTCAACAACAACAGAAACAACAAAAAGCCTACATGTATGTGGAAACTAAACAACTCTCTGCTAAATGACACATGGGTCAGGAAAGAAATAAAGAAAGAAATCAAGGAGTTTCTGAAATTCAATGAAAATGAGGGAACAACATACCCAAATTTGTGGGATACATTGAAAGCAGTGTTAAGAGGAAAACTCATAGCACTAAGTGCCTTTAAAAAGAAATTGGAAACATCGCACATAAGCAACTTAACAAAACAG
>OU015748.1:75348205-75363689 GCA_907169655.1 Acomys percivali | reverse complement strand
AGTGGGTCCTAGAAACCTACAAGTAGAACATTATGATAGGCAGATTTGGGTCATGGGGTCCCTCTCAAACTAAGGCCCTAGCCAAGGACAATACAAGCGGTAAAATTTAAACCCCTACCCTGATCTAGCCCATAGATAGGACAGTCTCCACACTTGAGTGGAGAGAGGGATTTGACTTTCTCAAGTACTCTGGTGCCTCACATTTGACTATGTCCCCTGGCGAGGAGACCTAGTGGCACTCAGAGGAAGGACAGCAGGTCACCGAGAAGAGACTTGATACCCTATGAGCATATACAGAGGGAGGTAATCCCTCTGAGGAACAGTCATAGGGGAGGGGAATAAGGGGAAAATGGGAGGGAGCGGAGAATGGGAGGATACAAGGGATGGGATAACCATAGAGATGTAACAAGAATAAATTAATAAAAAATAAAAAAATAAATAAATAAAATAAATAAAAAAATAAAAAAAAACATGTTTACATCCAAAAAAAAAAAGATTTAGTAACATTACCTTGACTTCTTCCTTATACATTGTATAATTTCACCAAGATAACCACATTATACTCTATAAATACAAGCAACAGTTACATGTTAACTGAATATAAAAAACGTTTATAGTGATGAAATGCTAATGACCTTGATTAAATCATTACATACCATACACCAAAATCAGAATATCATTTGGAATCACATAAATTTGTGTAATTAAAACAATAATTTACAAAACATATAATTTTAAAAATTATTTCTTTGAGATTCTAACTATATAATTTCTGCTTTCCCTTTTGTCCCTTCAAACTCTCTTTTCTCTCTTTCACTGTGAGTTCGAGGCCAGCCTGGTTTACAAAATGAGTCCAAGATAGTCAAGTCTACACAGAGAAACCCTGTCTCCAAAAAAACAAAACAAACAAACAAACAAGAAACCAAATTCATTGCCTCTTTTTACATTAATTGTTGTTTTATGCACATATATGTATGTGTATAAATTTGAAAGGCCTGTTTGGTGCCTGGAAAGCCACCAAGAAGTGTCTTGTGAGATGTGACATCCAGGTGGAAAATGTAAAATTTAAAATTTGCATGGGTATATCACCTTGGCTAACAAGGTACAAGTTAGACTTCAATTGCTGTGTAGACCAGACTGACTTCAAACTCACAGAGATCCACCTGCTTCTGCCTCCTGAGTGTGGGGATCAGAGGCATGTGCTACCGTGCCTATCAACTTGAAATGAAAGATATTGGGGTAAGTCCACTGGGTTGAATATTTCTGTGTTTACTATAGAAGGAAACAGTGCTGAGCTGTGTCTAAAAGGTTCAGGGATGTGTCTTAATTCGTGCTATCCTCTTCATGTTGGGACGGTAGCTTAGCCTATGCCCAGTGGGCACCAGGTCTCATCTGACTCTTTATTTTTTATTACTCTGTTTTGGTCATTGAGGATTAAATGAGGGATGGGACCAAGACCCTAAACGGGAACTTTTACATAGAATCCCATTAAGCAAGTTAAATGACCCTGAAGTTCAGCCACCAAAATGGCAGCTCATCAGCTGTGAAAGATGAACGACCATCAATGTGGCTCAGTTCCCATTAATGCAGGTCATTTGTAGGGGGATGACTTGACAATGATCAGGACACAGGTGATAATAAGTCGCATCCATGGACACATGGCTGCTCAGGATTATAGTTCTCTCAACTCTTGCAACTAATAGCTTCAAGCTCCTTAAATATTATGACTGATGACTTGTCACTTCCTATCTTCCAGGGACCCAAAGTGCTGTGGTCTCCTTTTCTCATTGTGAGTGTCAGGTTTGGTTAATACTCTATCATGCATCAGTGAATTTAGACTCTTTATTTGAGAAACAAAACAGGCTTTAGCTGTTCTCGTGACTTAACGGTTTTCTGTAATCATTTCTTGGAGGATAACTATAATACTAGTTCTTCTGAGAAGTTTCCTCTTTAAATAGTCCCACATCCCCACGCCCCTTACTCTCTAAATTAGATGGAAGTCATGCTGCTTAAAACTGAATGAGGTTCGGTTTTACTCCAAGCAATGAAAGGATACTGTGGCAGGATTTGACCCTCTAGTCACACCAGTGACTATGCTTATATACTTAAAAATTAAATACTGTTTGAGTTTAGCTTTGTTGCCTCTATTCTTAGCAGTACTCCCACTATCTCATCTTCATTGCTTTCTTCTGTAGATCAGGAACTCAAATCACTGAGGAAATGTGTATATGAGGTATCATAATTGTTGAACTCCAGGTATCACATGGATGTCTTTGCATGAGGGGTACCTGCATTCCCCATGTGTGAAGCTGAAATGCTACTTCACCACCCAGTTTGTGTTGGTGGTAGCTCTGGGGCCAGCACAGCACTCTTGTTAGGATACAGCCAGTGCAAGACCATTCAAGGTAGCACGTGCTATATGCCCTAGGGAGAAACTTTACTGATGCTTTGGATGCTTTGGAATTACATAGGGAGGAATTTGAGTCGACTGAGTCCATGAAAAAGCAGAGAAGACCTTTTCCATGCTCACCTTGTAAAAACGTGTAAAGTTACCCAAGAAACCTCGGCTCTCCACACAGAAGCATGTGCTGAAGTCACATGTTGCTGCAGAGCCTGGAATTATCAGCCAGAGTATGCAGCTGAAGTTGGGATGGGGGTGCAAGAGGAGGGAAAGTTCCCAGTCTAGGGGATGTTTCTCAATCAGTTTTCTCTTGTGTTCAGTGAAGAAGCAATCAGAGATGTTCTGTCTCTGGGTTAAAGGGACAGTAGTGTGTTCCATATCTGGGAGGTTCAAGGATACATATGCTTCCCTCACCATGATTGAATAATGGCCCAGCATATACCTAGATGGCATTTGGGATTCATCTGATGGTCACTCCTCACTATTTATCCTTAGCCTTAATGCTTCATGTTAATGGCTCATTGCTATGAATTCAGGCAGGCTGAACCTGATGTGGTATGGTGGAGTGAGATGGCTCTGGGATGGAGCTTGTGTATATGCTAAGGTACAAGCTAGTTGGCATTCTTCATATTGGTCCTTCTCTAGGAAAAAAAAAAGATATTCTTTAGGATACTCTTGGCAATGTTCAAATTTATCTCTGAAGCCCTTCATCCTACCTTTAGTGGTGATGAGAGATTTCTTGCTCAGGAGAAGCTTCATGTGTACCTGTGTGTATGCTCTAGAGGAGATATGATTAATGGTGCCAACGCCTGTTTTACATGGGGTAGAGACCTCTTTGAGAAATAGAAATCCTGAGAATCAGTCTCTGCTCATATAGGTCCAGGTGTGTAACACAGGCTTCAGCCTCTTCGGGCCTGAATAATGTGACAATTTTAAATGACATGTCCTGCTCTCTGCAGAAACAGCCCAGAGTCCATCATTGAAACATTTTCTCAAAGATGAACTTGGCTTCCGAGTCTCAGTTCTGTATGAAAATACAGCTACAGTGTATAAGCACACCATATACTGTGTAAATAAAGCAACAACATTCTAGAAATGATATGTGTGGGGTCTACGATCCCTTGGGCATCCTCAAGGCAAGTTTGGTACCATATAAAAAACTTCTGAAATGCCCAGTACTACAGATGAGAATGTGTTGGTGATACATCTTCATTGTCAGTAAAGGTTAAATAAATCTGACTTCACGTTTTCCCTGAATGACATAGGAACAGAACAGACATGGGCATAGCAAAGTGCTACACAGTTATGAGGCTCTGGGAACTGGTTTAGGAGAGCAGTTAAGGTTCCTTTTCACATCCAACATCCAGTCAGTTCATTTTTTTATTCACAAACTCTTCATTATATTTAATTCTCACATGAAAACTGAGCAATGTATAGACCTTTGCTTAGAGGATAAGTTCTTCCCAGGCTTAGGGACGTGACACACAGTGAAATGCCATATTCTATCCCTTCATACATGTGTCTTCCTGTACTCGTGGTGGGGAAAAGAGGAGTGAGAAAGTAAAATATGAAGTGCCTTCTCAGACAGGGATGCTTTGCCTCTGTGGAAAGCCTTTCTGACCTAGAATTTAGATTCCATCTAATCTCTGGTCATACTTCTTTTCAGGTATCTGAAGGTGATGACTTAGAGCCACCACCCTCAGACACTTTCTTGGCCACTGTGTTGAGCATGAGACACGTCTTTCATCTTCCTGCCCACAATCCTTCACATTCTCTCCATCCCTATGATCAAAAGCAGTTGATGTAAGGATTATGATGAGTCTGTCTCCAGCTGCTCCAGCTGTTGCCATGTCTCTGAAGACTGCTGACATTTTCATCTGACACTGGTTTGGAGGTCTCCTTCATAATCTCATTTTTGAGTTTACATAGGTGCCTTCCACCTCTTCTCTGCAGCATATTGCTCACGTGTCAGAGGTGTTCTGGTTCACCTTACCCTATTTTGCATCACTACCCACCACTTGTGACGCTCCTTTAGGCTTTTTGGGTCCTTTAGGCTCATTTCTCTTGAAAATACCAATGACTAGACATATGACAGATATATTGAGACCCTGCAGATACAACTATAGGTGTTCTCTTGAGAGTTCATGTTCTGACCTTCTAAGCTAAAGTAGTGAGCTTGTATCCTCAGCTAATGCCTCACCCTTGGTGGCTGTGATCACGTAAACATGCATTCCTGGAAAAGCCACTGTAGTCAACCTGAGTAGTCCTGACTTGACTGATGTCTTGTTAGGGTTAGGGTTACTATTGCTGGGATGAAACACTATGGCCAAAAAGCAGGTTGAGAAGAAAAGGGCCCTTCAACTTCCAGGATGCAAATAGAGATTTATTTATTCTAGCCCACCTTCTCTTGATATTTAGCTGTCTTTCAGGCATGTCACTTGGTTCAAGTGTTTGGCCTCCATTCACACTCCCAACCAATTTCATTGCTGCACCAACCACCTGGGCCCACTGAAGTATGCCAGTCTGATGTAGAGTCTCCCACAATATTGCCAATTTCCAGCTCAGGCTCACAGAAAAGAACACAAGGTTATAGCCAAGCATCAGTTTGGTAGCCACAGCCTAGCAGTCCTTCAGTGTCTTCTTTGGTGCAGAGGAGGAACTAACTGAGAAAATAAAAGGCAAATGTCTCCACCTTTTTGATTGTTTAGATATTCTCATCCAAGGGTTTTAGAGGATACCATTTTGACAGTTACAGGATTATCTAATTTCCAGAGGGACCTAAGCAAACTCCCAACTCCTTGTTCCGTAGGTCAGAGCAAGCCATCACTTGTTTCCAGGACAGTATAGCCTAAACTGCTGAGAAATCAGACTGAACTGCTCTCTGCTTATCTGCAGGATAACAGTCTCCCAAAAGGATGGGGAATGAGGCCTCAAAAACTCAGAACAATTATACAATGGTTGATTTAGACCATGAGCTTGTGCACCTGAAAACTTTATCTCCTAGCCCTTTAGAATCTGAGCTATGGGTTTGTGTGGATGTGGGTCCAGCTTGGCCTTTATTTAACATTAACAATTATCTCAAAAATTTTTTGATTACTAGGCTTATAAACATGAGCTTGCAAGATGGGTCCACGACGAGAGCCACCATTTGCATCAGGCTGGATAGTTCATCTGATGCTTTTTAGAGGCTGAAAGAATTTAGAAATATAAGGTTAAATCTTGGCTCTTCTTAAAACAGTTTGACTGGAAAAGCACTTAGAAGCAATTAAGATATTTGGAACATGTTTTAAATACATCTAAAAAGCTAGAAGGGTATTGAAAATTCTCACTGTAGATTAGACTTTGGAGAAATTAGTGCCACCATCAAGGACTTGAAGGATACAGGGGTAGTGGTTTCCATATGTCCCTTTAATTCTCCTATCTGGCCAGTACCAAAGACAGGTGGATCATGGAGAAATGACAGGTGACTATATAAAACTACATAAAAAATTGCAGCTGCTGTAAAAGATGTAGTGTTTTTACTTGAGCAAATTAACATATTAAGTTACATGGTATGCAGCTATTTATCTAGCAAATGTCTTTCTCTCAGTACCTATCTTTTAGGACCACCAGAGGCAATTTGATTTCAGTTGGCAAGGCCATCAGTCTTCCATAGCCAGGATCCTTGGGTACAGGAATCAAAGCTTGGAAAAGGGAGTAGTTCAACTCATTATTCCTCCTAGTGACCCAGTAAGAAAGTTTTTTTTTTCATGCTCCTATAACCCCTAAGTTCTGCTGACCTAGAAGTTTTAGTTCCAGAGAAGGCAGCACTCCTGCCAGGAGCCACAACAAACATTCCATTTGAACTGGAAGTTCAGACATTGCGTCCGGTCACTTTGGGCTTCTAATGCCCCAATACCAACAGGCTAAGAAAAGAATTAACAGTGTTGGGAGGAGCGATAGATCCAGATTGCCTTGGGGAAATTAGATTATGCTTTTTTTTTAACAGTGGGCCACCAGCTTACCATGAGCCCTGAACTGTCCATCATGAGTTGGGTGTTAGCAGAGTGACACCTTCACAGTGGGCAGAACTTCAGGCAGTATACATGGTATTACAGTTTATCCAGAAGAACAAATGGTCAGGTGTATGATTGTTCACTGACTCATGGGCTGTAGCCAATGGAGTGGCTGGATGGTTAGGTACTTGGAAAGAGCATGATTGGGAAACTGGTGAGAAAGACATCTGAGGAAAGAAGTATACGTATAGATCTCTCCAAATGTACAAAGGATGTGAAAACACTTGAGTCTCGTGGAAATGTTCATCAAAAAGTGGCTTCAGCTGACAGTTATCTATCTCTCTCTCTATATATATATCTATATATAAATTTATTCATATTACATCTCAATTGTTATCCCATCCCATCCCATTCCTCCCTCCCTCCCACTTTCCCCTTACTTCCCTCCCCTATGACTGTGACTGAAGGGGACCTCCTCCCCCTGTATATGCTCACAGGGTATCAAGTCTCTTCTTTGTAGCCTGCTATCCTTCCTCTGAGTGCCACCAGGCCTCCACATCAAAGAGATGTGGTCAAATATGGAGCACCAGAGTTCTTGTGAAACTCAGTCCCCACTCTCCACTCAACTGTGGAGAATGTCCTGTCCATTGGCTAGATCTTAGTAGGGGTTCAAAGTTTACTGCACATATAGTCCTTGTCTGGTGCCATAGTTTGAGCAGGACCTCTGGGCCCAGATCTGCCTGTCATAATGTTCTTCTTATAGGTTTCTAGGACCCTCTGGACCCTTCTATTTCCCCATTCTCTCATGCTTCTCTCACCTAAAGTCTCAATAGGATGTCCTCTCTTCTGTCCCACTTTCCTGGTGAGTGAAGACTTTCATGGGACATGCCCCTTGGGCTAGTGTCCAGATATACGTGAGTATATACCATTTGTCTCTTTCTGCTTCTGGGCTAACTCACTCATTATGATCGTTTCTAGTTCAATCCATTTGTCCACAAATTTCAGGAATTCCTTGTTTTTAATAGCTGAGTAGTATTCCATAGTGTAAATGTGCCACAGTTTCTTTATCCATTCTTCTACTGAGGGACACTTAGGCTTTTCCATGTCCCATTATCTTTATTAATCATTTGTGAGTGACAATTGATTTGGTGGCCCTGTATATAAAATTTTTGATAGCTTGGGGTAAAGGAAGTAAAATGGTGTAGCTGGATAAATTGATAAAGTATGAAGGTCAATAATGAACTTAATAAAAAGTTGACTCACTCCAGATTCTTATAAACAGTCTAAAGTATTCCCTGGAAGAGAATTGTCTCTTTAGCAGCCACAGAGTTCAACTTGGTGGAAAATCGCACCCAAACCCTCATTAAAAGGTTGGCTGAATTACAGTTAAAATTCAAGTCCCAATCTCAGAGAATGTCAGCATTTAAAGTTAAGGGAATTAATTGGAAAAGAATGGAATCCTATAACTTGGGATGAAGACGTGTAGGAGGACCCTACTGAAGCTGAGAACTTTGAATCCTCAGATTATCAAGGGTATCTTTCACCTGAGGAAGTAGTACCATCATCCCCTCTTGAAATATTGCCTTTTTCATATTTCACTGAGCAAATGGATCCTAAAGTGTCTGTTAAACCAGAAATGACTTTCTTTGAAGGAATTGCCAAGCAAGATGATATTGATGTCCCTAAAGGTCCACCAATAGTTGCCTTTTGACCTGTAACCAGACTCAAGGCAAAACAGGGCTCTATCAGGGAGGTAGAAGGTTTAGTGTATGTGGAGATGTGCACTACAATATTAAAGAGCTTAATGATTTTTCTAAATCTTTTTTATTAATTTATTCAGATTACAACTTAATTGTTATCCCATCACTTATATCCTCCCATTCTTCCCTCCCTCCCACTTTGACCCTATTTCCCTACCCTAGGTCTATGACCGAGGGGGACCTCCTCCCCCACTATATGGTCATAGGCTGTTGATTTTGCTGATTCATTCAAGCAGAAGTATGTGGAATATGTGTGGGAATGGATTTTAACTGTGTAGGATAATCGTGGAAAGCACATAAAACTAGATAAGGCTGAGTTTATTGATATGGGTCTTCTGAGAGAAGATTTATTATGGGAGCTTGCCCAGTTAAAAAAGGCTGTCAAGATTTTGTTTGAATGGTTGGCTGAAGCGTTTGTCAAAAGATGGCCTACTTAAAAGAAGTTAGAGATGCCTACTATCCCTTGACTTAGTGTTGATGAAGGGATTTTAAGGCTCAGGGAAATTGCAATGCTTGAGTGGGTATGCTGTGTAAAGCCTAATCCTCCAGGATGAGAACGCCCAGAAGATATGGCCTTCATGAATCCTACAAGATGCAAAATGGTGAGAGAGGCACCAGCACATTTGAAGAGCTTTGCTGTTGTTCTTTTCCTTGTGCCAGACCTTAGGGTTGGAGATGCTGCTTCTAAATTGGATGACTTGGATACAATAGGTTTAATTGGGCCCCAAGGTAACAGAGGTCAGGTGGCAGAACTGAATTGCCAAAGGCCAGGTGATTGTAGTTATCATAATGACAAGTGTAGACAAAATAATGGTCATAGTGGCCTAACCCATTGGTCTGCACAGGCAAGGTGCATTTTATAATGGCATGGCCCATTCTAGGGACAAGCAGCCTCTTTCTTCAGCCATTCCTGTCATTACCCAGCTGGAAGAGATGGGGGTTATATGTGGTATCAACAACATGGACTTCCACTCACCAAGGCTGATCTGGCTACATCTGATGCTGAGTACCAGATACGGCAACAGCAGAGAAAAACACTGAGCTCCAGATACGGCATTATCCTTAAGCATGATGAGCCAGCAACTTTGTGGCAGGGTACTCAACTAAGCTGGACCACTTCCTCCATGGAAAGAATAATGTTTTGTCCTTATTGGAGTACATACTTATTCTGGTTATATATAGAGAGATCCATTATGTAAGTTCTGTGACTCTCAGCCACCTTGGGGAATAAGGCCTGAGAAGTCAGAAAAACCCTGTGGTGGTTGATTAAGACATAAACTTATGCACTGGAAATTTTTATTTCCTGTCACTTTAGAATCTGAGCTATCTCTGTGTTTGTGTAAAAGTGGGTCCAGCTTTGCCCTTACTTAACATATTAACATTGATCACAAATGTGTATGTCGGCCCAATGCTCATGGTTGCTAGGCTTGCAGGATGGGTCCACGACAAGAGCCACCATTTGCATCATGATAAGTAGTTCATCTGATGCTTTTTAGAAGCCAGAAGAAATTAGAAATATATGGGTAAATCTTGCCTCTTCTAAAAGCAGTTTGACTGTAAAAGCACTTAGAGGTAATTAAAATCTTAGGAACATGTTTTAAATGCATATAAAAAGCTAGAAGGATTTTTGGAAATTCTCACTGTAGATTGGAGCTAAGTTTGAGAAGACAAATGTATAACCTCAGTGAAATGTTATACTATAGTCATATTGAAATTCATGGGGCCCTATTAGCATGTGTTCCTAATATGTGCAAACCTGGAGCCTTATGCATGCTAGGCAACCATCTCAGAACTGAAAGAGTCTAAACATCTATTAAATTTTTTTCTTGTACTGAATATAAATTCTTTTCTCATACAGCATATTCTGATTATGGTTTCACATGGCTATCTATATTTCTCAATTCCTCCCCACATTCTCACTACGGATCCATTCTCTTTATATCTCTCATTAGAAAAGAACAGACTTCTAGCAGATAACAAGCAAACATGGCACGATACAATAACACAACAGAAGGACCCTCAAAAGCAGGCACAGGAATCTG
Source organism: Acomys percivali (assembly GCA_907169655.1). Lineage (NCBI taxonomy): Eukaryota > Metazoa > Chordata > Mammalia > Rodentia > Muridae > Acomys > Acomys percivali. The sequence continues at coordinate 75,353,491 of OU015748.1, read as the reverse complement.
ACACACTGACACACTCGCCTACACATTCAGGGGTCTCATAAACGTACTAAACTGAAATCTGTAATATATATGCAGAGGAACTTTGGCAGACCCTTGCTTACTGCTTCAGACTCTGAGTTCATACGAGCCTACTCAGTTGACTCAAAGGGCCTTGTTCTCTTCCTGTCCTTCACAGCTTGTGGCTCTTATATGCTTCCTCCTTTTCCATGGGGTTCCCTAAGCTCTGAGGGGAAGGATTTAATGGAGAAATCACATTTAGAACTGTGTGTTCCAGGGACACTCTCTACCTCCTGTCTATATCTCTTCCTGTCTACTGAAGGAGGAAGCTCCTCTAATGAAATAAGGTACTGGTCTATGAGTATAGTAGAATATCAGTAGGACTCATTTATTAATATTTTTAGGTCAGTAGTTTTTGGTTTTATCCTAGGTGTCTGGGCTATCTAGTCCCTGGTTCTTGGTCACTCTTGCAGTGTCAGGTATGGGTTCTACCTTGGAGCGGGCCCTTAAATCAAATCAGACTTTGGTTCATTGGCTACTCCCACAAATTATGTGCCACCATTGTCCTAGCATATCTTAGAGGCAGGAGAGATCGTAGGTCAAAGGTTTTGTGCCTGGGGTTTTACATTTCTCTTGATAGCATGCTGAGTAACTTCCCACACCAAAGTCACTAGAACTTAGCTCTGAAGGCTCTGTGTAGGCTCCAGATTGACTCTCCACATTCAATGAGTCGTGTCTGTATTGTTCTCCTCAGCAGTGGACCTTTTTGTCAGTTTGCAAAGAGCAACCCATTACCTTCGCAACAGCCTTGGTTGCTTGGAGATTTTCATGTAACCCCCTTGGTCAACCACTCAATTGAATACAACACTCAGTCCCAGTACTCAAACCCCCACTTAATAAGGCTTGGACCTCTGACTGCTCATAGTTTATTACAAGACCCTTATTTGGATCACCTTCATCAATCTTAATTTGAGACAGGGTCTTGCTAAATGAACCATCCTTAACTCTATTTTACTCTGTAGACCAGGCAGGCTTTCAACTTTTGATCCCACATACCTAGATTTGCAGGTAATGTTCCACCAAGCCTGACCTTTTATATACAAATTCTAAATTTTTATGTACCAATTGAAAAGCCAAAAATACATAAAACAAAATAAAAACCCAGATTACTGCTCTTCATTTAAAAAGATGCAAGTGCTATGAGAATGAGAGCTAGTTTTCAGTATAAGGGGAAAATTAAAGGAACTTGCCGTAGAATGTCTTATTAACAGTGGCTGGAGAGATGGCTGAGCCATTAAGAGCACTAGCTGCTCTTCATTGCACCCACAGGACAGCTAACAACCAGCATTAAACTCTAATCAGGGGATATGATGCTCTTCTTGGCTCCATGGGCACCTAAGCATGCACATTGTGCAGAGACTTACATGCAGGGAAACACACACACACACACACACACACACACACACACACACAAACACACACACACAAACACACACACTGAATAGTATCATAAAATAAAATGCTTAGCTAGGCCAGTCACAAGGGACTGGCCATAGGTGGAAGTGAGGTCAGGTGGTGGCAAACGGTGGAACTGATTCCAACTGCATTTTTTTTAATACTAATCATGAAAAGTAAGGTTTGCCCGGGGCTACAGAGAAGATCTGGGGCCTTCTTAGTATCAGTTCAGATGCTCCTTGGAGAAGCAGTGGCTGTGCTCTTGTGACTTTGAGTCCATGGAGAAGTTTTATTCAAATAAATTGCTGTGACTTTTCATTTCCTTCTTCTGAAATGAAGGCCTCTGCACTAGGCTATTGTCCTAGACCTAGTTAAAAATTTTAACTCCTAGGAAAGTAGTCTCTGAGAGCTAAGTTGCTGTCTGAACAACCAGCTTCTGGATATTTAAATGGAATTACCTTTAGACATGCATGTGCACACCATGTGGAGGTGTGCATGCTTGTGAACACAGGTTAGAAGGTTTCTGATTGCTCAGAGCTGCTGTTGCATGGGTGCAGGAATCTGAACTCTATGTATAATGACTGATGAGAAAGTGCTGTTAACTACTAAAGCATCTCTAGTCCATGTAAAATGGCCAAGCTGTTTCATTAGAGAGGAGGGAACAGACAGCATGATCATATCTAGTTTCATAAGATGCCTATGTTGAAAGCAGTGCAAGCATCTGAAGGGACAATAACCCAATAAATAGAATCACAGAGTTAAGGGACCCCCTCCTACTGCTGAAATGTAAGAAATAGCAAAACCATGGATTCTGAGTAGACAGTGCCTGCTCCCAACCCAATACACTCATTGCTCCTATCCCTTCATTACATGGAATTTTGATCACCATTGGAAATAAAATGGGACAGTGCGTATGTCTTAAATCTATTCTTGCCAAGATATGGTTATGGACCTGGCATGAAAAATACCATGCCAAATTCCATCTTTCCAGCCCTGTGTTCTTTTGTACTTTTGGGAACGAATAAAAACAAGTAAAACAGGAGGTGAAGTGGCTGTGCCAGGATGTCTTCTGACTCAGCGTTTGAATTCTAGCTGAGCTTCCTGTGTATTCTGAATATGAGATCGCCTACGGAAAGATGGTCCTAGAGCAACAATGGCCTGAGATCCATGATTGTGTCATTATCCACTGCTGGTGTGTCTAGTGACGTGTCCTTTACCTGGCTCTCCACCACGTCATTATCTTGATCTTTGTGACTCTCTGACTAGTCTGTCCTTTGCTCCCCTCTAATCTCTTCTTGCGTCCCCTTGTCTCTGAGGTCTTCAGATATGCCATCTTGACCCTGTTTTGGGCCCTCCCCCATGGCCATATTTTTCAATTAACAGAGGTGACCTCTGCCTTTTCTATCCTTCACATTCCTCAGGTGACTGACAGAGACAGATCGCATTATTTTGCTTCTGCAACTGAGCCTGGTGACTTCTCCAGGCTCTGGGCACAGTGGCCAGTGTCTGCAATTTTTCCTTGGACAAATGCACATATCATGAATGTTGGGGCAGTCTGTGGCTTTCATACATGAGTAGTTTCTTAGGTTTCATTTTTTTTCCTTTAAGCAAAGAATTTTGGAGAGGACCTCACACTTTTCCTTGGTACTTCCTTTGGGGTTTTAAGTTGGAGCTTCTTGGAATCTTGGAGCTCAAAATGGACTTCCCCGACTCAATCTCGCTTTTCTTCAAACACATTTCTGGTAATCCTGACTGTGTCTTTGTACTCATCTGCCACTTCTCAGACAGGCCCTTGGCCAGCTCCTGAGTGCTCAGATCAAAAAACATGGGGGAGCTCTGGGCTCACTTCTTAATAAAAGCAGATATAAGCAGTCAGGAATTTCAGTGAGTTGAAGACTAGATGTTTCCAGCATCTTTTTGTATTAGTTACTGAATATATTCCAGGGCTGTTTGTATCAGTATGTGGAACCACAACTTTTGAGTAGTCTTTCACCATTTGAGTTTACAGATTTCTGCCGAAGTTTCAAAGCTACTTCATCTCGATCCCTGACTTTGCTGTATACAGAATGAAACTGCATCATCTTCAATGCTTGGTTATTATTAGATTCTTCTTTGTATATTTTAGTAACCCCAAAGGCAAGGCTTTAGGTCACCAACAAGATCTCTGCTGTGCAAGTACCCTTTGAAGTCCTTCAATGTGTGTGATGCTGTGTGCTGAAGATTCTGTGTGTGGATTAATCATGGTAGAATAAGGGGTTTGGAAGTCCCTAGCTGTCTGGACAGTGGATGATTCTCTAAGAGCCTCTCGGAGAACCTGTGCTGTTTGAAGAATGCTGCAACTTCAGAGCCCTTGGGAAATGATGTCCAGATTCTCAGAACTTCTACCAAGAAGAACTTGGTTCAGCACATTTTCTATTTTAAGCTTAGACACAAGTAGTGAGGGGCTCAACATAGAAAATTGGGATCCATGGCCCAAGGTCTCTGAAATTTGTCTTCACTGTTCTGTGCTAGTGCAGAGGTTCAGGTAGTGAAAAAATTGGGTGATGACTCACTGATGAGTGGATGGCTGGAGTCCAGGTGTCTGACCACAGGCTTTATTTTACCTGCACAGTTTGGTCTGCTGGCTCTGTCTTAGTGTGGCAGATCTACTAAAGTTCGGACCATAATTGCTTAACCACCAAAAATCATTGTTTCCAGAAGGTCTTTGCAAAAGCTACTCACTCCTAGCAAGGGCTTCTGACTTAGCCTCAACTACCCCATTTAAGCTTGAGTGGGCTTTTTCAACTTCACTCAGAAGGACAGAGATAGCCTGAGAATTTATATCTAATGTGGGGATTACAGCGATTAGATTAGAAACGTGGCTAAAGAGGTCTGCCATTGTAAGACTACTTAGGCTTTTGAGAAGTACAAACATCTTTTCATAAATTGTCACTGGAAAAAATATTTCTGAACACAAGGGAACAGGCTAGATCTCAGTGGAATCTTTCCCCAAAGATCAGAATCCTCTCAACATCTCTTTTGGATTCCTGTATGCTGCAATATGAGTTCCATTTTCAGAACTTTATAGCATAAGCCTATCATTACAGCATGAGGTAGGAGTCTTGCTAGTTTTGAGGACCGTAACCAGCCCTTGCATCCTGTCCCAAGAGGCTGAGTCCTTGAACAATATCTGTTGTTGTTTACTGTTAAAGTAAGACAAATCAAAACTTGGTATGAGTGTGCTTGGGAAGTAAACCCACATGCACCTGCAGAGCAGTAGGAAGTGAGACATGAGACAGCCAAGGGTGTGTAAATAGTTACCACTGAGAGTGAACCTAGTCACCAATGTCATTTGAACTTCTAAATTTCACTGGAACCTGCCTCAGTTATTTGGAAACCAGGTAACTTCTACTTTTTGACTGAGTTCTTTATGTGCTACAACCTGTTAGTTCTGAACACTTCTAGCCCTCTGCTTCTGGATCTTAGAATAGTTATTAATTGTGGTACCAGGTGTCGGCCTTATGGAGGAAACCATGTGCCAATGGGAGCCAGGTACCACCTGACTCAGACCTATAAGGATCAAGCACAGTGTTTGGAAGATTAACTTCTTTCAGAATCGTACTCAGCCATAAAAATAGAATCTGAGGCTGGGTGTGTGTGGTTGCACATGCCTTTAATGCCAGCATCCCAGCACTTGGGAGGCACAGAAGAAGATGTGTAGAGTCTTAACATAATAAGTTCCGGACAAGCCAGGGATTACACAGTGAGTGTCTCAAAATACATACATGCGCGGCCGCGCGTGCAAGCACACACACACACACACACACACACACACACACACACACACACACACAC
>OU015748.1:75305418-75348195 GCA_907169655.1 Acomys percivali | reverse complement strand
CACACACACACACACACACACACACACACACACACACACACACACACCTAGAATTACCCTGGAAAAATAACCTCAAGATCAGGAATTTCCTTCTTTAGATGTCCCGTGCAGCATTTCTTGATTAATGATTGAGCTGGGAGGGCCTAGCCTACTGTAGGGTGTGCTACCCTTGGGTGGTAAGTGCTGTGGGTAGGGTAAAAAGCAGGCTGATTGAAAGATAAGCTAGGGCAATGGTGGCACCAAGCCTGTGGGAGTAATCAACCAAAAGCTGATTCAACTTAAGGCCCACTCCACAAGATGGAACTGGACACTGTTCGAGTGACCAACAAAAGCCCTTCTGCAACAGATGGGAAGAAATACAGAGACCCACAGCCAGATATTATGCAAAGAGTGAGGCTTCAAACATTTAGACCTAAATAGGCATCTCCATCAACTCATTCCCCTCAGAGCTCAGGCAACTCCATGGAAGAGGAAGTAAAAAGACTGTAAGAGGGTGAAGGGCACCAAGAAATCAAGGCCCTTTAAATCAACATGACCAAAGCTCATATGATCTCAGATACTGAACTAGCGTGTGCAGTGCCTGCTGCAATGGTCTGCATCAGGTCCTTAGTGTATATACAATGGCTTCCGGTTTAACGTTTTTCACATGCAGGAATCCCATAAAAAGAATGGGTCTCTGATTCTTGTGCCTTCTCTCTTGCTGTTTTCCTTCTTTTGGTTGGCCCTGTCCAACCTCAATGTGATAGTTTTGTTTTATGTTATATTTTATTATGTCTTTAAAAATGAATGAATAAATAAATCTAGCCACGAGGGTAAAGGATAACAACTGAACCATTTATACCTGCTAGAAAATTATTTTTCTCTAGAGAAGTGTCACTGGGTATATCAACCACTGCAGGACAGGCCTCCTGTCCAGGAGTAACTGACCAACATACTCCAAAGTTTGTGTGTGTGTGTGTGTGTGCTTTTATTTGGTTATAGTTTCTGGGTTTTGTTTGCTTTTTTCTACCCATTTTGGTGTGTTATTTTGTTACTTTGTTTTATGGTGTTGGGTTCTGGTTTTTTGTTTGTTTGTTTTGCTTTGCTTTGTTTTAGAAATAACTTATAGTTGGGTGGGGTAGGAGGGTGGGTGAGAGGACCTAGAAAGACAGGGAAGGGAAAGAATATGATCAAAGTATGTTTAACCAGAAAAATTATTTTAAATAATAAAAACATCTTTAAAAGAGAGCAGGACAAGCAATCCAGTTAACAGCATTCTTCTGTGTTCTCTCTTTAGTTCCTGCCTTCAGTTCCTACCCTGACTTTTCCTCACTAATGGCCTAATGAACTTGAGAGTTCTAAACTAGCAGGGAAAAACTTCCTCCCTAAAGTTTTTGGTCAGTGTTTTACTGCAGCACAGAGAAACAAACTAGAACATTATTCAAGGGAGATTTAAAAAATACCATGTCTCACCCTAAAACAAAACTCCACATCCTCAGATATGGATTGAGATTACAGTCAAGATATGCTATTGGGCTGGGATTTATTCATTGTTCCACCTTCATTTGAATCCTCCAAGTTCTAGGGCTAACATAACTCTCTCTTAACATCTTTGTTAGTGTTCATGGCATGACATTGATACGCTAGGTAGCATGATTGAATTTTTGAGTAAAACAAGATCCCATTCCTTAGGACAAAGCTTCAAGGCAAATATGAGACTGTTTCCCCATCTCATCAGTAGTATATAATTTTGTGGCTTTTCTTTCTCACTGGCCAGATACTGTCTGAGAATTTTTTGCTGGATTCTTAGGCTTTCTTACACGAGAGTTTGAGTTGGTGCTGGACCAAGCTTTGACTTGACCACTTTACTAGGGGACTCTGACAGACATTCTCGGTTTTGTGAACCCCCTTGTCAAACTTCACCCAGGCTGGGGATTTGTCTATGAGAAGTCATGAGAGGAATGAACAAGGGCACTTCCAAGCCAACACCATATCTCCATTTCTGAGCTGCCTAGTTCTGCACCCATAATAATGCCACCAATCTATTTAAGGTGATTTAATGGTTGTGCCTGTTTTCAGGCAGCATTGAACAAGGCCTCTTTTGACACCTGTGGATCATACATAATATAAGGGTGGAAAGAAGGTTCTCAACATTAATAATTGGTCCAGTCAGCTCTACCTGTGTGTGGTCACATTCTTTATTTTGTGTGGTCACATTGCTGATCTGCTATGGTCAATAGCACTACTCACCACCAAGCTCCATTCTGGCTAAATTTTGCCTTTCTCATAAATCCTGAAGGAAACCTGATTAATTCATGCAAACTCAGATAAAGTTGTTGTCCCTCTTAGCTAAAAACTAGATGCATAGCTTTGACGTTTTGCATTCTACTGTATTGGAGATGCTATAGTTTGTTCAAAAAGCTTGTCTACTTTCTTTGAGCATGGTGCTCCTCAGGACTAGGTTCTGTTTTCCTCTTGCTCCCTGCATCTGGTACAGATGCTGTGTACTTCTGTTGCATTGAAATGGTTTGGGGATATTTATCTACCTGAGGTTGTACCTGTTACCATCTGTGATCTTTGTCAATAATTCGAGTATTACTGGCTGATTTTTTATAATTGAAGACAATCATAAAAATGAATAGGACCGCTTTGATTCATATTTGGACTTTCCATACAGGTGTATCCCTTCATTGGGTACCTATCACCCTGAGCCCACCTTATGGATCCTCATATAAGGCATGGCCAAAAGTTCATGGGAGACCTCTTTATTTGACCTTGTCCACTGCTGTAGATCTCAGGCCATGTTGCCCGAAGGTCATATGATGACTTAAGAGAAGGTGATGATGTAGCCCAGTACCTCCTTTAACTTGTGAGTAGAAAAACGGTGTATTTCACCTTTGCTATGATGGGTCCCTCTCTTGATGTTTGTGTGATACTCAAACAGCCAAGTGACAAATGGAACCAAGGATATGATACTGTACACAAGGCTCTAAGAAATATTAAACATTAGACTAGAGCTCATTTGAAGGAAGGTGGTCCAAACACATGGTCATTCTGGAAAGGATTCTCCATAATGTGAAATTATTACTAAAGAATTTTAGAACAATGATGCTACCTGGCAATTTTCAAATGTGATCAATTCCCACAGCTTTTAGAGAATATGGAGATCCATATTTTATTTGGTGTTTTCAAGAGCATTATTTTTTGTTTAGTTGGTGGCCTGGTAGGAGGATGAAGCATAGATGTTTGTGTCACCTAACCAGACCCTTGTCTCAGGGAATAAATCTTTTCCAGTGAGGACAGCTATGGTTAGGGATGGGCCATCCATCCAAGCAAAAGTTACTAAATGTCCTTGTTCCTGCCACAAGCAGAATCTGCCTAAAAATGGGCAACTTAGATGCAGGCAGAGTCGACAGCCTCACTCTGCCAAGTCAGGGTAAGAAATTCCTCAATAGTTCCTGCCCTGCGAACAAGTCTGGCAGAGATATTAGGCCAGAAAGCTGAAGACGAGGTTCCAATGTAATAAAGTGTATTGAGTGACTGGTCAGGCAGTAAACTGTCTTAAGTCAATGTGAACATTTTGGAAGCTGCTAACCCACACTGCTGGTTCACTCAGGAATTTAAGTTTTATTCCTTCTCAAGTCTCTGAGGGGCATTGAAGACAAGATAGTATAGTTTTACAACCCAGCTTAGTTGGTTAGGGGACAAGATCATTTTAGATCAAGATAAAGAAGTTAAGCTATTAGAGTTGAGATAGGATAGATATTGAATCTCATTCGGAAATTTAGACCCAACAAGACAGGAAAGACACTTACTTCAAACTGGACGAATGCAGATGTCTAATTCACTATGAGTGTAACATGTATAAAACTCATTATTCTCATGATTGTCACATGGTTCTCCCTGCTTTGTGTAGTTTGTTTTATACATATGTAATAAAATAAAAGTATAAAAAAAGGTACTCATTGTAGCCAAGCAGGGTGGTGCACACATTTAATCCCAGCACTCATGGAGACAGAGGCAGCTGGATCTCTGTGAGTTTGGGGCTAACCTGGTCTACAAAGCAAATCCAGGACAGTCAGAGAACCCTTACCTTGAAAAACTGAAAAAAAAGTTTTCATTGTAATTTCAATCAAGTCAATATAGACATTTCACCAGCTTATAGATTTATCAAAAGAAGTTGTAGATAATAAAAGCTATGGAGTAACCTGTTAGAAGCAGGAGCTATTCCTTCTTTCTTTGGGAGGCTTATAAGCAAATGGTATTCACAGATGATTCTGTTACCAGGATTGTCTGTTTGATCTTCTTATTATAAAGCAGAGACAAAGTATGATCTGCCATGGGACATTCATCTGCCTCACTAAGCAGATATTTTATGAATAACTAGAGGGTATCAATGTTTCTCACGAGTCCAATTTTGTAGCAAATTGCTGGTTCAGTTAACTTGTTCTGTATGTGCTTAAGCTACACCTCACTGGCTCCTTTGCATCTGGGGTTTGACTCAGCATACTGATTTGCATTCAAATCAGGTAGCATTTTGAATAATCTTTTTTTTTTTTTCATCTTCAGATAGTCCATTTATGCCTGTCTTCAGTCACTTGACTTGCTTAAAAATCAGCGTTCTATCTTTCAAATTTTTAGTTTGCAATCTTGGATGTCTTTTTATTTCTTTGTCCTCCATTTGCCCCGTACTCTCCTCCATAATATCTACTTTCTTGCCAACTGTATCCACTATAATTTCAATCCTAGGAATTAAAATTTCCTGATTTAGATCATTTTTACCATACATACTTTAGCTTATTAGAAATATGTGACATAGGATTGGTGATCATGAGCTGTATGGTCCAGCAATGATCTTCTGTTGTAAAGAAGTTTAAACATAATTGGTTGGGATACTTAGGCTTTCTATCTTGTCCTAGGTGATAAACTTTGTTCAGAAGACAAAAAGCATACCCTTTCTGGCCAGTCTTAATGTAGCCTGTTTCCCAGGTTCTGTTTGTAACCTGGAATTATGTTAAATAACTCAAGAGGGTTGCTGTGTGTGCACTCTAAATTCAGAACTCTAAATGCCAGCAAAGTTCCTGGCAAACCATGTAGAGAGGTGAGCTCTATAATCTAGCATACATGCAGCTGATGGCTACATGGACCATTACCGAATGATAAAAACTTTATTTATAGCTTAATCTTATAATTTTATATTTTCAATGTAAACCTTTCAGATGCCAAAATACTCCATGACTTATGGGAGCCCTGTAGGTGACACAGGTCTCTGGTGCTGACTCAATAGGGCTCAGTAGTCTCTCATCTTCCAGAATTTGTTTGGATGCCATAAGTAGCCTCTGGATTGGTGGGAGATGGTTTTTCAGAGGTCCCTCTGTGTGCTGGTCTCTAGAAACGGAGCTTGACCCCTTTGGCAAAGAGACCCTCTAATGATGAACACCAGGCAAGGTTAGTAAAGTGGCAGCTTCCTTGATCTCACCTGCTTATCCTTTGACTAAATAAAGGTAAATTTAATAATGCAAGTTTGTCCAGTGACCCACTAAAATGACATGTAGACATCAGGAATGCAGTGATACGAATTCAAGGAAGCTTGGTTTTTCTTTAAGTTATTACTTTTCTGTTGCTGTGATAAAACATGTCCAAGGAAACTTATAGAAGGGTTTATTTGGGCTTACAGTTCCAGAGAGTCAGTCCATTATGATTGGGAAGCATGGTAGCAGACATAGCATCTCGAGAAGCTGAAGGCTCACATCTTAAAGCACAGAAATAGGAAGTGAAGATCAACCTAGAAATGATGCTGGTCTTTAAACTCTCAAAAGCTTGCCTCCAAGACCAAACCATCATAAGCTTCCCACCACCACAGACGTACACCTACTAGAGATAGAGCATTAAAATTCTAGTGGTCATGGAGGATGTTATTATTCAAACCACCAGTTATTGAGCTAAATGTAGGATGTAGGGTCAGCATTTTAGAACTGATCTGATAGTTTTGTGTTTTTAATCTCCTAGGCTTGAGACAAATTCAGTTAAATCAGTTACTCTATGAATTCTCAAATATTGGAGGGCTCACAGAGAATGGGAGACTGTGTTATATTTTTATAGTGCAGTAAATACAAATATTTACAGCCTACCTTCATGACTTCCCCTTCCTCTTATTTGCTTTAAAATGTTCCATTAATAGATTTTATGTCAACTTTTTACTACAACTTAGTGTTTAATTATAAATTTTAATGACATTAAATGCACTAGAAACATCACCATCCATCTTCATAACCATTCAATCATGCAAAATCAAAACCCTTCAGTTCTTAAGAATTCTCCCTCTTTCCCCATTCACTGCATGAACCATTTTTCTTTGTCTCTCTGAACCTGGATACTCTGTTTCCCATAGTCATTTCATCTTTCATTAGGTTACTGGTAACTACTGAATGGCGTCTAGGAGGTTCTTTTGTATTAGGTGTTAACACCTATTAACATCAGACCTCCCGTTAAAAATACTGGCTAATACAACTTCTGTCCTTGTCTGAAACACAAATGAGCTTGGTTGCTTTGTGGGGGAGAGGGGGGATGTGGGAAGGGGCATTATTGAGATCTGTATTTCTATTCCGGCTTCACTCACTTCAACTGGCATTGTTTGGTCCTACCTGAGTTCCAGATCCTGATCTTTTAAACATTACTGGGTGAGGCTCATATAACTCACTCAAACATCTGAGACTATGGTGTGTGTGTGTGTTGCTGGGGAGTGGTGTGGTGGTGGAGGAGATTCTCATTCTACCATAAATCTCCACGGTAACCTCCTATAAAAATCAAATGAAATTACATACTTCCAACTTACAATAGCACAAAATATCCATTGCCATTCCAAAATAGATGAATTGAGAATAATAGTGAGAAAAGGCTGGACGAAAGCAAGATGAACAACTGTAAGGCACTTAAGTTCCCATTTCATGTACAGGGATGTGCAGAATCAGGCTACTTCTGTATCTTGCATGGAGTTTTGCATAAAAGCACCAGACTGATTTCAGATACCTTTAGCTTTAAGGCTGCTGCCCTTTTCTATAGCTTAGGAAATAAATGGCTTCAATGTACTTGTCTAACAGTTTAGTCAAATGCAAGCAAGAAATAAGCCTGAAGATCAATTTTAATTAAGAAAACATCTTTGCTCCGAGGGGGAAATTCAGAGAAGTTGCACGTGTACAGACTGGGAATAAAACTTAATTAAAATCCACCTCAGCCATATAAGTGCTGAGTAAACTTGGGCAAGTTACCTTATCTGTTTAGCTTTAGTCCTATTATGTATAGTGGGGAGAAGTGATAAAATTAACATTAAGTTTTAGTGGTACTAAAACTCAAAAAAAAATGCTGACCATTTATACAATCTGAGCTTAATTATGGCATCCCTATCTTAATTTACAAATTGTATTTCCCAGAATAGGTAAAAATTTAAGAACCAAAACCCTTGATTAAGACTGTGATCCTGGACCTTGTTAATCAATACTTAACAAATCCAGTGACTGTTTCAGATGAGGTAGTGGAGGCTCAGTGTCTGTCTTGTATAAGTTGACCTGACATGTGCTGACTACTGTGCAAGGTGTTACTACAAGGCCTATCTGTGCTGACCATGAATGGATAGTCAGATGTCTACAATGTAAAATAGGGTTTCAGAGTTCTATAGTACCCACTTCTTCTGGGTTGGACTCTGACCCTAATGCCTCTTTGAGTCAGTTGGGATTGTCTACAGAAGACATCTCAATCAGGAATACTCACCTTCTTTTGTGGAAGACGTGGAGTGTTCATGGGGTTCAAGGCAGATGAAGTTCTTCTGAGGTGTTCTACTCCAAGGTTAAATAAGCAGTACATTGACTTAGGGGATGAACTCTTCATTTGGTATAGCTTGTCTGTAAGCTGTCCAGAGGATGTTTCAGGGATGCAGCTCTCTATGAATCATTTCATGTTGTGGGTAGGTGCCTCAGTGGTGTGGCTGCCTGTAAGTTGCCTGGGAGAGTTCTTAAGAGGGTGACTATATTTGGGTCAATCATGTTCCTATGAGGAACTTCAATGGATTCATTGCTTCACCAAGATAAACTTCACCAAGAGAAAGGGCTTTTCTGTGGGTGGCCCCTTCTGCTTTGGGTAATCTGCTGCTACTTTACATCTTCCTTGAGGAAAGCCACATGACCAGGGTCGATGTATTAGTTACCAAGACCAAAACCAACTTAAAAGTAGCTTATAGTTCTAGAGGGCTGGAGGCCATTAGAGTGGAGAAGGTGTGGCATGGCAGCAGGGCCAGGAAAGCTGTCTGACCACATTTTCATTTACCCACAAGCAGCTGAGAATAGTTGCATGGGAAAGTCTATGATCCCTTAAGCCCTACCCTCTGAGATACACTTCCTCAAGAAAAGTTTTATTTCACAAATGTTGGTATAACCTTCCCAATTGGTATCACCAACTGGGCAACCAAGCACTCAGCACATGAGCCAATGAGAGGATATTTCTCACTTAAACCACCATGATAGTAAATGGAAGATGTGGCGTTGGAACCAGGCAAGATTCTCCTTCTCCCCATAATATAAAGAACAAATGCACTAATGCTGCTAATCGATGAAGATCTTCGCTTCCTATATCAATGAAGCATGGATGTCATTGAACTGTTTTCATAGGCAAGCTCTCTTTAAGTCTCAGGAAATGCTATGTGCTAGATCATGTAGCTGGCCTTTCTTCATCGCCTCCAGCTATCTGATGAAACAATCTTATCCTCTGCTACCAGCTGAGCTTCAAATTTATGTGCAGAATAAAAGGTGCAGGGTTCTCCTCCCCAGAATCTTAATGCAGACTGAAGCATGGGGATTCTATTACAGTGGATCACTTACTGCCAAATAAAAGTTTAAAATATCCTTCCAGAAGTAGTTGGTGTCAACATGAAAATTGAACTTGCTATAACTTTAGAGTGTTGCTACTTCATGGAGGATGCTAAGCTAAGCACTTCAGAACATTCAAACATAGGCCACAACGATGTATCTTTTGTGTATAATTTGCACAACACTGCATAATAATGAATGATGATGGTTATATTTAAGTCTAAGATGGGAACAATCAGATTATTGCACTCAAAAATATTGGCTAAACTGGGTAGTGGTGGTGGCACATATCCTTAATTCCAACACTATGGAGGCAGAGGCAGGTACATCTCTGAGTTTGAGGTCAGCCTGCTCTGCAGAGTGAGTTCCAGGACAGCCAGGAATGTTAGTTACACAGAGAAACACCAACTCAGAAGAAAGAAAGTGAGAAAGAAAGCAAGGAAGAAAGGAAGAAAAGAAGAAATAAAATTAGGTGAGGTGCATAATTAGGTCTTAAATACATCTTACTTCTAACTTAAATATATTCCATTGCCCATGATTCTCTTCAGAGCTCTGTCCAGTTTATGTAAACCTGGTTTCCTGTGATGCATCCATCGATCTGGTACACTGAATTCCTACCTTGTGAGAAGTATCAAGACTTTTATAGACTCTCAATTGCCTCACAAATGGGACAATATTTATTTTGAGACTTTATGGGCAGATTGCCATTTAGGTGGTTGGGAAAAATATTCAGTGAAAAATGCAATCGATTTAAATTTGGTGTATGAGATTATATCAGTAGATGGGACTTTATAAACAATCCCTATCTCATCATTTTTCACATACCATGTTTCTAATTAATATTTGCTGTATTAATGAGTTAATTCCAGAGAAAATTTCAATTCAATACAATAAAGAAGATGTCTGGAAGCCAGCGTCACATGAGGGAGGGAGATGTTAGGATTCTCTCTTTGAGTTTCATTCTGTGGATCACACATATATAGCTTCTGGGGACTCATGTGTAATTCTAAGCCATATGAATAGATGAACCAGAAAAAAAATCTACCCCGGGAAGGTGGGAGGGATAAAAATCAACTTTGTCTAGACCTCTATAGAATTTTTTCATAGAATTTCTGATATGCTACAGCTTGATTTCAGTGAGCTTTTCTTACATAGTTCCATAGAGTTGAGTGTCCTTCATCTGTAATTGATGGTAGAAGGCATTTGTTCTAACTGCATTCCCATCATCCCTTGCTCTGTTCCTGGTGCTTTGACCAAGCTGTTATCTCAGCTATAAGCCTAATTCAAGGCAGCTAACAGTCATCTCCCCTCGAAGGTGAGTGTACGTGAAGATGCTCACACACTCAGGTGTATGCATGGGCATGTGATTAGATCTTTGGGTTTGAAAAGCCATGTAATTTTGTATCAGTACTTCTCACAGGTCTCAGAAAGGGAACATTCATTTGAAAGTTCTCTGGAAAAGATCAGTAATAAAGGTTAGAAACTTTTCCAGGAGAAGATCTCAGTATCCCCTTCTGCACATGCTCATTCACCATTGATTTAAACTGATGTTTTTTTATAAGATCTTGAAAATTATAATTTATGCTACTAGTGGGTGATGTCAAGTTTGGACCCTAAGAATTTTTATTTATGCCCCAGAGTCTCCAAATGTAAAGCTTATTAGGTCCTTGAGAGTTCTCAGCATGAAAGAATTTTAAGTCTGAACCCTACAGTAAATCATAAAACAATGTTATGCAGTAGGATTTAAGGAGATTGATCCCTCAGAAAAGATTATTATTGGAGGACTTAAAGACCTCAGTGGTCACAAATAAATACAGTTCCTGTTGTTGTTGGAGCAGATTGACACTAGCTAACTATGTCTTTGCCACATCTTCATTTATTCACAGTTTCTCCTTATAACCTGCTTCCAGAACCCCCCTGCATGTCAACCATGTGTCCCAAGACCTCTGTGGAGGAACCTAAACTACAAAGGGTAATTACTGATGAGGGATGAGCTGGAGTGAGATGGACATGCTCCTGAAAACAGCCGTCTTGGGAGGTGCAACACTGAGATTCATCTCTCAGAAAAGCACTGGGGCTTGGAATGATGGCATTCCAAGAAGGGTTCTCTCCTTGTTCTGGCAGGTAATGCTCAAGAAAGAAGCCCAGGCCCTTCTCCATAAGAAATGTCTCACTCCAGAACCATGGGAGAATGGCTTTTTCTCTCCTTCCAGATGTTCCAGCTACCCGGTCTCCCCTCAAGTGTAGGAAGCAGTACAAGAAGAAACTCATGCAAGGATCATGATCCAGAATCTCTAAGTGTGGCTTAAATATGAGAGATTGTGGAGCCCCACTTCTTCCTCTGCACCTTTATCACACTGTCAAAAGGGTCCTATGATAATGGGTAAGAGCTAAAGGCTCTCAAAGAAGGTCCATGAAGAATGGGGGGAGGGGAGATCTCCAAAACTGGAGGGAGATGGGAAGAAGGACATATATAGAGCAAGTGAAGCCTCTGGCAGCAGAAAAATATTGACGCTTAGGTGCTCCAAAGATTAGTTTGCCCTCACATTGCACGTGCTTGCTTCTGCTCCAGTTGCTTCAAAAGTGTGTAGTTTCTACCACCAATAACAAATACAAGTCAGACTAAAAGCCAATACAAGGTGACTATCAGATACAAACTCCAGTCATAAAAGTTTTGCTCATTTATGCCCCATAAGCACTTTAACCAATGCCTTACCACACTGAGCATAGTTACAGTACAATCTCAGGTACATATGAAGTCATATCAACCTATGGTGTAGTTATTTAACAAGGCCTATACCAAACTTTTAAGTAGAAATGGAGTGTGATTGGCAAGGATTCAAGTCAAAATGAGAGACACCTAAGTATGGTCTCATCCACCCTGCTCTACTGTTCCTTCGTACCTTCCCAACTATACTAAAAAATCCACTTTGTAGAAACAACTTTTATAAAACCAAAAAAAACTTTAACAAAACCAGAATAATGTAAAACTTTGATGTTGAACCTGAATTTATAATAATGGAGATACAATCTTTATTGTTTAAGACACCTTATCTATGGTGTCATGCCTGAACAGAAAAAAAAATCACGACTTAATTACTATGTAAATGTGTTCTGAGAAATGAAAAGTTTAGAACAGCATCAAAAGAAACTGTTCAAAATAACTCAGAAAAAAAAAATTAAGCTTTGGATGCAGGCAAAGTTGAGAGCCAAACTCTGCCAAGCCAGGGTAAGCAAGGCCTCAATAGTTCCTGCCTTACAAATATGTTTATCAGATATATTGGGCCAGAAGACTGAAGAAGATGTTCCAACATTACAGAGAGTTTTGGGTGAGTATTCGGGTATCAAACTGTCTCTGTCATCTTTTCATTTGGAAAGCTACTAACCTGCACTCCCGGCATACTCAGGTAATCAAGTTTATTCCTTCTCAAGTGTCTGAGGGAGTTGAAGACCAAGTAGCTTAGTTTTACAATGAAGCTTAATTGTTTAGGTGTCAAGATGTTTTTATGTCTAGATAGGTGTTCTAAGTTGATAATGACAAGATGTGATGGAGATTGATTTACATTCAGAACTTTAAATGCACCAAGATAGGAAAGATGTCTTCTTCAAGGCTGTCAAATACAAATAGCCAAAACACCAAGAATGTAGCATTTATATAATTCCTAATTGTGTCATGGTTCTTCTTGCTATAAATAATCTATTGTATACATGTGTAATAATATAAATGTATATGTAAAAATTTAATTTAAAAAATTTTAATCTTGTCCATAGGCTCTCTGTCAAGGAAAGTGTTGGTAAGATTTTAAGATGGTTAGAAAATTCTCAAACTGAAATTAAAAGAAAGCATGAAAAATTCAAAATAGAACTTATTGACTATGTGGCAGGGGAATTTCCATAAGTCACGGTCAATTGGAATGCATAAAAAGAGGGGGTAGATTAGAAAACATAAAAAATAACTAGCACATTTCCCAAAATACAGACTTCAGTACCTCTGTGGGCCAGATCCATAAAGCTAAGAGACTGCCAAAAATAATCAACATTAACCACTAGCCCACCAACCAGTGCATGATTCAGAGTCTGAAAGCCAGAAGCCCCATCAAAGAGTCAGAGGGGAGGGAAAGATCTTACTATCGAGATAAACAATGGTGAACTCTACAAAAAACGTCTATGGCAAACCATAAAAGCAGAAAAATGTAATAAAAGATTAAATGTGAGAAATAGCCCAAGAAGTCAATGTCCAAATCTAGCCCATAAAAGTAAATTTTCCATGCACACAAAATCCAAAGCAATTCGCTGTTATCACATTTCTGCCGCAGCAAACTATATCACATTGAACCATTCATGTGCATAACTGATGCATGCTAATAAAAATTATTTAAAACATTTCAAGGTGAAACAATTCAGGTCATGAACTCCAATCTATACAAATAAAGGAAACATTTCAGCATAACAGCTTAATATCTTCCAATAAATCTAAAGGGTGCCTGTTTAAAGCGTGGTTAGTAAGACATACTTGGGTTCACAGCATGTGGCAATGAGATGCCTCAAGGACAAAGAAAAATCTCCAATAGGGTGAGCAGGATGGTAGCTCTGAGGCATCTATATCCTTGTACTCAGATACCCTGACACTTAAGAGGGTCTTCAATCACTGGTTTCCTCTGTGGACCAGTTCACACCAGATAAGCCCTAGAGGCTTGTATTCCAACAGGAGCCTGACCACATTGCTACAAGATGCAGAAGCTTAATGGGTTGGCAGGCTGGGCCAGACATTGGGTCAGAGACAGTCAGGTCAAAGGATAACCAAATGATCTCTGTTACAGGGGTAATTCTCACAGTTTAGGGGATAGATTTCCCTTTGAATTATGTGTATTCTATTCCCAGAATGTATTTCAGCCCAAACCAGCACGTCTCTAATATAAATGCCAAACAAAGAATCATGAGCCTATCCCGGATAATTTAGAAACTTCTCAATTCATTGTTGTCAAATTGCCCTCAAATATTTGTTTATATTGTTTTTCTCCTGATCTTGCTTGTAGATGATTCTTAATGTAGTGAATAGTGAGTTATTGCAGAGATGGTTGTAGAAGCTTCTTAATGTAGCGAATATTGGGTTAATGCAGAAATGCTTATGTCTCAGCACTTTTAACAACAATGCAACTGAATGTCAACCAGAGATTGGACATATATATTAACCCATACATCACTGTAGAAGGGGGCCTAGAAGAACATAAGAGCCAGAGGATGGAGAAGAGTTCTGTAAAGTGCTGGACATGATATAGCTATTGCACATATGAATGCATAGAGTCTGTGGTTACATACATGAGACCCACACAAGGTTGAGTCAGTTAAAAGTTCCAACATGGTGTCATCTTCAATCTCTTTCTTCAGAGTTTTGAAATTTTTTTAAAACAAGTCCTTCACTTGCTTGGTTAGAGTAACTCCTAAATATTTTATATTGCTTGTGGCTAAGATGAAGGTGTAGTTTTCCTAATTTCTTCCTCTGCATGCTTGCCGTTTGTATATAGGAAGGCTACTGACTTTTTTGAGTTAATTTTGTATCCAGCCAATTTGCTGAAGGTGTTTATGGGGTCTGACTTTCACACAAACTCAGGTGCCCCATATTTGACCACATCCCCTGGATGGGGAGGCCTGGTGCCACTCAGAGGAAGGCTAAGATAGCAGGCTACCAAGAAGAGACTTGATACCCTATCAGCATATACAATGGGAGGAGGTCCCCCTCAGTTAAGAGGAAAATCGGAGGGAGGGAGGAACGGGAGGATACAAGGGATGGGATAACAACTGAGATATAACATGAATAAATTAATAAAATATATATTTTTTAAAAGTTCCAACATGGAGATGGGGTAGGCCATGAGGCTCCACCTCTAGCTTAGTATCCATTGACAGCTGATGCTTTCTGGAGAGGTAAGTCTGCCTTTCTTTAGGAGTGGAGCCACTGGTAGGCTATCCATGCCCTAAAGGATGACCTTATACCCATGCGCATATCCTAAGCATATGATTATTATTCTATATAAGCATATCTATAGTGGTGGCCCAACATAGGAATGGTGTGACAGATGATGGTGTGTGTTCATTTCTACAGATACTGAAAAAAAACACATCTGACAAACATACCTCCAATTAGACCAAGAATGAATCTCCACATAAGGCTGACAAGCCTACAGCTAACATGTGTGCTTGGTCCAGTAAGATGGAGATGAGACCTTACTTCTGAGGTTGTCCTCTTCAGTATTATAGCCCTTGTCTAATAATGAGGAGTTGTGTTATATAGCATTTAGAGCCAAAAGAAAATTTATATTCATAAATGACCCAGTATTTATATCTTTTTATATTAGCACAAACTGACACAATGCTGATACAAGACCTTAGTAATGGCAAAACCATATGCAGTATCTGTGGAAAGCAGTCAATATCGGAACTGGCTTGAGGAAATAGGTCATAAGGATGGGAATGAAGGAGCCACATCATTCATTGTGTTGGTGACAAAGACTGTTCCCATCGATGGTGGTAAATGGAGAGATCTCTGCTCTTGACATGTGTGGAGAGCTGGTGTTACAATAGTGGCAGATGGGCTAGCCCCAGCTCACTACCTCTGGTGGTTAGACATTTGGGGATGTAATGACTCTTATTAGAACTATAATGCCAGATGGAGACATTGGTCAGAGACAGGTTCAGGTTGACCAATGACAGCTATAAGACATTTTATGGACTTCAAAGTCAACTTGTTGCCATATAAAGATTCTTACCTCTCATGCTCACAGGGCAAACCCTGAACATGACTATAAAGAGGAGAACTTAAGAGGAGGCTCATCTTACAGCCCGGAAAGGCCTTCTAAGTCAAAGCCAAGAGGAAAGTGAGGCCGAGGCTTATGATGGGAATGTTTAGATGTACTTGCTGCTATTTACAGAAGGCAAGCAAAGTTGCTACACTTAGACTGTTGAAAGATTTTGGACCTCTTCCATTTATGGAAATCTGCAGGTAGGGTATTCTGAAATCCCAATGCCTGCTATTCACAATGTATGTCCTACTTCATATCTGGACTCAATGACATGACTCATGGTGATAGTTCTGGGGCAATGTTAATCTCTCTCTCTCTCTCTCTCTCTCTCTCTCTCTCTCTCTCTCTCTCTGTTTGATTGTGACTGAGTTTCTCTGTGTAGGCCTGACTGTCCTGGACTCACTTTGTAGACCAGGCTGGCCTCAAATTCACAAAGATCTGCCTGACTCTGCCTCTTGAGTGCTGGGAATACAGGTGTGTGCCACTGTGCTGTGCTTGGCAAACAGTTTTTTGTAGTGATTTGTTGAATGGGGTGCCATCATCCTTTTACTGGTGGTGGCAGGGGCATGGGGCTGCCAGGTGGTTCTGAGTTCTTT
Source organism: Acomys percivali (assembly GCA_907169655.1). Lineage (NCBI taxonomy): Eukaryota > Metazoa > Chordata > Mammalia > Rodentia > Muridae > Acomys > Acomys percivali. Next base: position 75,331,962 of record OU015748.1, on the reverse strand, counting down.
AAGATAAAGGGCTGAGGGTAGGAATCCAAGTTGGTGGCAAGCAGTGTGGACCGTGTTTGGAAGCTCCAGTGAACAATTCAGGGAATTGAACAGATTTCTGAGCCAGGATCACCAAGGTCCCAACACCACGGCAGCAGGAGTGCTCCACGGTTCGGAGGGACCAGGGTGCAGAGGACCTGCATGCCCTCGCACATGGGAGGAGTGTGGATTTTCTTGGAGCAGAGCAGCAGCAGCGGCACAAGCGGCACCAGCTGCACCAGCGGCAGCGACTGAGGTTTGCAGCTCAGAGCCTTCCGGTGGAGGTGGTTAGTGTGGTGGCTGGTGGGAGTTACTGCGGGAGAGGGGACACTGGACAGGATTTGGGTCACGTGGTGCCTTGTGACACAAACTGGACTCAGTGGACAGTTCAGTCCCAGAGTCCCGGGTACAGCTCAGTGCACAGTGCTGTGGAGATGCTGGCTCAGAGCAGCAAGCAATTCTGCCCAAGGCAACAGCTCAGCACAGCCACAGCTCCCCTGCTGTGACGCAGGCTGGGCCGAGTGCTCAGTCCCACCAAAGGCGCCATCTCAGCGCAGCCGCAGTTCACCTGCTGTGACGCAGGCTGGGCGGAGCACTCAGGTCCACCGAAGGCGCCATCTCAGCGCAGCCGCAGTTCACCTGCTGTGACACAGGCTGGGCGGAGCACTCAGGTCCACCAAAGGTGCCATCTCAGTGAACCCGCAGTTCACCTGCTGTGAAGCAGGCTGGGTGGAGCGCTCAGGCCCACTGAAGGCACCAGATCAGCGCAGCCACAGTTCACCTACTGTGACACAGGCTGGGCAGAGCACTCAGTCCCACCGAAGGCACCAGCTTAGCGCTGCCACAGTTCACCTGCTGTGACGCAGGGTGGGCAGAGAGCTCAGTACCACGGGAGGTGCTAGCTCACATCAACGAGCAGTTCTGCCCAAGACACTAGCTCACCTCAGCGGGCAGTTTTGGGGCACTGACGCAGGCTGAGGTCAGCACGTAGATTCAGCACAGAGGCCCTAGCTGGAATTGCCAGGCAGATTAGGCCCAGAGATTCTAGCTTAGCTGTGCACACAGGCTCAGTGGCCCCAACACTCTGGCTGGACTATCCACGCAGTATAGGCCTGAAGTCCCGGGCTGAATTCAGCATGCAGTGTGGGTCCATAGTCCCTGGCTGAGCTCGGTGCACAATTCCACCCCGGAGACTCGGGTGGAGCTCGGCGTGCAGTTTAGGGCCAGAATCCCTAACCGTGCTTGGCACACAGATTGGGCCCAGAGACTCTAGTAGAGCTTTAGGCACAGTACCAGGTCTAAGACTCTGGTTGGACACAGTGTGCAGTTTGAAGCCAGAATTCCTGGCTGAGCTGGGCGGATGATTCGGGCATGAGTCAATAACTGACTACGGCACACAGTTTGGCCAAAAGACCCTAGCTGAGCTTGGTGCGCAGTCCCAGCCCAAAAATTCTGGCTGGACCCTGTGTGCATTTTGAGCCCAGAATTTCTAGCTGAGCTCGGCAGATGGTTCAGGCCCTGAGATTCTAGCTGAGCTCGGAGGGTTGTTTGGGCCCAGTATCCCTGGCTGGACTTGGCAGGAAACCCAGAAGGCTGTGGATACCTTGGCCTGACCCAACGCTCATCCAGAGACCCAGATCAATTGCAGGACCCACAGCACAGGGGAGCTGAGGATCGCTGGCTGTGAGAGCCCAAAACGACAGGGCTAACCTCCAGCCATCCACAACAGTGAAGCATCAGAGCTTCCACCCTTTGGAAATCATGAGAAAACAAGTGAATCTATCATCAGACTCCCTCCATCCAACTCGGGAAGGTACCCAACAAAAACAAAGCCGGCAAGATGTCTAAAGGACAGCGTAAAAGCATATGCAAAAAAAAAAAAAAAACCAAAACAACATGGTGTCTCCAGTTTCCAGCTATCCCAAAGAAAACAGCCCAGAGAGCTCAAATACAACTGATATTCAAGAAAATGACCTCAAATCCTTAATAAGGAGCATATTAATGGAAGAAACAAATAAAATTCGTAATCAAATACAGGAAGACGCAGACAAACAGGTGAGAGACATAAAAGAAGCTCATAGAGTGGAACTGGAAAAATTTCAGGAAAATGCAAACAACCAGATGAAAGAAATAAATAAATGGTTCAAGCTCTGAAGTCCTATAAAGAGGCAATGGAATAAACTCAGGAATATACAAACAATCAGGTGAAAGAAATAAAAAAATCAGTTCAAGATCTGAAGACGAAAATGGATTCAATGATAAACACACAGACAGAAGAAAAAGGAGAACGTGAGACCTCAGAGAAGAAGGCGAGCAACACAGAGGTGAGCTTTTCTAACAGAATCCAAGAGACGGAAGAACGAATCTCAGGTCTAGAAGATAGAATCACAGATCTTGAAGCAACCATTAAAGAAAGTGCCAAATCTGGAAAACTCCTGACACAAAACATCCAAGAAATTAAGAACACCATGAAAAGAAGAAATCTGAGGATAATAGGCATTGAAGAAAGAGAAGATATCAGACTCAAGGCCCAGAAACTATTCTCAACAAAATCATAGAAGAAAATTTCCCCAATCTAAAGAAAGAGATATCTATAAACATACAAGAGACCTACAGAACACCAAATAGAATTGACCAGAAAAGGAAAACTGCCCATCACATAATAATCAAAACACAAAATATACAGAACAAACAAAAAATATTAAAAGCTGCAAGGGAAAAGGGCCAAATAACATTCAATGGCAAACCTATCAGAATTACACTAGACTTCTCAGCAGAGACCATAAAAGCCAGAAGAGCCTGGACAGAGATCCTGCAAACCCTGAGAGACCACAGATGCCAGGCCAGACTACTTTACCCAGCAAAACTATCAATAACCATTGATGGAGAAAACAAGAAGCAAGCAGGCGTAGCCATTTTAATATCAAACAAGATAGACTTTCAACCAAAATTAATCAAAAGGGATGCAGAAGGACACTTCATACTCATCAAAGGTAAAGTCAACCAAGATGACATCACAATTCTGAACATCTATACTCCCAATACTAGGGCCCCCACATTTGTAAAAGATCTGCTAAAAAAACTTAAACCACACATCGATCACCACACAATAATTGTGGGAGACTTCAACACCCCACTCTCATTGAAGGATAAGTCATTGAAACAGAAACTAAGCCGAGAAATAACATCATTAACCAATGCCATGGGTCAAATGGATCTAACAGATATCTATAGAACCTTTCACCCAAACAAGAAAGAATATACCTTCTTCTCTGCACCCCATGGAACCTTCTCCAAAATTGATCACATCGTAGGTCACAAAGCAGGCCTCAACAGATACAAGAGGATTGAAATAATACCTTGTATCCTATCAGATCACCATGCTCTTAGGCTGCAATTCAACAACAACAGAAACAACAAAAAGTCTACACGTACGTGGAAACTAAACAACTCTCTGCTAAATGACACATGGGTCAGGGAAGAAATAAAGAAAGAAATCAAGAAGTTTCTGAAATTCAATGATAATGAGGGAACAACATACCCAAATTTGTGGGATACATTGAAAGCAGTGTTAAGAGGAAAATTAATAGCACTAGGTGCCTTTAAAAAGAAATTGTAAACATCGCACATAAGCAACTTAACAAAACAGCTGGAAGCCCTAGAAAAAAAAGAGGCAGAAACACCCAAAAGGAGTAGACGTCTGGAAATAATCAAACTCAGGGCTGAAATTAACCAATTAGAAACTAAGAAAACAGTCCAAAGAATCAACAAAACCACGAGCTGGTTCTTTGAGAAAATCAGCAAGATAGACAGACCATTAGCCAAACTAACTAAAAGGCAGAGAGACAGTATTGAAATCATCAAAACCAGAAATGAAAAGGGAGACATAACAACAGACACTGAAGAAATACAAAGAATCATAAGATCCTACTTTGAAGGCATATATGCCACAAAATTTGAAAATCTAAGGGAAATGGACGATTTTCTTGATCAATTTCACTTGCCAAAGTTCAGTGAAGAACAGATAAACAACCTCCTGAACAGAACACCAACAGCCCAGGCCTTAATGTCAACAATTAATAAATGGGACCTCATGAGGCTGATAAGCTTCTGTAAGGCTGGAGACACTGTCAAGAGAACAAAGCGACAGCCTACAGACTGGGAAAAGATCTTCACCAACCCTACATCTGACAAAGGTCTAATATCCAAAATATATAAAGAACTCAAGAAATTAAACACCACCAAACCAAATAACCCAATTGAGAAATGGGGCTTGGAACCAAACAGAGAATTCTCAACAGAAGAATATCAAATGGCTGAGAAACACTTAAAGAAATACTCAACCTCCTTAGTCATCAGGGAAATGCAAATCAAAACAACTCTGAGATTCCATCTTACACCCATCAGAATGGCTAAGATCAAAAACTCAAGTGACACCACATGCTGGAGAGGATGTGGGGAGAGAGGAACACTCCTTCATTGCTGGTGGGAATGCAAACTAGTACAATCACTTTGGAAATCTATCTGGTGCTATCTCAGAAAACTGGGAATAGGGCTTCCTCAAGACCCAGCTATTCCACTCCTTAGAATATACCCAGAAGATGCACCAGCACACAACAAGAAAATTTGCTCAACCATGTTCATAGCAGCCTTATTCATAATAGCCAGATCATGGAAACAGCCTAAATGTCCCTCAGTAGAAGAATGGATAAAGAAACTGTGGTACATATCCACTATGGAATACTACTCAGCTATTAAAAACAAGGAATTCCCGAAATTTGTGGATAAATGGATTGAGCTAGAAATGATCATAATGAGTGAATTAACCCAGAAGCAGAAAGACTCAAATGGTATATACTCACTTATATCTGCATACTAGCCCAATGGGCATGTCCCACAACAGCCTTCCCTTACCAGGAGACTGGGACAGAGGGGAGGACATCCTATTGGGACTCTAGATAAGAGAACCATGGGAGAATAGCAAAGTAGAAGGATCCAGTTGGTCCTAGAAACCTACAAGTAGAACATTATGATAGGCAGATTTGGGCCAAGGGGTCCCGCTCAAACTAAAGCACTAGCCAAGGACAATATAGGCGATAAAATTTAAACCCCTACCCTGATCTAGCCAATGGACAGGACAGTCCCCACACTTGAGTGGAGAGTGGGATATGACTTTCTCATGTACTCTGGTGCCTCACATTTGACTATGTCCCCTGGAGGGGGAGACCTTGTGGCACTCAGAGGAAGGACAGCAGGTCACCGAGAAGAGACTTGATACCCTATGAGCATATACAGGGGGAGGTAATCCCTCTGAGGAACAGTCATAGGGGAGGGGAATAAGGGGAAAATGGGAGGGAGGGGAGAATGGGAGGATACAAGGGATGGGATAACCATAGAGATGTAACAAGACTAAATTAATAAAATAAATTTTAAAAATTAAAAGAAAAAAGAAAAAAAGAAAAAGGGCTGATCAAGCCAGAGGGAACAAGTAAGTAAGCCGACTTACTGACTTACCTCCATGGCCTCTGCATCAGCTCTTGCATCCAAGTTCCTGTCCTGTTTACGTTCCTGTCCTGACTTCCTTCAATGATGAGCAGTGATGTGGTAGTGTAAGCCAAAAAACCACTTCCTAACCAAGTAGCTTTTGTTATGGTGTTTCATCATAGCAATAGTAACTCTAAGACACCTACAAAAATAAAGAATATTGGAAATAGATACACTTCCAAGCTAAACTATTTCATATTTTCTAAGCACTGAGATTTTTCTCATTCTCTAAGAAGGAGTTAATGGGGACTTACAATCTTCCAGGGGAAAAAAAGTCCCACCAACCCCATGCTTTTATCTCTGCCCATTCTTTTATGATGCATTTCCCCCAAATAATAGTGCAATATAAATGTCAGTAAATGGTGGGAGTGAAGATTGTATTTAAACAGATATACATCCCAGAGTCTCTCTGACCCATGACTTTAGGGCAACCTCTATTTTGGATTTCCATCATTCTGCCCTATCTACAATGGTTGGAAGACATTAAAACTCTGACAAGTTTTCAGATGTATCATAGTTATTCAAAGTCATGCAACCCTGAAAAAAATCTGCAATGAGAGAGAATGATGACTCCCACAGAGATGAAATAGGGGGAGGATGGGCGTCTGGAAGGGTGCTCCAGTTCTCATCCTTAAGCTGAGGATTTGGGGCATGTAGACTACTTCTTTATTTATAAGGCATGCCCTGTCTGCTTGGAGGAAGGCAGAGAAAGCTACACTTTAAGGTGTACCCTGGGAGGATTCTGATCAAACTATGGCACCAACCAAGGACAATAATTGCAGTGAGCATCAAACCCCTACCCAGATCTAGCCAAGGGACAGGACACTCTCCCCAGTTAAGTGAAGAGTGGGGACTGACTTTCACACAACTCTGGTGCCCCATATTTGACCATGTCCTCTTGATGAGGAGGCCCGATGGCACTCAGAGGAAGGATAGCCAACTACCAAGAAGAGACTTGATACCCTAGGATCATATTCAGGGGGAGGAGGTCCCTCTCAGTCATAGTCATAGAGGAGGAGAATAGGGTGAAATCGGGAGGGAGGGAGGAAGGAATGGGATACACAGGATGGGATAACAATTGAGATGTAATATGAATGAATTAATTAAAAATATAATAAAAAATATGTGCCCTGGGAATGAAGCTGAGCATGATAGTCACCTTCCTGTGAGTGCCGTAAGACACTCTGGGTGAAAACATGCTCATGCCACTCAGACCCCGCTCACCTTTTGTCGTCTTAAGGGTTAGGGTTAAGGTTCTCCTCTCTGATGCTATGGCCTGAAGCCTTTCCTAAAGTACAGGCATGTCCTAGGGGTGTGTGTGTGTGTGTGTGTGTGTGTGTGTGTGTGTGTGTGTGTGTGTTGTTTTTGTTTTACTTTTTGTCATTGTTGCTGTGATCATAACCAAAAATAGTTTAGGGGAGGAAAGGGTTTATTTAGCTTCCACATCACAGTGCATTAACAAGGGGCTCTGTGGCAAGAGATATAAAATGAAGACCATGGAAGACTGCTGCTTACTGACTGGTTCTTTATGGCTTACTCAGCCTGCTTATATTTCCTAGGACCACCTGCCCAGGGGTGGCACCCTTACCTTGGATAGCCCCTCCATATCAATCATCAATCAATAAAAGTATCCACACAGGCCAGCATTATGGGAGCAGTTCCTTTGTTGAGATCCCTTCATCTCCAGTGACTCTAGTTTGTGTCATCTTGTCCTGAACTAACCAGGACATGGAATCTGCAGGAAAACAGTTGGTCTCCAAGCACAGGTCTGCATGTCCCCAGCTCCTATACAATTCTGAGGACACTATTACAATCTACTTTTTTCTGTGCTACCCTGAATATGGACTGCTCAGGAATTTCAGGGTTCTTAGAAATGTCCATAAATTTTATCATTTTCCCTTTGGGTGAAAGTGCATGCAATTAACTTCATGTGTACCTTTGCTGAGGTTTGGAACATTTCAGTCCCTACTCTCCTTTTATTCCTTATGGAAATGTCCTAAATGGCAGGAGCTGCAGATGAAGTTGTCTACTAAGAGTCTGATGGGGTTTGAGAGTTAATGTTCACACCAGTCATTTTGCAAATCTGTCCAGACTATCAGGAGACAGGGAGAAACTGGAGGAACAGGACGTGACAAGAATGAGGTAAGCTCACTTTCCTCATTTGTATCTTGAACTGAAAATTATAATCGTGCAAGCTTTGCTAGGATTCTGTGCAGGTCAAAGGAATTAACTTAGACATCAGGTGTCTGACTTGTAAAATTCTTCACAGTTAAATGGGCATCAATAGTTTAAATCATTTCTGACATTTCTGACAGATTAGCATAATATCTCCCAGGTGGGAAGAAGAGTCTGAACCATTGCTGGAAAACAATTATTTCAAACTGTTGAATCCAACTAAGTGAGGTATTTTAATGATGCATTGCATTTTAATTAAAGACAATGATGGGTGTGTATATTATGAATGCTTGTTAAATAATACTTGAGTAACCAAACAAACACAAAAGGTCGGTGTTACATAACTCAGTGGTATAGAGCTTGTCCCAGCATGCACAAAGCTGTGAGTTCATCTGTAGCTCCACAAAAGAAGAAATTAAACAGTGCATGAGATACAATCACATAATCTAGAGTCTAAGATAAAAGCAAATTAAAAAAAAATGCTTAATAGCCAGTAGTCAGTATCTTTTGTTACTTAGAAATCACTTTCAGAGCATGCAAATGGCCCTGGGTTACACCTGCAGCTCCTTACACCACAAAAACTGTGTTACTTGTGAATCCGTTATTGACAGATTAAAGGGAAGACACAACTGCATCATGGCTTTGTGAAAACAATGGCTGACAGGCTAAATGCCTGCATTACTTCCTTCTACTGTGACAAAGTATCTGGCTAAGTTAACTTGAGGGAAGATTGATTTTGGTTCACAGCTTAAGGGTATAGTCCTTATGGCGAAGGTGTAGTGAGGGTGTCAGCAGCTCAGGGTGTAACAGTGGGAACACAGGGGCTGCTAGATGACATTTCAGACCAGGAAGTGGAGAGAGATGAATGCTGGCAGTCAACTTATTTTCCTCTTTGCTCCGTGACCCCAGCCCATGGAATGCTGCCATCAACATGGCAGGGGGAGGGTCTTCTCCCTCAGTTAACCTCTCTGGATATACATTTGCAGATAAGCCCAAAGGTGCTCTTTGCTAATACCCTTGGCTTGTCTCAATCCAGGCAAGGCAAACAGAAGACATGTTCTTCCTGCAAAGTGCAAATTTGTAAAACAGTAAATGCAAACTTGCCAAGTGTGTCATTTGCAATTAAGGCCACACTGGTTTCTACCCCCTTTATTTTAAGACGACATTATTTTTCTATTGAAAACAAGGTACAGCCATGTATTTGACCCAGTGAGTATGCTGCATCGTGGATACTGGAGTCCTTTCTGACATCTCAGAGTAAGCCTACAGGTGCCTGAAGTTCACTTTCACTCTACCCAGGTGCGTGGAACTGGGAACAATGGCATGGCGTGAGCTTTGTATATCTTGACAGCCACCTGTCTGCTAAATTTAACTATGCTAACAAGACATTACACCGTACCTACAGACACTGGATCTAACTTTTTAATAAAGGTTTAGTAAGAGAGAGGGATTCTAGTAAAAAGAAAAAATCTTCCAGGAAAGGCAAACCCATTCCCAGAATCTATTCCCATCAGACTACAACACTGTCCCTTTCCTGATGGGAACCTAGCGTAGTCAGCTCAGCTCCATGTAGGTTTCCTTGATCTCTTCTCCCAGAAGTCATATAGATTCAAAATTAGACAAATGAATTTTAGTAAAATTGGGCAATGGTGTTTGGCCCTCACATTGAATTCAGCCCATGTCACTGTGGTTATTTAGTTGACATGTTCTCATCAGCAATCATGACTAATGCCTGGGGAGACTGGATGTTATCAATGTAACAATTGGTTTGTCCAATTGGTTATTTCGTTCCTCATATGTAAGTAATGTGCTCAAACTACCTGCTAGCCTATTTCCCCATTGATGCTGCAAATGTCTGCATTTGTCATGTTTCAAATTCTTGATACACTTTAGTATTGACGGCAACATTTGTTGAAGTAGCATTGTATGACCATCATTCATGCTGTACATATGAGTATACATTGCATTGTTCATATGCATGATAGAAGTGATGTATGTACATGTAAGTGTCATATATGTAAGCAAATATTTTGCCTTCAAATAAACGCCACACATGCAGGTGTTCATTATGCAGATGAGAGTTCACATTGTGTTCATATGCAAAGGAGAACTGTTTGCTTGCTTGCTCATCTTTCCCATATGTAAATTCATGGTAATGGAATTGATGGGCATTTAACTACCACTAGCATATTAGAAATTATGACTCATATCTCTTTCCCAGGATTGAGCTGGCTCAACCCAGGCTTACCCTGCTTCTCTAGGATGGCAAACAAGTCTCTTTCCCAGCCCTCATTCTGTTCTGAATAAATCATTGCTGCAATCTCCAAACTAACCTTCTCACTCCAGTAATTTTTGTCATAATGGAGCTCATGGACATTCCTCTTCACAAACACTGGGCTCCCTTGTGCCTAAATGCTCAGGGCTTATATCTCTTTGGGCCAGTAGACACTAATCTGAGGTCCACAGGCTAGACTTCAAAAGCCAGCAGTATCAAAAAGCAGAACACATTATGTTTTTCCTGCCTACTTGACTCATTCCCATGTTCCAGGTCAACATCTGCCAACCAAAATCGAATGGTAAAACACTGTACTTGGAAGAGCAACAGCAATGGAGGCTAATTGTGGTCAGCATTCCATCCAATTACAGAAGTTCTATGCTCTTGGACAAGTGGCCTGGCATCTACAAGCTATGCTAACTTGGAAAATGGGAGTTAAATGCTTTCAGAGTTTCTGGTCAGAATTTGAGCTAAGAGGAGGAAAATCATGAATCAGCAATATGTAGTGTAGACATCACCACTTGCTCTCATGAGAAGTCTCTTAAATTTGACTTCTAATCCATTATTCTCAAGAGTTTATTTGACATTCTATGTCATGCATTCTATGTCTATGTATACCACATTTGGTTCAACTTTCTTCCACAGGACTCAGCAGATAGAAGGACTCAGTCTACATGCATTAATAGATTAACCCCAACACAAGGATGTAATTCTCATTCTAAAGTATACACTTACTAATTGCTCACAATTTATGGAATTATTCAATTCTATGAGGTTCCCCCAGGGTCAGTATGATGCAATCTTGTCCTCACAGTTTACATAAATCTGATAACAATCACAATGATAAACAAACTCTATGATGTTATCTAGTGACTCAGTAAGAAAAGTACAGAATTTTTAATCAGTAGCTGTGTTGATTAAAGCTATTCTGGCTGGCATTCCTCACCAAATGCCACCAACTGAAACATGTTCATGGATCACAATGGCAATATCACAATGTGTTCCTGTTGTTACTTAAAATGGTACAACTGGTCAACTAGCAGAGTGGTTTTCTGAAAACAGACCAAAGTTTAAGAATCCATAATTTAGGGCCTCAAGTTTTTATTGATGACTTATTGGTTATCAACATAAAAATTCCTTAGCTGAAGAGAGGCAGTCTCTGAAAATTCCATCTTCAGGGTTTATATCAAAGAATCTTTAATCAATAAATACTTAACAAATGTGTCTGGGGACGTGGCTCAGTGACAGGGTGGTTTACACAGTATCTGATTTCCTGCACTGATCATACCATATATGGTCAGGTAGATAAATCCATTTTCTTCACACCACAAGTTATACAATAGAGGTGAGTCAAGACTTACTTGAAATTCTTTCCAAAATTTAAAGTTTCTGTCACTAAAGGATAACTGTCCTTTTAAAGATGACAGGCAAAGTTAGAATCAAAATTTAAAAAGTAAAGTTGCTTATGTCAGCAAGGTGATAACAGGAACAGCCTCTTCCAAACTCTAGCTGGATTGTGTTAAATATTTATGGAGTATCGACTAGGTGCCAGCTATATTATTTATTTTCACATTCATTTAATTGAATCCTTAGAAAGTTTCTCAGAGGCATTATTACTCCTGATTTTGAGGTATAGAACTAAAGACATTGAGTAGAGAGTCCAAACCACAGTTCAGGAAATTGTGTGGTCAGGCTGGCGGTCTTGTGAACTGACTCCTGAGGGAAAGGCTCTCAGCATCTCCCAGAATGTCCTATTACTGGGCTTTTAACAAATTAGGTGCTGAACACCTCAGGAAACCCTGTTCCTTATAAAACTGACTATTCACCATCCATCAAAAACTGTTTCAGTCGAAATATATTTTTCTTTGACAGACCAGAGTCCTGGTATTTATCACTGTGATGAACACCATGACCAAAAGCCACTTTGGGGGAGGGGAAAAAGGTTTACTTCATTCCACAGCTTATAGTCCATCGCGAAGGGATATGGTTGGGACTAGTGCAGAGACCATGGATGAATGCAGACTATTGGCTTTTTTAGCTAGCCAGCTAGTTGTATAAGCTAGCTTATACAACTCAGAACCACTTTCCCTGATATTGTGCTGGCTATAATTGGTTAGAATCCCCTCCCCCCCACACACACATACTCTGTCTCTGTTTCTGCCTCTACCTCTGTCTCTGTCTCTCTGTCTCTGTCTCTCTGTCTCTCTTTCTCATACACACACACACACACACACACACACACACACACACACACACACACCATTAATCAAGAAAATATTCCCAGACAATTGACACAGGACAGTCTGATGGATCTAATTCTTCTCTTTGAGGCTCCCTCTTCCAAGGTACGTCAAGTTAACAAAAACTAATCCACACAAATTCACTCAATCCTATTTCATTAGGCTATAAGCCAGATGTGAGATTAGACTTTATTTTCATCATACTTTATGGTTGATAATATCTGGTCTACCTCCCCATGTGTTCAATCTCTCAAAATTTGGGATCAACTGAACCAAGAAGACCATGGTCCACTTTGCTGTACCTAAAGTAAGAGCTAGATACACAGGCAAGGATTTGCTGCTTTTACAGTGAAGATAAAACCACACCACTAGGAAGCAAATGCAAAGATAAATGCAGGTCTAGCTACACCAACAGCATGTGCTGCAGAGCTGAGGATTGCAAGGTAAAAGTAAGGAGTGCCACAGCTAAAAAATGTCAAAGTGCTGTTGAAGCTGATCCAAAATCCCACTCCATGGACCATAAGTGGTTGCCATTATTATGCACACTATATCCTGTGCTTTTCCACTCCTGGAGGGGACAGTCTGCTTTCCTAGGACAGTTAGTCTAGGGCTTGGCACAGGAGACAAAGCAGTCAGATGAAAAGATAGATGCCGTGTCATGACACATGTCTAGCATGTCATGATTCCATGAGCCACAGAAGAAAAAGTCTAATCTGAGAAATAGTAGGCTTTGGTTGTACAAGCTGTGATGTCCCTTCTAACTCATGTCATGGCATTATGGATCAGAATTCTGTGGACCTCTGCTCTTCTATCTCTAAAACACAGGGCTTAAATTGGGTTGTCTATAACATCTCCATCAGCTGCAGGATAGTCAGACTGTTTACTTCAAAATATCTTGGTTACATATACAAGATCCATAAGTGTAGTGTTAATTCCTTCTGACAGATGAGGAAAAGGGGCCATATTTCTTGAACTGTCATTATGTACATTCTGCAGTGGGATGTGCTAGTCTGTGCCCACTTTACTTCTGGACCTCTAGCAGGGTGCAGGATTCAACTGCTCCCTCCTGAAAAGGCCGCCCATGCTGCTGAACTCTGGCCTCCCCTACAGTCATGCCACAAGCCATCTTCCCCAATGCCAACATCTTTGATTTCTTCTGATCCTTCATATGTATGTTTCGTCCTAAGGTAGGTAATCTACTTTGCACTCATGCCAATCATGTCCAGCCAGACTTCTGTGTCCAAATCATCAGCTATGCCAAATCCCACCTAATATTCCCCTACATGCACAGAGAGCACAGAGTATGCAAATATCACCTCTAGTAAATAATTACACATAAATGAGAAATATTTCTAGAAAAATAATAAATACATTATAACCTTTTGCTCATTAAAGTGCAATATCTAAAGGGAAAAACCCACCAATATGCAATATTGCTTGATGGCATTGGGGTGTACAACTCTTTTTTCCTACCTCTTAATTGTAATGGATATTTTGGAAAGTAATTTGGCAATATAGTTACAAAAATATTCATGTTCTCTAACTCAGTAATTCACATCTGGGAACTGAGCCCAAGGATATAATTCTATATCTGAGAAAGGAGAGTAACTTCTATGCAGAACATATTCTCTGAAGCTTTATTTTTAATATGAAAACACTGAAAAGGTCTTTAATAACAAGGAAATGGACATAGGTTATATTGTATAAACTCAGTGGAGTGGATATTGTTCTTAAATGAGTTAAAGAAAACTCTAGAGCAACATAAAAAGATATATGATGGAACAAGTGAGATGGAGGAGGACAGACTTACATAAAAGTTGTGCTGTGCTATGTGTTTGGTTTTCTTTGTAAATGTGACATATATAAAATATCATGAAATTATTATGAATAATATATGGGTTGATGTAATTTAGAAAGAATACCATGGGTTATCCTGTTGTTAGTAAGCATCTAACGTATAGACATACTACTTAAATAGTCACAATAAAATTTTCCTAATTAAGAAATACTGAGGAAAACTCAACATTAGAGATGTGATTAGAAAGTTTTGCTTGGATGGTCTACAAAGACCAGTGAGTACTTATTTCCTTCTTGTTATAGATGTGGTTTACTACATAAGCAGGAAGACACACCCCCATGTAATTATAATGGACAAGATACACCATCATGGCTAAAGTTTGGCCACATGAAAACTTTCTTAGACCCTTCTAGAGCATTCCTTGTACTACATAGACTTAAACACAAGAGCTAACTGATCTATTGCCCTTGTTCCCAGTGCTTGTTGAAAGAATAAACATCCATAGAACATTCTGGAAATAATTTTTATCACTCACCCTTGGGGCAAGTGGCTATTACTTTGGGGATCATGGGCATTGTATTAATTACTTTTCTGTCACTGTGATAAAATGCCATTAGCCAAAGCCACTTAAGAAGGACTTTATTTTGGCTGACAGTTTTAAAGAGATAAAGGTATGGCAGCAGGAGCAATCTGGCTGATCACATTTTCAGGAAGTATGATGAGGCTTTAAACCCACCCCCAGCACTGCACTTCATAAACAAGGCTGAAGCTCCCCAAGAAGGGCACTGGCAACTGATGAGCAAGTATTCAAATGCATGACATTGCCCACCCAAACCACTATGGGAGATTTCCCATTGATCTTATAAACTCTTGGAAGATCAGATGACTTCATGCTCTTCATTGTGTTGTAGAAGTAAAGCAGAAGGCATGCAACCCATGCAAGACCACTCAATTAAACAGTGATCCGGTGCTTCTCCGTCCTTTACTGATTCCAAGTCTCATGGCAGATGTGTATTGTAACTGCTCTTTTGGAACTTAATGATGTGTTTATTGACTCTTAGTACCTAAGTCTGAGGATATGGTTTATCTGGACATATCTGAAACATATTGTTTCACTAAATCTTCACAACCAAATACAGGAGATGGAACATATACTGAGGTTATGCATGTAGCCAAGCATGTTCAGCATACACTTAATGTAATGTGATGCTTATTTTAATCAATGACAGACATTGATGCCCTAAGGACCTCAGATCCCAGGAATGGTACATGAAGCTGGACAATGTAAATCACAGCTCTAAAGAGGTTTTTTTTTTTTAATTAAAGGGTACTTATCAATATTTATCTTATTTGTTGCTTAAAATAGAATCCATGTAACCCACTGTGTATCTGAGAATGATCTTTAAATTCCTAATCCTCCTTCTTCTACCTTATCAATGTGGGGTTATAGACATATACCACTATTCCAAGTTTATGAGGTGCTGGTTGTTTGAATACAAGGTTTTATGAATACTAAACAATAACTCTATAAACTGAAATACAGCCTCATCAAACCTTTAATAAAACATGTATGCTTGTTTACATATGGTTGGTATATATTTTTTTTTACTTAAACAGCATTCACAATAGTCTGGCTAAAATGTTGATCACTTCTCTGCCCCTCATTGCACTAGCTAAATAGGAAAATTTAGAGAATATTTGAGTCTGAATCCTCGAGGAAAACAAGGAAGGTTTGATTTCTAACAGATGCTATGTCCATTCTCTTCACAGAATTTTGATTAATGCTAACCAAGATAGTGACATGGGTTTTCAAGATGTTGCATGACCTCCAGCAACTTTTCTTTTCTTTTTTTTTACATGTACATTTATATCATTACACATATATACAATAAACTACCTATAACAAGAAGAACCATGACACAATCAGGAATTATATAAATGTTACATTCTTAGTGTTTTAGATATTTGTATTTGGCAGCTTTGAAGAAAACATCTTTCCTATCTTGGTGCATCTAAAGTTCTAAATGTAAATCAATCTCCATCACATCTTGTCATTATCAACTTAAAGCATCTATCTAAACCTAAAAACATCTTAACCCCTAAACGACTAAGCTTCATTGTTAAAACAAAGCTACCTGGTCTTCAACTCCTTCAGCAACTTGAGAGAGAAGAAGCTTGATTTTCATACAAGACATGGTTGGCTCACCTAAGGTGATTGAGAACTTAGGATACACCATTCATCCTTGGCAATGGATAAGAGATTTTTGTATTTACTCCGTTTCCTTTATAGATTCAGCCAAATAGTAGACTTTGGTCTGAGGGTGTTATTGTTCACATCAGGTTTCTCTAGCTATCTGTATCTACAGGAGTTGCTTTAGGGCTACCCTACCCTTGCTAAAGGGTAGATTACATGAATGATCAAGTAAAGTGGTCAGCTTAATGGTTTTGTGCAAACGTTGGATCTTTCAGTCTTCTCTGTTGTTTTCTGCATTAACCAGTTTTATTGAACTGAATAAACTAACTAATGAAATACTCAAGAGCTCTGTTTGAACCATGCAGGCAAACCCTATAGAGATGTCCTTTTGTCTGGGTCTAACACTTTTAAGTGTTCCCTAGGGTCTCGAAACATTCTCACCCATATTCTTGAAGACCTACAGAAATGACTATAGACTATTGCTCCTACAACCTTTAAAGAACTATTTGTGCCTGAGGGCTAATCCCTGCTCAGGTGTGTAACTCCATTCTCCAAAAACAGAGCCAGGAGAAGCTCTCCCTGGCCTAGATTTACTAGGACTCAAGCACAGAAATCAAAAGAGCCTGTTTCTTTCTGACCTGTTATGAAAAATAGAAAACTGATCTTACCAGAGCACCACTGTGCCCAGATTCACAACCAGTCCCAAGTGGGTAAACACACGCTCAGATCCCTGTTAGCTTGCAACTGACCTGAAGCATAGCTGTAAAGCCGCTTTCCCTTGTGGTCCCTGTTCTGTTCTGCTCCTCTATCAGAAAAAATGCTTTAAAAGAGGCAGGACCCACAGCCCATGCTAGCCTTGAACTCCTTGTGTAGCCCAGGCTACCCTTAAACTTAAAACATGTGATATCTATAATGTTTTAGGTTTTCTTCTGGCCATTTCTAAATGGCATTCACAAAAATAAGCCCCCTTGATCTAGATTTTCATGAGTCATGGTCACCATGGGAACTGCTGCTTCCCACATTCCTCTATGGATCTCTCCAGTGGCTTTGCTAACTCTTTTCTCTACC
Source organism: Acomys percivali (assembly GCA_907169655.1). Lineage (NCBI taxonomy): Eukaryota > Metazoa > Chordata > Mammalia > Rodentia > Muridae > Acomys > Acomys percivali. The sequence continues at coordinate 75,314,650 of OU015748.1, read as the reverse complement.
TGAACTCAGAAGTGGGGTCTGAAATAATTATCCCAGGGCTTACTCACATGCTAATTTATTTTCTATGAGGTCTGAAATGTGAGGTGAGATCTATGGCTCACCTCTAACATTGCATTAGGCTAATCTACAGCCTGTAGGTTGTGAGACAGGCACACTGCGAAGAATATTGGAAAGACATCCCATTGGTGATCACTGAGTACACAGCTTGGGGAGGCGTAGAGACCTGTTTTCAGTTCCTATTTAGAGAAATGTATCATAGAAGGGGTCACTTTTTCAATGGATCCTGTCTCTTCTATAAGACAAATAGGCTCTGATTTACTGTAGCTGCTTACTCCAACACCAAAAAAAAAATAGGAAGCATGTGACATTTTCTACATGTCCTGTTTCTGATATGTTTGTCTTCAAGAATCTGGTAGTCTTCTGGGGAATCCCTCTGAAATATAGAGAGCTCACATCCAAGGAGAACCACAAGCACCACTCCTGGATCTCTGGAATTTCCAGGTACTGTTTATATTTATGGCCACCTTCTACACTGGAGCTAGAGAAAAACAACCAAGTGAAGACTTAGTCTTTAATTAAGTATCCACTCTTGTGATTGAATGCTCATGAGCAAAGCTATCTGTGTATTGTATACAGGTCTTGCAGTCTCATATTTTTCACCTATTAAAAGATTCAAGTAGGCCATCTGAGAGGTAATCTTTACAGACACTAATGGTCTCCACATGGTGACTACTGTGAAAAGAAAGCACATCACTGATGGTAAATGTGTGGATTAGTTTTGTTAACTTAACACAGATTACTGTTCTCTTGGGGGAGAGAACTTAGTCTGAGGAATTGTCTTAATCAGATTAGCCTCTAGGGAAGTCTTGATGGATATAGGAAGGCTCAGACCACTGGGCAGTGCCGTCCCTGGACAGGTGGTCCTGTGTTGCACACTTAATGTTTCTAGAGTGTTGTCACATGCTACTTACCCTATTATAAGTTAGGAATTTTTTTGCCTGATCTCTGAAGCAGGGACTGTTTTATGTCAAATTTATAGATGAGGATGATGCTAAGTTGAGTCTTTATCTTCTGGACTTCCCAGCTAACTTTGGAGAAACATACCATGCTTATAATTCAGATTAAAGGTATCCTTCCCTTCTGATCCATAACTTTAGGTACAACAGGAGCAGAAGGGCATCCTGAGTCAGTTTTAATGCCCAGTGCATTATAATGGCCTCAGTCCTAGCACCTCCATGTCATCTGCCTTCTCTGTTCTTTGCATGCTCTTCATTGGGTTTGAAGCTAAAGTTCTTGAACCAAATATGTGTTCTAAGGTCTCAGTCCAATCCTTTTCCATCTCCAGACAAGTAAAGTTGGCATGCAACTGATTGTCAGAACTGGAGGGAAACGCACAGACTTCTCATTAAGTTCTGTTTGAGGCTGCAATATCCCACGAACTCAAACTTCCAATTCAGCACCATGGACAGGACCAAAAACTCATTTCTTGCTTTGGCATTTTGTTTCCAGCCTAAGAGGCTACTTGAGGGCACATAAGCAGCTAAATTTATTTTCCTTTAAACCCTTTAATTACTTTAAAAATAGAAGGCACTCAACCACAGTTATCCAACTCAATAACCATGAATAATGTGCATTAATGCACAGGCTAAGAATAGGAGATGGGGCACTGATCAAGTGAGCCATGAGCAACCAAGATTGAGGGTAAACTGTATGTGAGATTTGAAAAGATATTTATGAATGCACACATAATATCTTTAGACATGGTTGCCACACTATTTATTAAATAGGTTTAAGATCCAAACAGCAGCAACCTAGACATTATTGGGATTTCAAATTGGGAGCTGGAGCCACCAATATTCTGTGACAAGTGACCCCATGGAAAATTCTAGAATGTCATGTGCTAATATAATAGCTCATTAAGTAATGTAAGAGACAATTCCACAGACACCAAGTCAGCAAGTGATGGATGGCTAATTATTTATGGCTTTCAGGGCTTTGCCCTGTAATTGGTAGGATCTCCATTGAATTAGAGTGAGTAGGCTAGACTGTATGTCCACTGTCCACTCCATGCCAGCTATTTCACATGTAATTATAATTTCTCTTCAAGTCTATGGAGCCCAGGCAATAACTGAAGAGACAGATAGCCTTTAAGAAAGATTTTTATGAATTAGTACTTTCATTCCCACTGCAATCCAATACAATAATGGGCCAGATGACTTTCACTGTTCACTTCTGGCCCCAAAGCTTATTTGAATCTCAATTTCAAACAGAGATTCTCAACGGGAAACATGAGAGACATAGGTTCTTGTTCAAACTCCCTTTGCTTACAGACTGTCCTCATTCTAAGAGGAGACACTGACATCATGGATGGCAACTCTCCAAGCAAAGCCTGCATGAATACTTGCAGCATAGCTGCAACTGTCCACAAGACAGACCAGTGGTTGAACAAAAATCTACCAATTAGAGCTTGGGTGACACCACCCTTCCTGACTTCCCCACTTAGTTGCACATTAGTGAGGTATCCTCTGAAACAGCTCTCCCTCCAAATTCTGGCAGATTCCTCACTATTCACATCAGGACCTTGTGTTTTCCAAGATATCATATACTCCATATTCACTGAGCTAAAGTCATTGGGCAGCTCCTTAATGGAGGTTGGGGTGATTTTTTTCTTGAACTCCAGGGATATTTAGCAATGTTTGAAACTCATTGGTTTTAAAATTGGGAATGAATATCACAGAATGATTGCCTAGCCTGTGAGAAAGGTTCAATTTCATGAAAATATGTGTTGGTGGGGGCTAGGGATTTTTCTTAACACCATGAAATACATAGCAAAGCCCCAACAGAGAATTACCCAACCCCCAAAATTAGCAGTACTAAGATCCATAAACCCCAAGGTAAATTCAGAGTTAAGCCATTTCTTCCCAGAAGTTACCAGGATTTGATTCCCTCTCTGCAAAGGATTTAAATGACCTTGCCTTGGCACAGAGGACATAAGATGTTGGGACCTTCTCGTCCCTTTATCCTTTGAGTTTCACTTTACCAGTGCCTGTGTTTCCTGAATTAGACCCAGGGTATGAGGGTGAGGACCTGCCAGTCAGGAGTCAGTACTACATCCTCTTTTCATTAAAATTATTTTATAGGTTTATTGGAACTACATGTTCATGTGCCCAAGAACAACAGGAGTTATCCAATGGAGCGGGAGTGACAGGCAGTTGTAAGCCACCCAGTGTGGGTGCTAGGAACTGAACGCTGGTCCTTTGCAAAAGCATCAACCTCTCTTAAACACTGACTATCTCTCCAGAATCCTTTTCACACTTCTTAACCTGATACATAGAGCCATGGTTTTATCATGGTGACTATTGAACAGAACAAATTACTTCTGCAGCATCTTCCAGAAGCTTGACACACTGTGAATGCTCAAGAATACCAGTACAATCAATATTGCATCTGGAGTATAAACAGCTTTTGTTTTTCTGATATAACCACATAGGTTGAAATAAAGGCACCTGCCCCCCTGGGTAAAGTGTCCCTCTGACTATTGTGGGCAATGGAAGAAAAGAAGGTGCCCACTGTTCCTCAGGTCACTGGCTTTCTGTTGATGCCAGTGTTTCCATTGAGCCTTTCAGTTTCTGAAAGCTTACCAGGCTACTGGATGCAATATTCACACATGTTAAGGATCCTGCCACTTTACCTCTGACTTGGAGATATTAAATGATATTTGTCAATCAGACAAGGAAATTTCAGCAGTCTTGGACTTAGTGTATGATTCTTCTCCCTGAAGTGATGAAACACCTGACATCAGGGTAGGTCTTCCCACCTCAGTAAACCCAGTGTAGACACTCAGACCTCAGTTGATTGACAATATCCATTGTCTACACAGCATTTCTTGACTTGAGCCTTGCATGACCTTTCCCTTCCTGTCTCTTCGGATCCTTTGCTTGGTGAGCCATGCATATGTCTTCTCGTTTAAACCACTGCCCTCATCCACGGAATACCCATGCACCATGCATGAAGCCCTGTGAGGCTGGTATTCTGCTTTAGGAAGCATTCTGAGAAAACACAAGAAAGAAGCTCACTGGGGACACAACACAGCTCTGGCTACTTTTTACATTCAGAGTTTCTTCACCCCACTCATCTTCTGCCAGATTTATGGGCTTTTTGAAAAATGAAGCAAATAATAAAAACAACAGACTCATGGTTATGCAGTTTGCAGTGCTGCCTACTGCCAAGTCAATAAACTCAGTAAGCTATGCTTATTTGTTTGCTGGGTTTTTTTTTTCAGTGTCACAGGTGTGAACTAAGAGTATAAAGACCATATGCAACTTTATTTATTGTCATGTGATTATGGTGCAGATGCTGGAAAAAATATGGATGGGGAGTTTCTTGCTTTTTGGTTTTTGTTTTATTTCTTCTTCTTTTTTTTTAAATCTCCTTTCTGAGACATCATGCTTGCCTCTCATCTTCCCCATGAGCCACAAAGGACTCCTATGCTAAAAATTCAAATTCCCTGAGGCACCCTGTAGCCTCTTGCATTAAATAAACTACGATGATAAGAGTGAGAAAAACAGCTGTCCCTATGAACTATCCAATTTTTTTTTCTAAAGCTTTCATCTACATGCTCTTGTGGGGAGCCTTTTGGGTGGGTGTTGTCAATATTTGTGCTATTTATTAGGATGCTGCCAGAAAGGATTAACTTGGGCAGACAATGAGATGGGTACAAGTCTAAGTACTCAGGAATCACAAACCTGAGCTCCTACTGCCCTGGATTACTCATCTCCAGTGACTAACAAGGCCTCCCTAACCATTAATCTTCAGGAACCCTGCCACCCATTCAGATCTGAGCATAAACATTTGCCTTAGAAGAGGTCACCCAACACTCTGAAGCCACACCTCACCTTGTCTTCCTACTGCAGTTATAAATAAAGTTTGGGCCTTTGTACTGTATTATGGTGCAAATCTTTAAAAATGTATAGAGATCTTTTATGTTTTAAAAAAAAATCTTCATTTTCATGTCAGCAGAAGACAGGACAGTCCCAAGTCATGCTATCTTTAAAAGTGGGTGCCTTCAGTGGTGCGCACATGGTCTTTAGGATGTGCCACTTTGTACTCTGATCATAGCTTTGTCTTATAATTGCATGTCTCCACCATCATGTCCCCTATTCTAATTTTAAAAGGCTCCTAACTGTCCATCTGAAGGGTAGTTCTACTTATCACTAGCCTAGTTCACCTTTTGTGTTCTTTGGAAACTCTTTAATAATTCCTGCCTTTGGTTTTATTACTCCTAAATGCTTGCTTACATTATTTGCTTAAAATAATTCAGCAGGGTACAGAACTGCCAGACTGCCACCCTCCATATAATTTCCTAGCTGTCCTTCTGAGGTAAACGAAACATCTACCGTTTCCTGTTTACCCCCGAGGTCTCTGCTTAGGCAGTTCAGTCCTTGATGTGCCCTGTGGATGGGGTGTGGTTATTAGAAGCATTAACTTCTTTTCTATCTACAAAGCAAGCCCTGGAATAGTAATGAGGACACTGCATGACTAGTTTAGAGGAATACAAAATAGCTCCAAAGAGCAAAAAAATGTTTAATGTTCTCCCCACAAAGAAATGATAACAGCTAGAGGTGGATATGCTAATTATCCTGATTTATTAGACTCTGCCTACATGTATAAAACATCACACAATGCCCCATAATATGCACAATTACTGTGCATCAACTAAAAGGTCTTAAAATTTTTAAACATTCAATGTCAATGCAGCAACTGAAAACCACTATTTTCTTGCTTTGCTGTTCCTCTGCTTCAGAATTGTTTTGAGCTAGGAAGTAAAGCGTAGACAGTGGAGCTCCACCAGCTCCCACCTCCAGCAGCTAGGGAGAGGACAATAGCTGCAATCTTTTTGGATTCTAGAAAATTCATGCTAACAGAGAAAGGTAAGGTTGCTTTCTACGTTGCAGATGTAATATGTATCAGAATATTCTAGAGGCACTTCGCCACACATTCTTTCCTCTTTAATCTTAACACAGCTCCGAGAAAAGGCAAAAAGGGCAGCTAACTCCGCAAGTCAGCGACACACTTGCTCTATCCCACCCTCTGCTTGCCGTGCCCCTGCTCCTTCCCACTGGAGCTCTCTCTAGCCACAAAATAGCCGCTAGAGCTGGCCTGTATCCTCTCTATGCAGGAGCAGCCAAGTGCACAGGCTCTTAGCCACCAGAGGGCACTGTGTGGCCAGAAGAGATGATGCCTTCTGCAGCTGCCTCCAAGCCCAGTTCTGAGAGGCCTCTTAGGATTCATGGACACAGAACTTGGTGGAAACAGTGCAATTAGGAAAAACAAAACCGGCCCACATCTTTTCCCACTCACGGGTATTATAGTCCATCAGAACACATACTCCACTGTGCTTTGCAGCAGGTGACTCAGCTACCCATCAATGACCCCAGTGTCCACCTGAGCTTGTTTTTACAACCAGGCTTTCAACTGTTATCATCCTTCTGAGGATGAACACTGTCATCACTAGAGCAATCTCACACAGAGCCACCATGACACCGAGCTTGCTCTGTACTAGGCCCTGGGTGTTCCATCCTTTCTACATTCATGCTGGTGCAATCATACTTCTGTCTTGTAGGTAAGGAACTCGGCTTCAAAATAAGTAAGGTCTGAACCTGAATGGAAAGCCAGTATGTGTTGTTAAGTCTGTTTGACACTTGGGTCTGATCTCTCAGCAGAATCCAGGCACCTTCTGCTCCTCAGATCACCTTGAGTTTATAATTGGTGCGTGGAGATTGGACGACTGACTGATATGCCCATGCATTCTTCAAATATTCACCTGGCGTTTACCTGCAAGTCTCTGAATATGCAAATCTCACACCAGGGTCATCTTTCTGAGTTATTGATGGAGGACCAATAGGATGGAAAGTAACTCCAAATGGTGGCTAATGAGAGAAAAGAAAGTGGTGAAAGCTAACAGGATGACCCATAATAGCATGCTGGAAAAAAAATAAAACTTGAAAAAGCAGGTCTTTCTTACCAGCTCTGTCCAGACCCATGAGCCCTTCTCTACCTGATCCCCAGCTTAGACTGCAAAGAGCTTTGGAGAACTGTGATCTTGTCTATACCCAAATGTTGGTCAGAGTTCCCTTGTGATTGTGGGTGGATATTTCTGCATCTGTGAACACTAAACACAGAGGGGCCAGTTTCTTGGGCTAACCGCTTGGGAAGCCCAAACAGATATGCCCAATGGGAAATTGAAGACACCAGCAGAAGACTCTATACTGCGTCTTGGCTTTGGAGTGTACAGGAGGACAGAATCCTAGTCCTGCTATCCCACCTTGAATTTGTATCTATAAATCTTAGGTTTATTTTCACTTGGAAATCTATAATGTGATGCAGCAGGCTTGTTTGCTTGCTCTTAGCTTAACAGTGACCAATTGTTCTGCTATCTAGGCTAATTTCTTATTTATAATAGTTTTATTTATTATCTGGAAATTTCACATCATGAAACCCATCACACCCATTTACCAGTTCTCTGCCTTCCTACCCCTGTGACCTCACCCCCAAAAAATATGAAGGGAAAAAAACATCCAATTTCTGTTGCCCATATATGCACTAGAACGTGGTCAAATGCCCAGTGGCCAGCCTCCCACCCCCCCAAAAAAACCAGGGTCTTTACCAAGCCACAACCTCAACAAAACTGAGTCTGCAGTCATCAATACCTTGGCAAAATTAGCCTCCTTGCCCTTTACCATAAACAGAAGCATGGGCCATGGGTATCCAGTATCAGCATGTGACACGGACCTCAACCTAGTCTTAAGTGCCATTACAGACTACAGGAATCCACACAACCTTCTGCCAACTTTCTAATTGCAATATCCTGGTCCTTGGAAGGCAGTCACATTAATGCCTTCAGAGTAAAAGAATTAGAGACCGTACATTGTTATACCTTGTGTTGGCTTAGCATAGGAGTCACAGCTATAATTAGCAAAACACAGGTTGTTAACAGAAAACAAAACCCAACAATTCCTTTGGGTGTCAGATGACATCCTGGTGAACTTCTTCAGTGCATAGCAACTGGGCTGGAGAGACATCCAACAATGGAGCTCATTACAAGTCCCCACCATGAGTCATTGCTGCCTGACACCACCCTGCCTGGGGTAATGGTGGACAATTCTGATCAATGAGGCCACAGAGTAGCTGGACTGGGCATGGAGTGTTCATTGTTCATCTGTGTAAATATGAAGAGATTGAACAGGTGGAAGCACAAAATCCACCTCCCTTCAAGTTGGGGAAATAGGAAATTTGGTAGAGGCCCGGATAAGAGTATGACTCTCACCAAATCATCAACTAAGAAGACCTCACAGTGCTTGGGTTTAAACCTGGCTTTTAAGAGATTACCCAGTTGCCAGGGAGAACAAAAGTGAGTCCTGGCCTAAAAGTGCCAGGTATCTTGAATAGGGTGTGCCTTAAATGCAGAGGTGCAGAGATGCCACCTATTGGTGGGTTTCTGTGCTTTAAATGTGGTAATAAGGCAAAACTGAAGAATTGATCTCCCAAGATTAAAGAAAATAGGCAGGAAATACTCAATGAGTAGAGGCACACGTGTATCTCAGAAGGAAAGAGCCTGCCCCACATTAAAGCCATTAAGGCAAGGAAAAGCAGAGTAAGGAAACTGAAGGCCACAGAGGCCTCTCGGTAGGCTGCCCTCTTTCCCAGGAGCACTAGTAGCTCATGCCCTGAGACTAGGGCAACGTTGATCTCTCTGCTTAGTATCCTGTGAACTGAATTAAACACTCACCTGCAGGAGCCCTGCATGCAGCAGTGGGAGTCCCATCATCACGTCTTCACAATTACCATTCCTCTCTGGACACTAACGGTCTGGATGCTCTGTGCTTTAACTCAGTGTGCAGTAGTTGATTAGTCTCCATTTTTGAATGAGCTGAACTCAAAAGTCAACTTTTTAAAAAATCTGGTATCAAAGCAGAAGAAATAGTCTTGCTGTGCCATGTCTGACTCCACAAGCCTTTTCCAGACCCTGCTGTCTCAGATCTCATGTGCAGCCTTCCCACGTGGTGCTCTCATATGTGAGCATGGAAACTTGAGTGTTTATGAAATAAATGGGAAATTCAAATGTCAACTATCACCATGAGCTAAATATTAGAATCTTACATTTTCCTACAGTCTGCATCCCTCTCTCTCTCTCTCTCTCTCTCTCTCTCTCTCTCTCTCTCTCTCTCTCTCT
>OU015748.1:75283101-75305408 GCA_907169655.1 Acomys percivali | reverse complement strand
TCTCTCTCTCTCTCTCTCTCTCTCTCTCTCTCTCTCTCTCTCTCTCTGTGTGTGTGTGTGTGTGTGTGTGTGTGTGTGTGTGTGTGTGTGTGTGCCTGTCTGTCTGTCTGTCTGTCTGAGAGTGTATCTGTCTCTTATGTTTGTTTCTGTTTCTGCGTGTCTTTCTCTGTGTGTCTGTCTGTCTATCTCTCACTCTTTCTCCATGGACTGTTTTCCATCTGCTTTGGAAGGTGAATATATTGTCTGCACTCTGCTTATCACTAATTGTGCTACCAAGAATCATTTAAAATCAGTGCACAGTAGCTCATTATTTGTAGCTGCAACTGTGTGTGTCTCTGACTCCCTTGTTACAGCTATTTTGCTTGTTTTTAGTGCCATAACAAACACTTGCGCATGTCAATATTTTGTGTGTGGCACTGACCCTATTCTCGAATTAGTGATTGAATGTCCATGGATTCATTCCCGGGCTTCAGGTATTCCTTGCCTCTGACAGGTCTGGCCATGGGCGAGCACTGCAGGAACAATGCAGCAGCCACCTGCTTCTCCCTGAAATGTAATAAGGAGACATCCAATCCATGTACTCTCTATCATATGATTAGATAATATGAACACTCCCTACAAAGAAGACATCCCTAGGGGCTCTTGAAATCATCTTTCTCAGCTGACAGCCCCTGATGCTGGTGGATTAATCTGGTCAAACACTTCCTGGTGACACTTGTTGCCTGTCTTGCTGGTGAGTTAGCTGTGCCGAAAGAGGCAATGGCTTGCATACTTGACCTCATGCACTGAAGGAGAGCAGACATGGATCAATCATTCTAATGGCATGAGAAAGGGACAGTATTCCTGGTGAGCCTCTGTCCCTTGTAACATGTCACAATTGGTCACAAATCCAGCACTTACAATGAGTTGCATGTGCCTCAGGAGACATACAGATACGGACTTGGTTGCTGAGTAGAAAAGATGCAATTTGAATCACAGGGACCCCTTTAGATTCCCCAAGTGTATCTTTCATGTCTCTTTCCAGCTGTCCTGATGCACCCATTCTATATACATCCCTCCCAATGCATGTCTTCCTAGTTGGCCTCCTGACTGGCATAAGGATGGCTCTGTTTCTCCAGCCTGAACCCACTCCATGCTCACTACCAGAGTTGTCTTCTCAAAGAAACTTCAGAAATCAGTCCCCAAAGTTCTCAAGTCCCTTGAGTAGCTTCCTCTTGTAGCAGTGATAGAGCTCCAGTTCAGCTTCATTCAAGGTTGTCCTGAAATGGGATGCCAAGTACAGTCAGAAGTTTGGTTTTGTTAACACACACACACACACACACACAGAGAGAGAGAGAGAGAGAGAGAGAGAGAGAGAGAGATTATAAGAATATGTTTTCATTTTAATCCCAGGTGTGAGGATATAGGGATGCTTCACGGCAGGTGACTATGATTTGCTTCATGCTCTAGCAGGGCATGATTTTGCCAGCTGCAGATAGTTACTGTGATTATGTGATAGTTGGAATTGTGGGCATTTTTCAAAGGGTATATAAATGCTAGGGCCCCAAGAAGTGATGTGGGTTGTTGGTTCCTGTTGGTGGCTGTTTATCATGGTTTGTTAAATAGTCATAAGCAAATGAGAAACAACAACAGAAAGAAAGTAGATATCTTCACAGCAATGATCAAACTTGCCCCAAGGAACTCAATGCTCCAATCAGCAGGAAGTAGTCTGACAATATTCAACCTCTGACTTTATTCAAGGGTCTCTTTCTTTTTCTATCATTTTTTCTCTCATATCTAGTGTTAGGGGGTTGAAAGGGTGGAAGAAAATGGGTAAAGAAGGGTAGAAGAAATACGAACCCACAAAATAGCAAAAGACTAACTACCGCCAATCAAGGAGCTTCTCCAACTTCAGTCTGTACTATTTGCTATTAGGACAATGAAACGTGAACTCTGCTAGTCTCTCTGAACCATGTGCTCCCTAACTCAGCTCCCACCTTTTATTCTTAGTTCTGTTATGCTTTGGGGTTAGCTACAACCTGTCTGCTTGCAGCTGTTTGTGGAGCCTCAAAATGATCACCTGCACTTCTAGGGTATATCAAAAATATCACAGTCTGTACCAAATTCTTCCCTGTGGGCTTTGCATCTCACTGTGATGAGGAGTGCACAATAAAGAGCACTCAGGAGCCTGGGAAGATGCTGACACATCTGTGAGAAGGCATCCGATTGCTATCCCAGCCACCTTGGTTCTGGCAAGGCAACAAGATTAAGAGAAATGTAGAAAAAGCCCACATTCTATGTACAATTTGTCTCAACTGCATTTGAGACCATACTTCAGAGTCAGGAGCATGAATCTCAACCAAGAAGCTGGCAAAAGGCCACTGGTGAAGAGCTGAGAGGCTTGCAGACAGAAATCACCTAGAGCAGAAGAGAGAAGAGTGAGAAAAAAGTGGAATCTGAAATCATCTAGACAGCTGAATTATGTATGCTTCAAGACCCTGCAGCAGCTAAGCATGACCCAGAGAAGCTGCCCCAATGCCTTCCTGATTTCTCTAGGAAGCTCCATTATTAAGCAGGAAAACAGCTAAGAGAGTCAACAAAAGCCACTGAAAAGTAAAGATAAGCACAATACGAAAGTACAGGGAAGGTAATTCTTAGAATTAACAGCCAAGCTGAGATTTTTTCTAATTTGACATACAGAGAGAGAATCCAAGGGAGAAAAAAAAATCTTATCCTCTGATTAGTTAAGGTTGTTTTCATGGCACTGCTGGTAAAAAGGTAATATCTTCCTTCTACAATAGTCCATGTACAGCTTTGAAATTTTATTTTAAACATCTTCAGGTATGTCAGGAAACAGTTGGAAATGAACACAGACAACAGGAACAGGCTGAGGCTTAGGTGTCAGAACCTTCAGACAAGGACTTTAAAAGAGCTCTAATTATTGTTTCTAAGGAAGCACACTCGAAGTATCAGACAATTGGACTGAATAATGAGCTTGAAATCTGGTGATTAAAAATGCACAAAATAAGATGACTAACACAGTGGCTAAGTTACCTACAGAGTGAACGTGACAGATAATGATCTCTAAGCAGAAAGTTAGAAGAAAGAGGAGAAGGAATAATACAGAAGAATGTGAAAGCCAGGGACTCGGGTGCTGAGATAAAGATGAATTGGTGTGACTAGAGTCATGGAGGAAAAAGAGAAACTATCCTCACTTGCACATGGGGACATGAGCTATGCAGTGACCATCCCACTAAATGTCACCGTTGTCACTCCCCGTGACTGAATAGCCATGCTCTCTCCCACCTATGGCTGAACAGAGTGTCAAGCATCAGCTGTCTCTGTACTGTCTATGCCTTTAATTTCCCTAGTCAGTCTCCATAAGCATTTCTTCCCTGCAAATCTGAGTTGTCCATTCTTAGCCTATACCTCTTAAAGGACCTGCAATGACAGAAGAGGTAATGATGCAGTTATGAAAAATGATGAAAGACCTCAGGCCACAGAAGCGAGAAACTCTGTGGAGCATGGACAGGAGGAATACAAATGACATTTAACTAGGGTCTTATGGTTTCAGTAGAGATAATGTAGAAGGACTCCATCCTCACAAGGAGAAAAGGTTTATGCAAACAGAAAGTAATGACTTGTAGATTTGTCAGGAAACTATGGTTAAGGAGCAAGTTGCTGTTCCTGAATCTGAAGGACAGCCACCTAGAAGAAGATCTAACACCTGGCATGCACCTAGCTGGAGTGGGATGCTGTCTCCACACTGGACAAAGTAGGATAGGGGTTCCATCCAATGTGTCTCTGAAAGCTCAATCAGGACCAATGTGAGTATAAGACTCACAGGGGAACAGTTGTGACAGCAGTCATGCCATAACCTCACAAAGTTTTTCATTCAGAAATATCAATAGGACATCATAGAAGGGTCTGGAAGAACTTTTGGTGCTTGGCTGAGAGTTAGAAAAGGCAAGAAGTATAAACTTGACCCAGATCAATCTCCCTTAGTGATCAAAAGGGGCAGCAGGAGGCAAAGTGGTGAAGAACTACAGGGCAATACTTCAGCTACAGAACACTGCCTATTGCATGTGTGGTGCATGTTTGTGTATGTGTGCATGTGTGCATGTATGTATGCAGATACCAGAGGTCAACATCAGCAAATGGGGAGGAAATATGAACAAATGCAATGATGTATATGCATGAAAATGTCAGTGAAATACTACTTTTGAAGATAATTTAAGGATCATTCTCTTTACATTCTCTTAGTTACTGAACATGCATTCCTTTAGAGACTTTGGTGGGAGGGGGCTCAAAAACTCTAACAATGAAGACAAATACAAGCAAACATGAAAATCGCCATGAGCACAAAGCATCTTCTTCCAGGCTGTTCAATGATCAATCATTGTCTCAAGACTAAGCTACTTAATGGTCAGGTCTAAGTATATGTACATACAAGAACACTAAATGGACTCAAAAGGTGTGTGTGTGTGTGTGTGTGTGTGTGTGTGTGTGTGTGTGTGTGTGTAAGTAACCATAAAGAAGAGGTCATGAATTTGAGAGAGAATGGGGTTGGGGGACATGGGAGGGGTTTGAAGGGGAATAGGAAGTGATGGAAATTCAATACTCATGTATGAAATAAAAATCAAATTGAAATAAAAAGCATTTAAGCTACTTTGAAAATAAAGGCCATAATAGTGTATTCTATATTTCCCTTACTAATGAACAGAATTAAAAATACTGAGAGTACTATGCATATTAAAGTTCAGGCCAGAGGATAAGAGGACACACATTTTTTTGATTTCTTAGAAATTGATTGAAATGTAATCCACCCAAATGGTGGTTTTTGAAAGAATGTCTTAAAATGTTATAAAGCATGTGAGAGAGACATATCTGCAGGTCCTAGGGGCTCAGAAGAACATCAGACAGAGTTAAAACTGAAAGCGAGCTAACTCAATACCTGGCATGTAAGAAGGAGGACAAGCATTGTTACCATCCAGAAAAAGGAAGCTTTCTAAACTTGTTAAAAGGAATGCAATTACCTAGACATATTCAATGCAGCCAAAGAAGTTGTTAAAGGGAAATGTATAACATTAAATGCGTGTGTTAGAGAAGAAAGATCTAAAGATTGAAGCCTACACCTCCACCTCTGGTAATTAGAAAAGGAATGAACTAAATCTGAAACAAATGGAATAAAAGAAGTAATAAAAAATACTCTAAATAATAAAAGTAAAACAGAAAAGCAATAGAGAAAAAAAGTTTATTTTAAATGTTCAATAAAATTGATCAACCCATAAACAGAAATAACAAAACAAAGCGAGAAGACACAGATTGTCAATATGAGGCCTGATAGTGCTTTACTGACCCTGTGGTCATTATGAGGTGACAAGGAAACAGTGACATTCAGTGAGCATCAATTTGATCATAAATGGTTTGGACCAATTCCTTGGAAGGTACAAGCTCCAACTTACTGAAAGAGAATGAGATGGTGTGAATGGTCCTTGATGGAACAGGGAAATTGGATTAATGAAACACTTGCAGAGAAGAACCCCTCCCCCCGAGGTCAGCAGTTTTCCCTTGTGGGTTTTACCCAACATTTAAGAAAGATATGATACAAATTCTGCACAAACTCTTCCAAAGAGCACAAGAGGCAGGTAGTTCCATAAATAATTGTACAGGCCCACACTGACCTAGTGCAAAGATCAGACCAGACATTTCGAGACTATGGTCTCTCAAACATAAATGCTGAGTTTTCAATAAATTCATAGCAAATACAAATTATCTGCATAAAATGATGCTAAGTTACCAAGTGGGATTCACACAAAGATACAGGGATGGCCAATAGGCCTGTAAGAGATGTGTGTTGTCCTGGAAGGTTGCCAAGAAGATGCAAACTAAAACCATAGTGAGATGCTACAACATGGGTCCCACAAAATGCACTCACCACTGGTAGGCATGCAAAATGCCTTATAAAGTTAAACATATGCATACAAAGCCCAGAAACCATGCTATATATTTGCTTAGTTCAATGAAAGTGAGGTTTGCAAGAATGATTATTTGTGAATGTTCACAGTGACCACTCATAACAACCACATAAAAACAATACAAATAGTTTACAAGGGAATATTTGCACACTCCTTGCAACAAATAAGTATCAGCTTAGCCTTAAGGAAGAACTACGATATATTCAACATAGACATTATTCTGAGCCTCAGATTTGGTAGGTCAGTCACTATGTGACTACATGATATACCTTTTGGTTTTTTACAAATTTTTTTTATTTTGTACTCACTTTACATCTCAGTCATAGCCTCCTCTATCCTCTCTTCCCAATCCCTCTCCTCTGTCCCTCCTTCACCCACTATCCCTTCTCCCCTACCCCTCAGAAAAGAAGGGACTCCCCCAAACCCACCACAGCACTTTGAGTTTCATCAGGAATGTGTACTTCTTCTTTCACAGTGTCCTGGCAAGGCAACCACACTAGGGTGAAGTGATAAAAAAACATGCAACTGACACCATGTCAGACATAGCACCCATCCCCTTTCTGTGGAACGCACATGGAGGCCAATCTGTCCATTGGGTATACATGTGTGGAGAGTCTAGGTCTAGTCCATGCCTGTAAAACTCTAGGAGGCAGAGAAGGCAGAACAGCTGCCACCAAAACTTATAAGTGGGGCATGGACTTAGCTACAAGGGGCCAAGATTTTTGCAGATGGGGACCTCTCTTGACTTTTTGGTAGGTGAGTCATCACATCCTGTATTTGCCAAGTCCTTGGGTAAACATCACCATGGCCTTCAGCTTCTGTCAAGTTTTCAGTAAAGCAAAAATGTCAGAAGTGAGCTTTGCTGGGGAAGAAAAATACCCTTAAAGCCCTTTCCAATAGAAAGTTGATTCTCACCTTTCCCCCAGTGGAGAAGGTATGTGGGTTTTAAGAACACAGAATCGATGCTTTCAAATGCGTACTCAGTACAAGAAATAAACAAGGGCAAAAGATACGTGGCTTTCACTTCTCTAGGAAGCCAGGTCAACACTGGGGCTTAGTGTTCCAAGTCCTGAGCAGGACTGGGTGTTGTGAGTCAGGGTCAAGGCCAGGCTCCCAAGGCAGTCTGTGTGGCCACACAAAAGGACCTATGTTCTTCCTTCAACTGCTTTTCTTGTGCTTTAAAATTTTTATGTGATTTTTTTTCTCTTATTTTTTGGCAAAGTTTAGGGTCATCGTTTTATATTAAATAGAGGAACATGAGAAAGAACCAGGCTCACAGTTCTGCATAAAATGAAAGATAGTTTCAAAAAATTTAACCAAGGACATAATGTGCTCTCGGACAGTAGAGCAATTTGAAGCATTAGAGGCTTGGAGAGGTTGGCAGGATCTGATGTGAGCCCTGCCTCCCACATGCTGGGTGGCATAACCTTGTTTCATAACTTCTCAAGCCGTGCCTTTCTGAGCAGGAGCAGGCTTCCTCACAGGGATGCTGGGAGAATGAAATGAAGTACATATTGCATAGAAGATCAAGGATGGAGGTCAGAGCTGATGCTCCATTTTCACACCATTACGGCCTGACTTGTTGTCAGCATCATTTGCCATTATGTACAGGGTGCCACAGCCGCCCTCCCTGCATGAGTCTGTTTGGGGAAGGCATGAGCAGGCCATCCTCAGAGAAAGCTGGTATTCACTGGCCTCCATTCTAGAGCTCTTCCTTCCCTATAGAACTCCCTTCTGATATTTGGACCTTAGAGATATTTTAGACATCACTTTGGTGGGGAACGTTTTCCTCTTTTGTGAAGAATTCTGTCAAGTTGAATCTTGTTGGATGTCTTTCCAAAGATCAGAACTCAAGGTATACTTACTCATCATGGCAGGCCAGGAGTAGCTGTGCAGGATTTGGGTCCTGGGGTGGGGCTTGGGTTACAAATTTCCTACCCATCACTGCTTAGCTGTGTTAACTGGGGCAAGTTTCAGACTTTTCTGAGCCTCGTTTTGCTCAGCTATGAGATGGAAATCCTAATGATAACAAAAGTCACAGGACTCAAAAGGCTTCTGCCAGATGACATGAGATCCCTATCTTAGTAGCAAATGGGTCAAAGCTTGAATAGTACTTTAATATTATTGACATCCACATAACTATCACATTAGGAAGTATTTTTCTAATACTCAATTCTGCCTAACATGACTCCTTTACTTCCTGTTCACCAAACAGACCTGAGTGACTATGAGGAACGGTAGGGGATTCTTATAACAAGACAAGAATCTCAATTATGGGATTTGCACAATTTTATCACAGGGAGCTTGTACATAGGAAGACACATGCATTTTAATTTCTAGCAGTCATGGGAACTCCAGAGTGTGACTGTCAGGACAAGGGATTTGAACTGAGCAGGATAAAGTGGCAGGGTATTTAGCACTTCATGACCTTTTAGCAACAGGTAGGGGGATTCAGTCGAAAAGAAGCTTCCAGAAGCAGAACTGCAGTGTCTGGAGAGGTGGTGGACTCTCTTGGGGGAGTGGTCTGATGCTCTGCTAGTGAGCCAGAGTTACCCTTTTGAATATTACCTTCTCTAGACTGTCCCATTTCCAGGTAGAACTCATGGCCTCAAGCTCAATAACTTTAGGATCTTCAAAGCCTCTCCCTGATCCACCCCCCCCCCAAAAAAGTAAATCAGGTGCTGGGCTTATTTTCCTCCAGCTTAGGGTGCAAGCATGCTCACAGCCCCAATGCATGGACAGAGGAAAATGCCAGCCTTCCACAGCTCTACAGAGCCAGAGGAACAAAGGAAATCCTCAATGTGGGTGGGTTCCTTTCTACCTCTTTGCTAGAAGTGAAGGATAAGAAAGGTTAGAAAAGACAAGCTGTATTTCCAGTAGGTTTTACAGCCATGGGGTTGGGGAGGGAGGACCGCTATAATCCCTGGGAAGAAAATAGGCAAAGTAAACTTCAACATGAAAAACTTTGAACAACAGGCAATTAACTAGATGGCAGCAGAGGGCACCGGGAGAAAAGATGAAGTGCCTGAAATAAATAAGAACTGGGAAGGAAAATGAAAAATGTTCCCAAGGTAAATGGAATATAATGTGAGGCGCTGCACGATAAAGAAGCAATTGTTTAATGCAGAAGCTCGGGGAAGGCATCTCGCTCAAGCTTCAAAGTCACCAAGAGAGAGACAAGCTATGATACTTAAATGTCGGCTGCAGCAGCCCCTTCTCCATTCCCAGCACCTACTGTGCACTTCTCTTCCCATTTTTGCAGTTTTCCCTGGAGTGTAGAGCTACTGAGTGTCCCAGGTACAAGCTGGTCCAGGGTACCCCGTCCTCCCTATACACAATTTTTTTCTTGTTTAGTAAAGACATTCTTTGCTAAAATCAAGTTAGAGAAAAAAAATCAATTAGAGGCAGACGACAAGAATGTGGTCAGAAAGAAAGGAAAAGAAAAACAAACCCACACACTAAAAATCTATTTTGTTCCAATCTCAATAATTAATATACAAAATCTCTGCTTTTCACAAGCCTTATAACAAATCAGATCAGAATACGAGCGCATAAGCTTGGCTGGTTGTCCATACAACTACGGAGGTGGAGGAGGCTTTTAGGAGAAGGAAGCCTGATCTGGATTCAGAACACAAGTCAAAATGGTCAAGCAAGAGGGTGTAGCCACCCTCATCTCAGTAGACTACATTCCTTCTGAGAACTGCAGCTATGGTAACAACAGGAACATAGGCAATGGTCAGGAGCAGCTGGAAGGACCATGAAGGAAGGGACTAGGCAACTAGGCACAATCCAGTCTGGACCAGTGTCCATGTGGGTGTGTTTAAGTCCACACACGAACAGGTGGTGGAGAACCATGGGAGTATTTTAAACACGCGAAGTGCAGGAGGAAAGCTCAATAGCACTGTGAAGATACCCTTCTTCTGCATGCCAGGTCTGAGTGGTCAGGTCCAGCTAAAGGTAAAGACCCACAGGAGACTTTGAAGTCGATGCTGTGAAGATAACAAACTGTTTCCTAGACGTTATCAGTGGTGATGAGAAGTAGTTGGACTGGAGACACGAAAGGGAACTGAGGATTGTATGGAATGCAGGTCTAAGGACAAAGAATCCAGGATGCATAGAGTCCAGCTGAGGACTCACACAGTGTCTGTGTTTGTATTTAAATATGAAAATGTAACTCCTGGCAAGTCGGGTGACGTGTCCTCTAAGTGTTGTCGCAGAATCATGAGAAACCAGAGTACCAGAGGGAAGTCTCCTTGTTTGTTCTAGTATCAGGGCATGCCAGCTGCATACATCAGAGGCTCCAGTGTAAAGACGACATGGGAACTAAAAAGCAAAGTGCCTGGAAACCGGTCTCCTGGCATATTAAGAGCACCACCACAATCTGGTATAATTCTAAATAAGAGAAAAAATTTTTATTCTCACATATTTTTGTCTTTATGATGTGCAAAGCCCTGTGACTGGTACTGGATATATAACACAAAATTGCACTTGGGTGGTTGCCCTACTGTGCAGTAGCACACAAAACTGCTAAGTAACTTGGCACCTGTGGATCTGCCTCTCCAGGGTGCTCTTTCTCTATTCTCCTCAGCCTCTGGTAGCCACTATGTTATTCTAACTTCTATCAAGTTCTTGTCTGAGTTTCTAGCAACATTTTCAAGTGCCCATGTGAGTGACATGCAGAATTTGTCTTTCCACGTTGGGCTGATCTCACTTGGCAGCTATCTCCAATTCCTTCCATGGAAGCATTTCATACATACATTTTGTGGTTGGACAGTAATCCACCATGTGGCAGCTGCTAGCTGCTGTTTCTCAATTGATGCACACTTGGGTTAAGTCTCTTTTAGCTAGTGTGAACAACACAACAATGAACATGGTACAGTAGCCATCTCCTCAGGATTCTGGTTTATATTCCTTTAAACCCAGCAAGTCCTACTCCATAGATAATGAGCTATTGGCAATTGATAACTTGATGGAGAGTAGGGGCATTTTTCTTTAAGCTCCAACTAAGATCACACATCTAAGAGTGCATGGGAGTCACAAATTGGGTTTGATGAGGTGGGAGGGTGGGAAAGGGAGAATATCAGATGTTTACTACAGAAATCTTTTGCACTCTGTAACTTGCCTCTTCACTCTGGTTATTTCTTTTCCTATTTTACAGAATTATATTTATCTATTTTTGCTTTAGATTCTTATATTTTGCAGTCTTGTTCCATGCTGACAAAGAAAAAGAAACAAACAAAACAGAAAAAATTTGCCTGCTGCAGTGTTCAGTGCATCATCTCTGTGTTTTGTCTAATATTTTCACAATCACTGGTGCTATATTTGATATTTTAACACATTCTGAGTAGATGTTATAGATGTTCTATAACAGTTATAAAACACTGTGGTCTACTTGAATCCTTCTGCATGTGGATACCCAATCTGTATAGTAGTTACAGAAAAGACTCCTCTCTAGTGGATTTGCAGTACATTTGAGCAGCACTTGGCTATAGACACAAGGGTTTACATCTGGTCTCTTTTGTTGAGCTATGTGACTGATTTTATGCTCATTATAGCTTTGTAGCATACTTTGAAATTAAGCAATATGCTTCTGCTTTTCTTTTAGCCAAGATGGTTTGTGTTTGGTGTGTGTGTGTGTGTGTGTGTGTGTGTGTGTGTGTGTGTGTGTGTAGGTCTATATATGTGCGAGGGGGTGTTTCTATGTAAAAGTTATGATTTTACTACTTCTAGGAAGGATGATATTGAAAATTTGATAAGATTGTAATAAATCTATAGATTGGGTAGTACAGATAACTAACGCCAATTTTAAACATAATAGAGCATTATTAAAATAACATGATTTTTATTTTTATTATTAAATTTCTTCTTTAACAATTTCATGTGTGTGTGTGTGTGTGTGTGTGTGTGTGTGTGTTGTGCATTCTGATTCCTCTCACCCCTACCCTCTTATGATGCTCCCACTCCTGTCAGCTCCCCTTATTCCTTACTAGCTGGTTTACATATGCTTGACTTTTCATCTTATCAGCGAGGATTGTGTGTGTAATCTTGTCTTTGAACAATTCCTTGGAGCCCATTCGGCTCAACATTGGATTTTCTTTAACTCATCTGTGTATGTGAATTTTCTTATGGAAGCAATGAAAATGCTGCACAAAACTCAGGTCCCTCCCCCTGCCACTTTCTTTAAAACATGCTTGACCTTTAGTTTACTGATGAGGAAGAGATGGAAAAGCATGCTCTTACCCTCCTTAGCCTTCCACAACCTCATCTTCAGTGTGAGAAACAAGTTGATATAGGGTGGGATAGCTTCCTTGGTCCTTCACGGTTCTGGATTGCCAATGGTTTCCCTTGCGATCCCTAAGAACTGTGTTTATACCATGTTTGGTGCTATCATAAGGCACCAGTGAACAAGAGATTTAGGAGACAGATTTTTCAGGCTATTCATGTTTATTCTAATATAACCCTTTCATCCACACAATCTCAGATTCCATGGAGACAGACTTCCCTGCTATCTAAGATCCTCACACCTGAACTCCCATACATTAGGGGTCTGGTCCACAAGAATATCTTGACCAGTCTGTTCCATCATGCCAGAGAGCAGCAGTAAACACAAATGCTGCAAGAGCTTCCTCTGCTTCTGTGCAAGCCTTGTCATCTATCAAACTTCAGCCACAAAGCAGGAGTTCAAGAAAAGATAAGACAGCAATGAAACCCAGCATACAAGTCACTTGCCCTACAAGCAGGCCATTGACAGAAGAGACATAGAGGCTTGGCAGCTTCCTGGATTAAACAAATGTCAGGCAGTCCAGGTAGTTTCTTGCTGAGCATTGGGGCATGGAAGAAGACCTATTTGTCTACATTACCATACCTGATATTTTCTCCTCTAACTGAAAGATCCAGTCTTTCTGACCTAGGCCAGATTCATTCTCATAGCAGTCTCAGCCACTCACTGGAAAAAAACTGACAGTAGATGCTCCCACGTGCTTGGCAGCCACACACTCTACCTTTTACCTGATTGTGGTTGAGTTGTCAAGGAAAGCTCTCCATTTCTTGTTTCTCTAGAAAGTGTTCTGGTGATGAGTTATAATGAGAGTAGCTCTAGGATAGCCCTTTAGAGCTGTGCAGAGAAAGCTACTACATCATATGTTCATGGTCACATCCTGGCCTTGGTAATATATTGCCTAGGAGTCTGGGAGCGTGGAGAGGACAGGAGACTTTGGGGCTCACTTGGATGGCCAGTTGACACAAACATATTCTGAACAAAGTTCTGTTTCCAGTCATTTGCCAAATAACCTCCATAGGAATCTCTTCACATGAACCTGAGAGATGTGGTCTGAATGGAAAAGGTTGATGGGAAATCAGGGATCTAAAAACACAGAAGGCAGACTTATACACATTCTTCACCTTGCTTGTATATGCCCATTAATGCACACACTCGGCAAATATTTCTGTGGGTGGGGCTTTGGCATATCTTCACTACTGGAGCAGTCATGATATTGTCTGACTGGGTTCTCATGATGTGGTGAAATATTTGAGGTAGGCTTTGAGGAAAGACTAAGAATTCACTAAGGTGTGGAAGATATGGCAAAACAAAGAGAATGCACTTAGCAAAACTACATTTTAATTTTTGAATTTCAGTCCCAAAGCCTTGTCAGGTGTAGCATAGCGCCTGAACATCCTGCCGAGGGGAAAGAGACATGTTGTGCATCTCTGTCTCCTAGGCATGGCATAGCTGCCATTGTCTTGGAACTAAAGTAGCTGTGACCAACCACAATACCTTTAAGCTTAGGTCTACTAACTTCGCCCTCTGGGAGGGGAACAGGCTCATAGCCCTCCACCCCTTAGGAGAGGTGGGGACAACAGTTTCTAGGGATGCTCCTCAATGAATTAACTGACAATGAATCATGTGTGCTCCTGTAAGAAAGCCACCACCATCCTCCTGCATGTAACCCCAATAAACTCATTGGTTTTCCAAGCTAGACATGGCTGGAATCACCTTGTGGTCTGTTGCTGCTCTTGTCTGAGGTGGGGACAAGTTGCCCTCACCTAGGAAAAGTCACCCAAGAGGCAAGCATGACATAAAACAACACTGCAAATTTGGAGAGACTGATCCTAAATGTAGGTTTTTAGAAGGGTCCTTGTAATGGCATATCAGTGGGAAGGGGGTGGAGTGGGGAGACTGTATTAAGGATGGAGATGAAGACGAGACCCTCACTATTCTGCCCAGGAATGAGAAAGCAGCTGGGTGGTGACAACATAGACCAGACATGAAGGGAAGTAGAAGTCAGGTTTCTCACTGCCTTAGCTCAGGCACCATACTCTAGAACAGGTTGGGTTTCTTTAGTCTCCAGCCCCAAGCTCTTCAGGGTAGTCAGTGTAGAACTAGCATTCTTTTTAGATCCCTGCTCGGTTGTGCCCCCATTCGAGTTTCACTTGCCCTCATTTTCATCCTAAGGGTCCCTTCTCAATAACCTGCATACTATTTCCTGCCTCCCAGGAAGCTCACTCAAGCCTGTAGTGTCAGGAATGGCTATCATAAACTAAAATGGCTTTTGGGGTGGGGGGATCAAATCCCTCTTGGATGGCAATGAGGACCTGACAAGGAGCATGGTAGCACACATGCTGCAGCAGTGTGGATTTTAGCATGTCTAGCTGTGAAGAGCTGGTTGGAAGTTGAATGGGGGGGGGTATAGGGGGGTGGATGGAGGTTCTTTGCCTATGATAAGAGTCATGAGGGAAGTGAATAGATGTTGAGGGTGGCTGTCACAGAAGCCACCTGAGGTACTTAAGAGGCAGTGAGAAGCTTTGGTCTGTTATATCTCAGGACCATCTGAAAGCCTCTAATAAAAGCCTCATCACATGCAGACACCACACCAGCAGCCATGTTGGAAGAAAGCCCAAAGGTTCTCACTTTAACTGGACTGATGTGAAGACCCTATGTCTAACTCAGGCCTCATCCCAAGGGCCTGAGATATGGACCTCCACACCTTGCTGGGACAGGACACTTCATGCAGTGAGTGCAGCCAAGGGACAATGCCTCATGCTCCACTCAGGACTCACTCTGATTCAGCTCTACACAGATCACATGCAAGAAATCTGAAGGGACCCTGGGCTGCTGGAATAGCGGAGTGCCTCCCTGAAGGAAGCAACTGCCATGTCCCAGCCCCCTGGACAAATCGAACCAGGGTTCACCTGAAAGAGGGGGTGCAGAGTGAAAGTGGGGACGGAAACCCAAGAAAATTGAGTCAAGTCTAGAGATTTCTGATCAAGACTCTCTTTAAGGCAGACTTTATATAGCAAGGTTATATAGCAAGGTCAACAGGATCTATTCTAATCCCACTTTCCCTAGCCCCCAGGCAAGAATACAATCGCCTAAATATCTCCCTGTAAGAACATCCTTAATCCTCTAGGTAGTTCCCTGTAAGGACTTGCCTGTTTCTCTGGGTAGTTAATCCAAAGATAACCTAGAACACAGGACCTCCTTCAGCAAGAGTCAACAACTCGAAGGTCACAGTATGTAGCCTAAGCACAGGATTTCTAACATGGCTGAGATTAGCATGGCTCCCCATACCGCACTCTTTGAAAATGTGGAACAGCCGCTGACCCAATGATAAGAAAGAGCAAGAAGGTATTTCAGGGAGGGAGAGACAGAGATAATTCTAACTTATGAGCTGTTGGTGAGGCATGAAAAAGAGCTCTCACACAATCAGTATTCTGAAAAAGTGATTGTGGAGAGCTGCCATCCTAACTCAGCAATGTCGTTAGAATTGCTATCAGTCTCTGCTAGGGCTGTGACAGCTTGTGCCTGGGGTGATGCAGGCAGCCACCTTTATTCTCTGTGAAGATAAGATTCTTGTTTACGGCAACTGTCTTCTTGAGAAAAAGTACCATAAGCTAAATTGATCCACGCTGATTGTGCCTTTTCATTAGGTAAAATGTGTTATTAGTACATGATGTGCTTGTTTGAAAGCTGATTTCAAATGCGGTTGACAAAGGCTGCAAATGAGATTTTAATCCACCAAAATTTACGTTCTCGTATTCTATAAAACAAAAAAAGTTTCTGAATTAAACAAAAATCAATGGAGCAAGTCAAAACAACAGCCGTGCCCTAAATTTACTGTGACAGCATCCTTTGTCCTTCTAACTTCTCCCCTTAAGTCTAGAGAGTGCATCTGGGGTTTCTTAGATTGGAATCCTCTGACTTCAATACGTTAATTCATTTTTGCCATCTAGCTGTACTTGGTTACTTCAGGTAGTGGGTAAAATTGTGTGTGTACGACGTAAGGAAGAGGGGAGGGTATTTTAAATGTTGACTTCTAGGACCAGCCCCATTTTTTTTTTCCTCATGGATGCATGGCCCATTTCCCATGTGTTTGTTGTTGTTTTTGTTTTGTTGGATTTTTTTCTTTCTAAATCCACCAGCCTGTGGTCCTTTGTTTTGGAATCCCTGGGAAACTGATCTATGTTCAAAATAGCAAGGAGCTGCTTGCTCGTTCAGGCCTAGCAGTTCAAGCACGCAGAGTAAAATGTAGCCCTTGGCCCCAGCAAACTAATGCTAATTGTGGCAATCCATTGCTTTAATGTTGGCGGCCTGCAAGAGATGATGATCTAGGACAGCTGTCATTCTAAGGCCACTTCATTGGAGGGTTTTTTAAAATGGAATATTATCTCTACCATGTCAGTCTCTATCATACTGGATTGTATCCCTTCAAATTATGCACTAAAATTCTTTCTCATTTCAGTTGATTTTGCCTGGCACTCTGCTACTGTGAAGAGAGAAGCAAGACACCATCTTAGATGGTTCATTCCGATGTCAGTCTGACTGAGCTTCAGGATTCCCAGATACTTGGTAACACGCTGTTTCACTGCCTAAGGAACCCCAGAAGGTCACAGCTTTTGGACTCTGTGCACATAGGGAGGCAAAGGGATCTTCCTGTCAGGGTGGCCACCATCTCACCTGCTCCTGGTGTGAGTGGAACAAGAATGCAGTGGAAGGAAGAATTCAACCAAAGGTAAGAGCTAGGACCTATGGGTTTTGTCCTTGGACTTGAGCTGTTACCACCTGCTTTCTTAGGTCTCTAGCTTATACATATGGAACTTCTCAGTCTCCATCCCATGATCAACTTCTGAACAAGACATTTCTTATATCCAAAAATACTATTATATATTATTTATTATTGGTTCTGGTTTCCTTAAGAGTTCTGAGATGGCACCCAAAGCCACTCCTACTCTATGGATCTTTCTTTTATGGTTGAGAGCAGAAATAGATGGCCAATTTATTAATTTCCTCATTTTAAAAATCTGTGTATCTACACATACAAAAGATACTGAGGCCTGGGAATATGCTGGCCACAAAACCAGGCATGCAGCACTGTTCTCACCAGTCAAGACTGACATTACACAAAGCCACAGTCCTAGCCCAAAGGAGCTGTTGGAATGACTGGGGGAAAAAAGTGGTCCAAGAGAGGTGATTGGTGCAACCTTCCAGCTCCTGGAATGCCTTGGTAGCAGAGAAACAGGCACAGTTTTGCTTGAATATCAGCCATCTGCCTATCAAGCCTCTCAAGCCTCTTGTTGGTGCATAGCCTCTGTGAAGGGAGCTTTCTGACTATATAACAGACAGAAAGGTGCTCAAGGATCAGACTGAGGCAGGGCATTTATCTCTATAGCTCCAAGAGAGTGCATATTGGGCCCTGATACAGCCTGAGGGTAAAGGTTATGAAACCTGAGCTGAGGGAACACAGAGCTGAACAAGGAGGCCCTATAGCTGCGTGTTCAGTGACAGAGGGAGCCACAGTCCATAGAGCAAGTAGTTTAGTGGACTTTCCTCACATACTCCCTCTGGTCTTTCCACCTCAATTCAGTAGATAGTAGAAGTTTATAGTCCAATATCTGCTGCCAATTTGGCTTAAAATGTCACCATAGTTTATGCCCTAGGGAAGAGTTGTTGACCTGTGTCTATTACAATCATAACCCCACTCTTCACTATCCAGTATCCCTTGAAGCAAAACCTGTCACTGCCATTGATAAGATATACGTACCTGGTGCCAAACTGGAAAGGCCCATGCTTTGATTGGGGCAAGGGTTAGGTCTTGCTCTCTAGGTGTTGAATGCAGGTAGACCTCCCACAGCAGATAAATCAGGAAGAAAGGGAAGACAGGAGCTTTAAAAGGAGTGGGGACCTGCAGCCAGCTGTGTCACCCAAGTAAACACTCTAGTCCCAATTTGACTCCATTGTTCTGGGTAAAGTGTCTTCCTCAGAGCCCCATTTTAACACCATGGAAAGGGTCTGGGTGCAAGTTTCCTTCTGTTTTATTGTTGGTTGTTGTTGTTGTTGTTGTTGTTGTTGTTGTTGTTGTTGTCTTAGTTCAGCTGGCAAGTGTTGAGGGGAAAGTAGCTAATGCTTTAGTATAGGAGTGCCTGACCGACTAGAAACCAGTTCCCCTCTGATAGCTGTGGATTCCGCTGGCAACCGCCTAGCCACCAGAAATGCTCTTTTCACCCAGAGAGCCAAGGCATCAGCAAGACCCGGATTTGTCTATCATTCTCTGATGGTTTTTCTCCTTTGGCTATAAGAGGCAAAGGAAAGTAGCTGCTCAAAAGTGTTTGGAGTCATATGTTGCCCATCAGCTCTTCCGGTTTATAATTTTATTTATTTATTTATTTAGAGTTCATACATGCATGCTATATTTTACAACTAAAAATATAAAATGTAAAATTTACATCATTTACAGCCCTACGTGGTAACCTGTCAGAGGGCTTTTTGTCTAGAGAAGATAGAGTCTTTCTCTTTCAGCATCCATTAATTGCTTATAGTTTTTCATCTAGGGGCACTCCCAACCACATGGATAGGTTGACTGGTACCATTTTCAGGTCTTGTTCAGGCAGCCATATATATATATATATATTTTTTTTTAAATTTAGGTTTCATGGGTCACAGCTTCCCAGCCACAGATACAAGATATGATTACACAGCGGACTCTGGCTCTTACAAATCTTCCACCCCCTCTTCTATTATATTCCCTGCACCTGAAGAGTAGGAAGTGTGCTGTAGTTGTGTCTTTTGGGCAATTCCACAGTCAGTTCTCTGCATTTTGACCAGTGGTGGCTTTCTCTAATCATCTCTATCTGCTACAAAAGCAAGGTTCTGTGATGAGGAGAGGGAGCTATACCCAACTGTGGTCTACCCACTTATTTTTACTTCCCCCAGACCTTGCATCACTGATGACTTCTTAGTGCCTTTAAGGTGGAAGACTCTTCTGCAGGAGTGAGCAACCTGGTACTAGAAGCAATCAAGAAGGTGCTGTGTACATGCTATTCACAGCTGCTGCTGGGGGAAAGTCTTCTGAAACCGGGAGGGTGAGATACAGACTGTTGTAACATCCCCATCATTGATGTGGCCTAAGACAAGCCATTTGCTACCAGGGCATCATTGTCTTCAGTTACAACATGGGAAGGGAGTGTGTCATCAAGCTGGGCAGAGAAGAAGGTACAGAAGCTCATGGGTGCTGTACAAGCAGATCTTAGGGGTTCAAGTCTGTACCTTCTGCAGAGCAGCGAGCTGTGTGTGCAGCCTGTACTCTTTCTGTGCCTCCGTTTCTGGATAGCCCACCAATGGTGAAGAAGCAGGAAAACAGGGAGGGAGAAGGTTCAGAAGGTGTCCACTGGATCCTGTGGTGGATCAGACAGGCCACTCACTTAACAGGGAGATTTTCTTCTTCTATCTGTGAGGGGAAAAAAATCCATGAATTAAGCATGAAGGGTCTGCTTTGTAAATAATACATTTTGACAGATGACGGGATTTTGAATTATAGGTGCCTTTGGAACCTAGGTGTAGACATGGCAGAACTTAGGTGGGATGTCAGCAAGACCAGTAGAGCCCGGGGAGAATGCCTGGCGGCCAGCTCGGGGAGCAGACAGGAAACAATTGCTGCTCATCCGTCACCTTGCAGCAGCCTCTGATGAGTGCGGCTGACAGCAGGGAGACAAATGCTGCTCCTAGTGGGCAGGAGAAGAGGCGAAGGAGGGAAGGGATGACTCAGCTTCCAGTTCTTCTGCTTTTATGAGGCCAGCTAGCCAATATAGGCATTGGGGAGCGGGGGATGGGGGTGGGGGGAGGGAATGGGAAGTGACAAGAATCATAGTGGCTACCCAAGATTTCTATCCTACTCCCACCAGCACAGAATGGAGGGGGAAAAGAAAGATCTGAGATCTTGGCAGGATGCCCAGATCAGTGGCTACACACAGACTGCAACACTGAACTCACTCAACCCCTGAGCCTCTTAGATGTATTCTGAGACCTCTGATCCCACAAACCTATACTTCTGGATTTTTTTAACCTATAATTTGAATGATGCTTTGAGAATTCACTTGCTTTGTTCAATTATTCATTTTTTTTTCATGTGCAATATCACGCTGGTAAGGACTCTGAGGACCCAGGTACCGAAAAGTCCATGCACCAGTGTAACCTGTCTCTTGGGGGATACCTGAAGGTGGTAGGCAAGGAAGCCGTTTTTCACAGTCTAAACTTCCTTCGTCCTCATGAGTTATACCATCCAGGCATTCTATATTGAAAGCATGCCTGAAACCTGGAAACATCAGGAGCGTGTTGCCTGGTCCTATGTGCACTGACTTGAAAGCAAAGCCCACCAAGCCCATAATGCCTTTGTTGCAACATGTGTGAGAAATAACACCTAGTTTATAGGTGGGGTGCAGTACAGATGTGCTCAAAGCTTAGGTGGACTTTGTCACTCTGTAGCTTCCCCTGGAATGTTTGGGACCATGTGAGACTCCACATTATGTCACATTTTCATTAACTCCAGGGACCACCCAGTGACTTCACACTCTCACTCAACACTCCATCCACTTCTTATGTTTGAGGTATACATGGACAACAATGTGAGTGACCCCAAAAGAGAAACTGGGCCTTATATCCGCCTGACAGTAGCAGGAGCCACACTCAACCTCTTAAAAGTTCTATTTTTATTAGTGTATGATAATTAGACAAGGTAGCGAAATTCACCATGACATTTTTATTCAAGTATAGTATCATGTATTTAGGCCACACACACACACACACAAACACACACACACACACACACACACACACACACAATTAGCCTTCACTCTCTTCCCAAAGAGTCCCTCTTTCATGCATGTATGTGTATATATCTCTATATAAAATCAAGATTCTTCATATAAGATAAAACATGATATCTTTCTGAATCTGGCTTATTTTTCCTTTTTGTTTATTTTTTGAAATTGTATTTTAATTACAATATTTCTCTCTTCTCTTTCTTCCCTCCATACCTTCTCATATACCCCTTCCCATTCTTCATCTAATTCATAGTCTCCTTGTTCATCAGTTGTCATTGTATGAATATCTACTGACCCAAATGCCTCCTCCTGAGTACTAGATTTCAGGGTACCAAAACATGCCATGCAAGCTTCCAAAAGCAACCAAACTTTCTACACAGCTGTGATGCCTATGAACCGTATCAATGCTTATGGTGGCATGTTTTGGCAATAATCAATGGATCTTGAGCAGGTCTTAAATACAACAAAACAAAAGGGATACAATATCTGATACTAGAAGCCTATCTAACTATGGCTCAGTGCTAATGAGGTCACAATTATTGGTGGTAAATCTACAACCACCATTTTATTAAGCCAGCATCATCTCTAACAACATTCTACAAATATCTGTGCTTAGACTCCCAGATAAGTGTAGTCTTCAGCCATCATCAAAACAAAACAAAACAAAACAAAACAAAAAACTTCTTCTCTGCAACAAACAAATGGAGACCATTACAGAAAACCACCAACAATCAGTACGCAGAATTGTGAAGCCCAGTCCCAATGGGTATATCTACACAACACTCCCATGCGTAAGGCTCAGAGAATATTGCAGAAGAGATGAAAGACTGTAGGACCCAGAGAAGCAGGGAATTTGCTGTGATGTTTTATCTCTTAGTAACATCTAAATTTACACCTGAAGAGTCTTAACATGTTGCTGAACATTAGCTGAACAAGGAGGACTCCAATGGAACATGCCAAACTGCATAGTGAAAATCCTATGAGGCCTCAACCTTACACAGAGAACTACAGGCAACCAAGGAAGCTGTGAATGGTAGAGGTGGCCCTCCCCAGGGAAAACCATACCAACTGGTTGTTCAGGGCCAAACAGCTCTGAAAACATACATATAAGAGAGTTATTTTTCTTAATGTATTGATCTCCAGTTTTATCCATTTTTCTACAGATCACATAATTTCATTTGTTCTTTATGGCTAACTACAAGTCCTCCTTTGTGTGTGTGTGTGTGTGTGTGTGTGTGTGTGTGTGTGTGTGTGTGT
>OU015748.1:75237168-75273202 GCA_907169655.1 Acomys percivali | reverse complement strand
GAGTTTTTGATCTTAGCCATTCTGATGGGTGTAAGATGGAATCTCAGCAGCCTTATTCATAATAGCCAGATCATGGAAACAGCTTAAATGTCCCTCAGTAGAAGAATGGATAAAGAAACTGGGGTACATATACACTATGGAATACTACTCAGCTATTAAAAACAAGGAATTCCCGAAATCTGTGGACAAATGGACTGAGCTAGAAATGATCATAATGAGTGAGTTAACCCAGAAGCAGAAAGACTCAAATGGTATATACTCACTTATATCTGCATACTAGCCCAATGGACATGTCCCATGAAAGCCTTCCCTTACCAGGAAACTGGGACCGAGGGGAGGACATCCTATTGGGACTCTAGATGAGAGAACAATGGGAGAATAGCAATGTAGAAGGATCCAGTGGGTCCCAGAAACCTACAAGTAGAACATTATGATAGGCAGATTTGGGTCATGGGTCCCGCTCAAACTAAGGCCCTAGCCAAGGACAATACAGGCGGTAAAATTTAAACCCCTACCCTGATCTAGCCCATGGACAGGACAGTCTCCACACTTGAGTGGAGAGAGGGATTTGACTTTCTCAAGTACTCTGGTGCCTCACATTTGACTATGTCCCCTGGCGGGGGAGACCTAGTGGCACTCAGAGGAAGGACAGCAGGTCACTGAGAAGAGATTTGATACCCTATGAGCATATACAGAGGGAGGTAATCCCTCTGAGGAACAGTCATAGGGGAGGGGAATAAGGGGAAAATGGGAGGGAGGGGAGAATGGGAGGATACAAGGGATGGGATAACCATAGAGATGTAACAAGAATAAATTAATTTAAAAAATAAATAAATAAATAAATTAAAAAAGATGCTGTTGTCAAACTACTTGGTTTGCAGTACTTGGTCATGGCAGCCTTGGGGAGCATATATATATATATATATATATATATATATATATATATATATATATATCCAGATTCTATGCCCATCTGTTATTTACAAGTTGTGGACACTGAGTTAGCTATTTCCATTCTCTGAAGCTACCATCACCCAATAAAAAATAAAATTAGACACATGACACATGTGTCTTTGATGTTTCTTGATGTCATATTCTAAAAGCAAAAAGCATGTGTAGAGTATAATTTTAGCAGTAAATTTTGATCCAATAATCCATTATATTATGTGACTATATACTCAATATAAATCTTGTTAATAGGTGATTTCACATATTTTTGTACTAAGTCTTTGAATTCAGGATGCATTTTATACTCATAGCACATCTCTATTCAGAATAATCTTGTGTAAATGTTCAATAGCCACATGATTTACACTGCTGCTCTGACCTTTATTTTTTCCATCTGTGACAAGCATATAATACCCAACTCTGGCCTTTTGGATTTTAGAGTATGTTGTGAACCAATAGTGGTCCATGCAATATAAGACTGCTTTTATTCAGCTGTCTTCAAACATGAATACAAGAGCTTTTGAGATGGCTCACAAAGTCAGTTTTCATTTTGCTCTTGCAGGTTATAACCTGTCTTCCTTTTGAAAGTGATACACCACAACTTCTCACCCATCCCCAGACTGTGGAACTCTGGGAACGTGAATTCATATTTTTTTCTTGGAGACAGATAGATCTGGGCTGCTCTGGCACAAGCCTACACTCTCTATACACTAGGATTTCCTAATTCAAAGCTAAGCCAATCAGATATATCTGATACATTTGCAGGAGCTTACAAGGGAGGATGATTAGCTGCTGCTAACCCCAGAGGTGCTAGTGGCCACCCTTCTACCTTAAGGAGTGAGGGAACCTAGAGAATAGACCCAAGACTGAGAGTTGAGTTCCTATCCAAGGATCAAAGTGGGGTTTCTGTGGTATATAAACACAGAATAAAAAATGGAGAAGAGACCATTTCATTATTTCACCTGGTCTCAATTTATTTCTGTCACGTGCACCCAGCATCCTGCCAATTCCTAAACCCACACAAATGGAACTAGTTTTATATGCTGTGCTTTGAGCTAAACGATGCCTGTGTTTATGTGTTTTTTCCTCTTAGGGAAAGTCTGAAATACAAGAAGTCAGAAGACAATGCAGAAAGCTGCTAGATGCACACTTGAATCTGCCAGGAAAAAAAAAGAGAAAAATGTCTGAGCTTGTGTGGCCCTGCTTAAAAGATTGGTCAGGAGGGAAAGGACCCACCGTTATGAAGAAAGCTTCACAAAGAAAGCCGTATTTGGAGGTCTAGATGTAATTGAGAGACAAAGAGTTTGAACAGGTATCTATAAACCAAAGCTACAGGTAATTAGTCATTAATTAAATGCCAAGCTTGAAGTCCTGGTGTGGGGGTAGGGGGTTTCCTCTCTAGTGCACAAATAGGCTCTCTGCTCTCGAAGCCTTGAAGACAAAATTAAGAATTGGGCACCAGACCTAATCAAAATAGCAGAGCAACTTCAGAGGAACTTCCCCTGTCAACCTTGGGAAGTTTGCAGCAAGTTCAGGGCCAAGATTAAGATGTGGGAGACTAACAGTACAATACAGATGTGAAAACCCACAGTTAATGCACCTGAAAATCTCTAATCTCAAAATTGCTCTAAATCTGTGTTGCCTGATATAGTCCACAATTCTTCCTTCTAAAGGATTAGAGAT
Source organism: Acomys percivali (assembly GCA_907169655.1). NCBI lineage: Eukaryota > Metazoa > Chordata > Mammalia > Rodentia > Muridae > Acomys > Acomys percivali. Next base: position 75,270,571 of record OU015748.1, on the reverse strand, counting down.
GGCTCAGGAACCTGTAGACTGCAAGATAAGGCATCACATCCCCAGTACTTCTCAGACAATAAGGTTAATCCACAGTATGATGGCAGCTGAAAAACCACTGAGCCTGCCAGGAGACAAGAAAGGCTCTGTACCCTCAGATGCTGACTTGCACAAATAGGAAGCAGGAGAGCATGTGTGACCTGAGTGTAAAGACTTCTGGCTGTTTAATAAGAAATAGCCAACACAAGGATACATTCTCTTGATGTTCTTATACTAATGAAGAACCCACACTTCTCCATGATGGTCTTAAGAGATAAAAAAAAAAAATTGGGTTTTGTGGGACATGGCCCTTGGGCTAGTATACAGATATAAGTGAGTATATACCATTTGAGTCTTTCTGCTTCTGGGTTAACTCACTCATTATGTTCATCTCTAGCTCAATCCATTTATCCACAAATTTCAGGAATTCCTTGTTTTTAATAGCTGAGTAGCTGAGTAGTATTCCATAGTGTATATGTACCACAGTTTCTTTATCCATTCTTCTACTGAGGGACACTTAGGCTGTTTCCATGATCTGGCTATTATGAATAAGGCTGCTATGAACATGGTTGAGCAAATTTTCTTGTTGTGTGCTGGAGCATCTTCTGGGTATATACCAAGGAGTGGAATAGCTGGGTCTTGAGGAAGCCCTATTCCCAGTTTTCTGAGATAGCACAAGACTTTCTCATGTACGCACATTTGACCATGTCCCCTGGAGGGGGAGACCTGGTGGCCCTCAGAAGAAGGACAGCAGGTTACCGAGAAGAGACTTGATACCCTATGAGCATATACAGGGGGAGGTAATCCCCCTCAGGAACAGTCATAGTGTTGGGGAATAAAAGGAAAATGGGCAGGAGGGAAGAATGGGAGGATACAGGGATGGGATAACCATTGAGATGTAACAAGAATAAATTAATAAAAAAAAAAGTGGGTTTCCCTGAGTGAAGTAGAAATGTCAAGTCAGACTCCAGGTTCCAGAGGTAGAATGTATGTGTATATAATTTGAGTCTAGAAAACTCATCAGTTTGGAAGACACTCCACGTAAGCCAACAGGGATGCAAGGAGTTGTGCTGGAGGTACTAGCACTACTGAGGAGTTCCTCAATGGGTGTCCTTTAAGGGCAGAATGCCAGAAAAGACATTCAGTTATATTGTGAGAGAAGTCTCCAATCACAGGTACCACAGGGATAAACTGTCATAAACAAGATGGGAAAAACAACCATAATAAGTAGAAGGCCAAAGACTCTGACCAAGAGATAACAATGGCGATACAGAACGTAGGAAATAATCCACAGTGGCCAATGGATCTGATGCCCAGTCCATTACACCAATAGCGATCAAGAGCTAACAACTTCAGACACCTCATGCCTCTAGGCAGGATCTTAGAAACCTCTGTGGATCAGCTAACAGAAGCAAAACTTGTTGGATAAACATTGTGTTGTCTGGACTATAGAGCTGATGGCACACACCACCCTCACAGACTTGATGGAGGCTGGTGCCTCCCTCAGAAACTTCTCTTGCTGTTTTACTCAGATTTAGCAGTTTGGTCCTGGCTTCTGGCTTTTCATCAAGTAGTATCCTCAGGATTCTTTCTTCAAATTTATTTCTGTGGTGTTTGGGTTTTGGTTTTGACATCTTCATTTTGGTATTTGATCTGTGATTATCTTCATGACACTTTCTCTTGTGACTGGTCATGATTCCCCAGAGAATGTATACTTTGGTTCTCTTGAAACTTCAAGCAGAAGCCTTTCCTAGGAATAGAACCTATAGCACTCAAGCTAGCTTTGTCAGATACTGGCCATTGCATGTGAGGGTAATAGGAGTGTGGGCTATGATGCAGAGGACCAGGAAGTCGGTTGTGACACTGTGCCTTCTGGCTATGACAGGGAAAATATATCCATGAATTCTCAGCTGCCTGGCTGTCTAAATAAGATTAGAACAATTCCAACAACAACACTTTGACATCCTAAAGTGGAAGGGAGAAATCCATGAGGCCTCATTCTTGGATAAAGAGCTACAAGCAATTAACAACTGCTGAGAGAATCACTCTTGCCCAGAGATGAGTCTCCTTACTTGTTACTCAATGCTGACAGGTCAACCTTGAAACCACATACATGCAGGCAACACTGAACAGACTCAGCAGGTTGGATACATGTATGTATTCATTCATATGTATATGTAAACAATGGTTAAAGAAGAAGAGACTATGAATTTGGAAGGGAAATGGGTGAGCATGAAGTCACTAAAAAAAGAGAAGGTACTAAGATGAAGAAGGATACAGAAGCAACCTCCCCCTGATATGAATGGAACTCTGAAAGGATACTTGGTCCCACAAACCTCCAAGGTGAGGCTTGCTCTCATTAAAAGCTCCCCACATTGCCACACAACCTCTCTTTGACACTGAGGCATAGAGTTTCCATCACTTTATGAGTTCCCACACAGCTCTCCATGTTAACATTATACCTATTGAACTAAAACAAAATGTCAGCAAACCTCAGCTATTGAAACTGTTCTTCTATGTTGGAGATGGTAGCAACGGTGGTTATTGCCCAACCCAGACTCTTGATAGAGCTGGTAGTCATTCTCTAGATGTCTAGAGTTCTGTCACTTTCATACAGTGGTGCTTTGGTTCACATCTATCTGTTATGGGAAGATCTTGAGGCCATGCCCCACATTTCAACAGAGCAGTAAGTAGCACACAGTCTAAGGCTTGTTGATACAGCAGTTTGAACACATGCCCCTTTCCCTAGCTGAGACACTTATGTGGTGCTGTTTACCATCCAATGCTTCCATGAGATCAAACTGAAGGTCATTATGGGTTAAGGCATGCTAGCTTTGTCTTAGTCCTAATTCTGTATCCTTCCTTCCCATTAGGTCTTCCTTGGAGCACTCCATCAGCTCATCACTTTGTGAAGGGTTTCAATCTCATGTCAGCCTTGTAACACTCATGAAGACAAGGACTAAGGAAGTAACACAACAGCCTTTCTTTCCCACAATGGCTTAGTCTGAGGATCTATGTTTCTGCTCCCTAAACTCTTACCTTCCTACCTCAAAGGCTTCATATTCCCCATGCTTTCTGGATCCTCTCTTGCAAATTGTTTTATCACCAGATAGAGAAAGATGCATTCCAGACTGTCCAAGCTAGAGATGACAAACTCTACTACCTGCTGTAGCAAAGCTGGGAATACAATAGGTTGTTTGTTGAAGTGTTGTGTATTCAACAAGAATACTTGGGCTCTCCTGAAGTAAGAAGATGCTCTTGGCCCCATTCCCTCTGAGACATGAGAAATGGTGATGTCATCTGATGATGTCAAAAAAGTAATAAACACTGACTTCTGTGAAATCTCCTAACTTTAAAATATTGACTCTATATTATAAAACTTGCCCAATGCCCTGCAAAGCCATCTCTAACTTAGTATAACATTCCATGCATGAGGATGAGGAAGGCATCCACTCTGTGAGGAAAGCTTTTAATGCACAGGGGAAGAGAAACTCTTTTCCACGTGACACTAAACTTGGAGTGCAAAGGAAAAGGTCACAGAAGTCCCAAAATGCAGGCACTCAAAGAATGATTTGAAGAGAAAATCATTAATGTTTCTCATTCTGGGGTTTGGAAACTTTTTTAAAACCATGGTGACTAAGACTTGATTTACATACAATGAAATGTAGCCATTTTAGCTGTACAGTTTGAAGATGCACACATGCAATCAACCATGCTAGTGGAGATATGTAGCAAGGGTTTTGATCTGTGGGAGCTTTGGAGCCCTTCCTGGGTAGCTATTCATTCCACTCCCCCTCCTTCAGCCCAGACAATCTAGGTTAGCTTCATTTTACTTAGTTTCCTATACACAGAGTTCCAAAGTGTATTGTTCCAAAGTCTTTGTTTCAGCCCCTCCTCTCCCTTTGCTCAATAAAGCCTTTGGGACTCGCCTATAGATCCATCCTCTGTCCTTGGCAGGTTGTAGTCTATTGGGCAGATGCATCATGTCTTTCTTGTATATGGACTCCCAGGAGGAGACACAGCCCCAGCTTCTGTGTGACGCTATGATAGGGAAGACAGTGAGTGTAGTCAGGATGGAGTGCACTTCATTCTAACCTTGAGCTTATAGCACTGACATTAAATAAGGACATGGATATCGTGTTTTCAGCTCAAAGATTTAAGAGACATTTGCCAACATATAAAAGCTATCCACTCAGCTTTATAAGTTTTTTTATACTGGTGTTTGAGTGTGTGATATTTTTAAACTCAAGTAGCTCAGGTATTCTTGCTGACTAGCATCTAGATTTCTTCTTGAAGGGCTTACCTTTTTACTACTGGACTTTCCATAATTGATCCTGCCCATTACATAAGCAAAAAAAACTTAAGTTGCTAGCTTAATATTTTTTAATTCTCTTTTTCCCCTAAAAAGTACTTGTGTTCAGCACTAGAAAGTAAAGGACCTGAGCCTGGCAAGCCTGCCACCCTGGCAGGGGAAATGCAGATGGGAAGCCAGGTTGGGCTCTGTGGTGAAAACTTGTTTCACTTAAAAAGTAAATTGAAAAAAAAAAGTAAATTGAATAACTCAAAGTCTGGGCAAGCATGGTTAGATGGTTAGAGGTTTACTACTGTTGTTGTTTTTTAATAGAATTTTTTCCCTGAGAAGTTTTACACTTAAAAACAAAAAATCGGGAAGAAAAGACAGTTCTCATCTCATCCTTCCACATAACAGGGAGGCCAGAAAGGAGAGGGGAGGGGAGAGAAAAAGTGGAGATCCTGAGGAGCAGGGGTGGGGGGTGGGCACGCAGGACAAAGGTGGTACCTCTGTCCAAGGTAGTTGGTGTCCTTTTTAGAGTCAGGTATGGAAATGCCTTTTCTAGTGACCAGGAAAAAAAAGTCTGGAGTCAGCAGGGGCTTAGTGGAGTTCTGTGTGTGTGTGTGTGTGTGTGTGTGTGTGTGTGTGTGTGGCAGAGGGGTATTCTCTTTGCCTAGGCCAGAGACACCCAACCTTAGATGCTCCTCAGCTCCATTTTTAAAGCAGAAAACTGGTCCATCCCTGCTCCCTGTGTACAGGACACAGATTCTGTGCCAGGTACTCCTCTTTCAGTTGCCCGGGTAGAAAAGGCAGCAGATGTGACATCTTTAGCTTGGGATGTTGATGGAGTCTCACACCTGCACGGGAACAGGATCCTGCCTTGACTGTTTGGAAATTCTTGCCTGACTTAGGAGCTCACTCCTTATAACACACCACTGATGGTGCCTGAGTCCTTAAAAGAAGCCATATACAATGGTTTGTGCTATCAGAGAACATGAACTGACCCTCCGAGCATACCCTACCCTCACTAAGGTTCCTGAAATTAGATCGCTTTTCATTTTTTTCTCCACTTCTGCATCTGGGAAAATTCATAACAGCATAGTCTAATGCTGTAAACAAGAGATTCCTCCCTCTGGCCTCAGACTCTCCTCTTCTTTTTCTAGCCATTGCATTAATTCATTCTACCTATGCTCACCAATTGCCTACTCCATGCAGACTCTGTGATAAGTCTACAAACTGGAGCAAAGATGCAAAGATAATGGGTCCTACCCTCATCAAGTACGTGATGGGACAGAAGGACAGGCTGTGGTGTATCAGTCTGACATGTGTGGCACAATGTCCTGCATACCAGTATCCTGTGAGTGTACACATGAATAGGCCCTTGAGTATACCTGTTTTGTCCAGTCCCCGATAGTTGCACAAATAAGTCCTATGCCCCTGTGTGCTGGTCATTTTGAGTAGTGAAGCTGACATTTGAGATTGAGGAGAGAGATGGAAACAGGACAATGAATGAGACACTCAACAACAGGCACCAAGATACATAATGAGTCTGAGAAAAGAGTTAAGACAAATGATCACCAGGAACAGGTGCTGAACACTTGGAAGTACAGTATCTTCAAATTCAAGGATCAACAAAGTTCTCTCTGAAGAGGCATAAAACTGATGAAGGTACAAAAGCTAACATAAGAATAAGACGTTAAAGGAGGGTTTGGGATAGGGGAGGAGGAACCCATTGTTGAGGTTCTTCTGAGCCATAGGCAGAGAGAAGGATTTGAGCCCAGATCTCAGGTGACGTGATGGTGGATAAAGTTGTCTTGGGGACCATGGCACAGATGAAACATTCATGGGGCCACATCTTAGAAGGTCCTCTATAGGATACAGAGAGCTGTGTCCTTACTCTACAGTCCTTTGTAACCTGAGGCAGAGATAGCTGCACCCAAAAGGTGGCTTCTCTCCCAGAGACCAAAGACTCCAGCAAGCACACTTGCCAACTGCACAGGCTTTATTCTTCTGTCTCACCTCACTTCCTCAGTTGAAGCTGTTCTTGCCACAGCTCGTCATGGGCAGCGATTATATCCTTTCAGCATCACTATTCTGTTGCTGCCATGGAAACAAGGATGCAGAGATCAAAAGGTTCAGAACTAGATTTCTCCAACACCCCCCCCACTTCCTAGAGGAGAAGCTGGTGGCCAACAGAAGATTCAAACTTGCTGAGGAGGCCTGAGGCTCTTCACAGTTGGGACTCTTCCAACCCAGTACACTATCTTTGCAGTACCAAATTATTCTACAGAAATTATGAAGCTTTGGGTCTGAAATTTTCCAGAAGTTCTAGGAGACATCAGCTCTGTTTATCTGTCCCTCCCTGATGAGATCTGGCAAGACAGGAGGCTGAGGTAGAAAGCCCCTGGGGAGCCTATGCCTGGAAGCTCTCACCTGGCTGGTGTGAACAGCTGTCTGAACTTGGGAGAAAAACAGAGCAGCCATCTGTCCCTTCCTGTCAAGATATGGTCCTCTCCTGCCCTCTTTGCTCATCCTCAGCAGAGAAATCAGTCACGTGTGTATAAGTGTATGGATGTGCCTAGATGTACATATGCACTTAAACGGTGTGGTCTTAAGGCAACAGGAAATATTTGTGTGCCTTATGCTTCCTCCAGATTGTAAAGGTTAAGATCTTAAAAATAATCTTAAAGTAGTAGTAAGAAAAACTAAACTTAATGAAAGCATTAGATTATTGGAAACAAGTCTAAGGAAAGCCTCAGGCAGTCAAGACAAGCTACAAATTATTACAGGTCCACAGGGGTGTGTGGTTATATGTGACTGATTGTGTGTGTGTGTGTGTTAGAGAGAGAGAGAGAGAGAGAGAGAGAGAGAGAGAGAGAGAGAGAGAGAGAGAGAGAGAGAGAAGGTTTTCTGCTTTTTAAAAGCTATTGTTTTGGTTTGTAGGTAGACCTCTGTGTTTCTCTATATGAGAGAATGTGCAATGGTTCAAAATCTGCCTCTGGCCTAGTGTAGATCTTATTATGTGTCCCTTGAAATGGCTGGATAGGCAGGTAGTGGTTTTCTGGTCACTGGTGCTCATCAGTATGACTCCTCTCTGCCCAAAGTGGAAACCAGGACCCCCATTAACACTATGTCTTTCACAGAGTTACCCTCTTTTTTCTGTCTTCATCTATAAGGAGCCAGAGATGATACCTGCTTGGGGACACTTTTCATAGCAGTCATTTCACAGATATAAACTATCAAGGGACCTAAAAATACCACAGCATGTACAAAGAAACCTTTGCAACATTCAGTCATTCAACACTTAGTCTGCTCCAGGTACTACGTGTACCACAAACTAGGCAGTTTATAGACACTAGAACATGGACCTGAAAGTGAATAACTGTAGTGCCAGCAGGTAGAGGTGAGAGCATCTCTCTGCACAAATGCAGCTGCCCTGTGTCCTCTCCTGGTGAAGGGGACTAACTGCATGGCTTGTATATATGTCCTTCAGTGGCCCATGTCGGAAGTCTTAGATCCTGAAGGGCTTGCCCTTGGAAAGATAGTAGGACTCCAGCCCTTCTTTTGCCTCTTGTCTTTTGCATCATGGGTATGCTTCTGCCACAAGTCATAGCTTCTTCACAGACCTAAAAGCAATGGAACCAGTCCATAGTGGAGCAGAACTCCCACAAAGCCAAAATAAGCTCTACTCTCCCGAGTGTTTACTAAAGGGACAGAATACCTAGTGACATACTAATTCTCTGGATCTTTTTATAAAGGCACTGATGTCATTTATGGGCTCAAAGCTATCCTGACTTAAACTTCTCCTACATGGCCAGCATGTTCTCTTCCCAACACCATAACTCACAGGGAGTCTACAGCCTTGATACAGGAGCACAGGGAAGTGAGGGTTTCTTTCCTTTTTTTTTTTTTTTTTTTTTTTTTTTTTGGTTTGGTTTGGTTTTTTGAGACAAGGTTTCTTTGTGTAGCCTTAGCTGTCCTAGACTCATTTTGTAGACCAGGCTGGCCTTGAACTCACAGTGATCCACCTGCCTCTGCCTCCTGAGTTCTGGGAGGAAGTGAAGCTTTCAAGGAAGCCTTGAAGTCATGAAGACTGTACTCAGCAATACATGAGTGTTAGTACAGAAGGTCAGAGCACATTTGACCCCTCCCTCCCCCTCTGCTCTTCTGCCTTCTATCATGTAAGGGTCCCACCCAGGCTCTTCCCACCAAGGCTCATTGACTAAGGTGCCATCTTGGAGCTAGGCAACTTCAACATCCACAAAGCCAGCGGCCACCTTGATCTTAAACTTCCCAGGATTCATACTTGTAAGAAATATATTTCTTAGGCATGCTGGGGCAGGTCTGTAATCCCAAAACTCAGAGAGACAAGAGCAAGTGTATATCTGTGAGTTTGAAGCCAGCCTATTCTACAAAGTGAGTCTAGGACAAGTGTTGCTCCACAGTGAAACCCAGTCTCAAAAAACTAAATAAATAAATAAACAAATTTGTATCTTGTCTTTATGTATTTACCCAGTACCTGGTTCCATTGCTACAGAACATTCCTCCCAGAGGCTCCACCTTCTAATGCTTCAGGGATGATGATTAAACTCTAAGACCATAGCAATAAACAAATACTGAACTCACCCAAAGGTCTTCACTATTTGAGATGCCAGGAACAGAGTTAAGAAGTAGATAAAAGGGGACCTTGTCCTGAGGTATAAATCTGAGTACACAGACCATGAGCATGAAAACAAACACAGAGTAATTTCTGAGGATTTGAGGGCTGTGATGCAATAAGGGTAGAGAAAGTCCTGGGATCAACCCTAAAGCAGATGGTCCATCAAGACTAATGAAGTCTTAGAAATCCGTAGTTAGGTAAGATGGAGTTATTGTGTGAATCCCAAAGAGTGCAGTTTAGGGTGGGAAAATGAATGCAGGAGTTAGGACATGATGGATAAATCTAAACTATTTCCCCAGGAAAATTGAGTGACCCAAACCAGAAAAGAAGTCACAATGATTAAGTATTGTCACTACCCATGGAGGGTTGCATGAAAGGAGGTACACTCAGGAGGAGCTGGATCCTAGAGAACAGTAGGAAGGATGATGCTCTAGCAGACACTCATGTCTGGCCCTGTGAGCATGTTGCCTAAAACAGCACAGAAGTGTGAAATGTGAATGAGAATCTTGGAGTGAAAAGATTATCCTAGATTGTCGTAAGAACCAATGAAGCCACATTGGTCTTTATGTCATCGGAGAGAAGTGGAAGAGTGATAGTGAGATGGAGGGAGACACTAAAAGCAAGGGTCAGCACGTCCCCTGGATGGGGACACCTGGTGGCACTCAGAGAAAGGATAGCAGGCTACCAAGAAGAGACTTGATACCCTATGAGCATATACAGGGGGAGGAGGACCCTCTCAGTCACAGTCATAGGGGAAGGGAGTAGGGGGAAAATGGGAGGGAGGAATGGGAGGATACAAAGGATGGGATAACAATTGAGATGTAATATGAACAAATTATATATATATATATGTATGTGTATAATATATATATATATATATATATATATATATATATATATATATATATATATAAAAGTAAGGGTCAAAGTTGTTAAAATGCTACATTGATGGCTTGAAAGAATAGAGAAGGGGCATGGCTACCTTCTCCAACATGGAAAAGATGAAGAGTTAGGCCCTTCCTAGGATCTTCAAGAAAGACCACAACCCTGACAGCACCTTATCTTTGTAACACTATCTCTGAGTTGGTTTAAATCACTTAGTTTATGGTTATGTTTGAGCAACAAAGAAAATATATACATTTACCATCTGTCCCTGAATGAACATGCAGACACCCATAGCAAGGAAGGGCTTGGTGGAGAGGTCTAAGTGACAACAAGAAATGGTGACAAATGGCATAGAGTCCCCCACCAGCTTCACTGATGAACATTCTGGCATGCACAGACTCCGTATCATCTTTTCCCTTTCAGCCCCAACTCTAGAGTCAGTATGTGGCCACCCAGGGGAGAAGAGGACAGGAAGTACTTGTGAGGGTGAGCCATGACCCTTGCCACACCAAACAGCTCCCAGCACAGGCTGTCATACTCTGGAGAGAAAGAACAGGAAAAGGTTGTGAGTCTAATATGAAATGCAAGCTTTGAAAATGCGCTGGACTGAGTGCGTGCTGGAGAAGCGCTGCCTGGAGTTTATTCTGAATCACACTCGTCTCTTCCTCACTGCCAAATGAGAAGAAGGTGACACAAGATGAGTGTCAATGACAGCTGAGGCTGGGTGTTGGTACCTTGTCCCTTCACACGGCTTCTACTTATGTGTGAAAAAGTCCATGACAGAAAAGGGTAAAGCTGTTTTAAGGGTGAGGGACTGGAGACGTCAGAAGTCTCTCAACTATACCAGGGTCTTCCAAACCTAATGAAGAATGACAAGTAGTGAAAAAGGGAGTTAGAAAAATAGCAGTGGAATTTAATACAGGATGAACTTATGGAAATTACATGAAATGTTTAGTGAGGTCAGCACTCAGGAGGGAGGTATAATCCAACCTGTGAATAGAAACCCTTCTGGGTCTCCAGATAGAGCAGATGGATAGTCACTCATTCTTTAGAGTCTGAGAATCTTATGGGGGAAAAAAAACCACAAAATACACATGAAATGATGAACACAAATGCTTGAGCACACAACCTGAGTTTGTCTACAGAACCCACAAAGTAGAAGAGAACCGACTTCTACAAGTTGCCCTCTGACTTTTATACATGCACATGTTGCCACATGCATGCCCTCATATACACACTAGAGTAGTCAATAGATATGTGTTTAAGACAAAATTTAGTAGAAGCCTAATTTATAGAGTTTAGCCAACACTGATCCAGGCCACTGGATAATTAGCCTAGGGAGAAAGGCTAATTTCTTTACCTTTACCCTTCTTACTCATGTGGACTTATCCCTACCAACTCTCTGGGTTCCTTGGTGAACTTCCTGTTGGGGCTTCAACAAGTAACTGCTCCACTTTTAAAAAATAATATCATTGTGTAGAGGACTTTAAGATTTTATCTTATGTGTATTTGTGAGTAAGGGTGTATATATGGGCACTGCATACATACCAGTACCCAAGGAGACAGATAAGGGTATTGGATCCACTGGAGTAAAAGATGGTTGTAAACTTCCCAGTGTGAGTGTTGAGAACCAAACATGAGTCCTCTGCAAGAGCATTATTAACCACTGAACCATCTTTCCAATCCTATGATGACTTTTTAAAGCCTTCAAAATGCATTACCCCAGTGCTTTATAATGACAGATTCCCTCTTTCCTACAGTTTTTCCCTGTAAGAGCAAAGAAAATTGCTCACAAAAATATTTTTTGCTTGGAATCCATTTGTCTCCTCCCATAAGATTTTTTACTGCTCTTTGAAGAAACTATCTATGCCTAACAAAGCAAATCCAAGTGCTAAGCCTCTTTGCTCTTGAAATTGGCTATGATAGTCTAGAGTAAATGACCAGTTACCCAGTGCACCAAGGCTCATGTACTGCCAGCCAGGGGCAGCGCTACGTGGGGTCATCCACAATGATGTGGCCTAACCTAGCCCTAGAGCAATCCCCACCACTAGGCTTAGAAAAGGTGTGGGACCAAGCAATTGAAAAAGCATTTTCCAGAGGGAGCTGAAGCCATAACTTCTGCTTCTGCTTTGATGGGATTATAACTGGCTCTGCTGTTTCTATTTCCTCTGGGGGTAAGATGGGGAGTACCCCAAATAAAAAATTACTCACAAATGATCTGAGACATGCCTCTACAGAGTGACCCGGTCAAGATGTCCCAGGCTTCAGCATTCCCATCACCAGACAACCAAAGCCCAAGCCCTCTCATGTTTCATAGTCCCTGATATTCCCAGCTGCCCCTTTTCAACCTCATGCCACTTACTGTGCTCCTACCATGCTTGCCCCCCAAAACAGAGCACATTCTATCTGGGGTGTCACATGTTGCTCTGTCTCAGGCTTCCTCTGCCAGTCAGACCTCTGCAGGATTGACCTTCCCTGAGCTTGCCGAGTCCCCACTGTCACCACCATACATGCCCCTGAGCCCTGTCCTCTGGAAAGAGATGCCAACATATCATAAAGATGACTGTGGCTATGAAAAAAGAAATGACAGCCATCATAGGTGACAGCACTTCCCCCCCCTTACAATGCATGCTTCCCTTTTGTTTAAATCATCTGAAAACTTCCAATCTCAATCAAAAATCCATGAGAGCCCATAGTGACCATCCTGGCCTAGAACTAAGTGATACACAGAAAGCATCACTAATTGGATAGGTGTGGTTCATAAAATATAGTGTCCAGCTGGCCTTTATAGAGAGATGCAAAAAGTTATAGAGTATGAGGGACATCGAATCAACCATAAACACAGTATCCCATGGGCCATCCACCAGACAGACACTATCTCCTAAGTATGTGATTCAGAACAAAGGCTTCTTTAAATTTCTTTTGGCAAATATCTTGTCCACAGCTAGAAAAGGAACTGACATAGCTGCTGGTGTGAGGGGATTGATTATGACAGCAAGTTTCAGGCTCTGCCTTACTTCTACTATGTGACGTCATCCACTGCACTGTGGCACAGCTGAGAGACCTTTGCCACAAGCAACTTCCAGATCTCAGACTTCCCAACCTCCAGAACACTGAGCCAACAAACCTGTTTGCCTTAGAAATTATCCAGGCATTGTTGTCTGTTATAGCAGTGGACTATGGACTCTAGTCAGTCATGTTAGCTGGCAGCCACAGCTATCTGCAGCCCTTCAACCCAATGCTCTAGGCCAGTGGTTCTCAACCTGTGGGTCACAACCTATTTATAAGACCATTCTGCATATCAGATCTTTACATTGCAATTCACAATAGTAGCAAAGGTACAATGGTAAAGCAGCAACAAAAAGAATTTTATGGTTAAGCCTTAGCACAACATGACGGAGCTTCTTGAAGGGCCGCAGCATTGGGAAGGTTGAGCACCACTTGTCTACAGATGAATGCTTCTGAGGCATCTGCAGAAGAGACAGTCGGGCTGCGATGCAGCTTTCACTGTTGTAGCTCCTGTGACTACTGCCTGTGGAAACTGGGCTCCTCTACTTCCTGGGATGAGGATGTAATGCCTGTGGCTGCTGAGGATCTTCAGAATGAGAACAGGGTGTCTGTTTAGCTGACAAGAGGAACACGTAGCACCCCTCACCCTGTCTGCTTCCTAGACACTGTACATCCTACTGTCAACTCTGCTGAGAGGCTCAGAGCCTCCTACAAAAGAGTTCCTCCTACACGGGTTTTCTGCCCTTGGTGGCCTCATGGTCAGCGCTCTGTAAACTTGGACTTTGGCAACTGTACTCATGTTTTATCTTCACACAGACCCTTCGGGATGGGCTCCTACTTTAGGAGAAGATTCCAGCAGGAGTTATCTGAGCCACTGGCCCACAGCCGGTAAAGTGGCGGAGCCAGCTTAGGATTAGAAATTAATCAAGAAGTGAAATGTCAAATGTTTAAGAATGAAAAACTTCTCAATTTTGTTAACACCTAGTAATACAGCTCCAACAGACAGAGACATATGTACGGGATGTTCACCTCGGCACTATCTGTAATTGTGAAAAATTGCCCGGAACCTAAATATCAACACAAGTAATGAAAACTGCACATAATGATGTATTAGGCAGTCATTAGGACCGGAATGCAGAGCGTGCTTGTTTTCATGTAAATTTGTCTAATGCATTTCATTGAATGAAAGAGATAAATTAGAGAACAAGTCAACTGATACCATTCTCCAGAACTTAGTACCAAGAACCTCCTAGGTGGCGTTACTGACATTTCAGTGTGTTTGACGGTACTCAGACACAGATTCTGAAAAGAGAGACATGGTCTGGGTTCTGAAACAAGAAGAGACTATACACAGTGTTCTGCAAGTCCCTCTTAAGGTCAATTGTAAGCATCTGTCTCACTTTATTCACATCTGATTTCTTTGAGATGGCCACATTTGGGCTTTCGATGATCTACTTGTTTATTTATTCTATGCAATTTGAAGTATTTTCCATCACATTAGGGACCCCTCACAGTGATATAATCTATAGTTAAATAGTTTAATATTTTAGTTTATTTTCAAATAGTTTGATATTATGTCAGTATTCCTGTGTTCGTGATTTCTTTCCTATTACAAATAATACTGTAGCAGCTATTTCAGCCATATGCATGGCTCTGCCTGTGTGCAGCACCTAGACTCACCTCTTGAGATAAATTCTCAACACTGAAGTTGCTTGGTGAGATGGTAAGCAGGGCTTCAGTGCTGGTGTGCTCTTCATCCTGAACATCTTAATTGTAGGCCTCTGATCAATAAAGCAATATCAACAGTTCACTGTACACTAATGGGAACATTGAATCAGAGAATGTGGGTTGCAAAGTGGACCATCTGGTAAAGAAAAGGGATGAAGTCACTATGCCACAGGCACTAACTACACACTTACCATGTATCAATGGCCATCAAATATTTCCCCTCTAAAACTATATAATTCACAGGAAATAATAGGGCAGGTACACAAAATACTTTTCAGTAATGAGATGAGGCCAATGACATCTCTACTTTATAGGTAAGAATCCTAGGGATCACAGGACCTGCTCAGACCCCTGAGAGTGTCCACAACAGGGCTCCTATCCAAAGGCCAATATATCCACCTGTGAGGTGGGATGGCAGGAAGGAGCCTGGTCTGGGAGCTGAGCCAAAGCTTCTTTGTAGCCCTGCTGTCTGAGGTGTGGGGAGGAAGAGAGAGAGAGAGGAAGAGATAAAGACAGCGACAGACATACAGAGAAAGAGTGAAAACCTAGCTATGGAGTGGCGCTACCCATTCTTCTGCTTAAGAAGAAAATAGGTCTTCCAAAATTGCATGTCTCTCTCCATATCACAGATCACACTTTATGCCCCATCTGCTGTGTAAGCATCCTTTGCCCTGGACCTCTGGATGGGCAGTATCAATCATTTTGAGAAATTGTATGAGGCTGTCTGGCTTCTTGCTCTTTCACTCTTGCCAGAAGTGAAAAGGGCTTTTGATAAATGCCATGGGCAGGAAGAGTGACTGGGTTGGGGCTATATAACTTATGTAACTGATCCAGTTGCACTGGTCAGAGGTGTCACTTGTGCACATGCCTTCCAACATCCATACTTGGCAACAGCAGCCCAATGGGAGCTTGCATTTGACATGATGGCAATGCGAGTGTCTCCCATACCCACAGTTTCTATTTACCACACTCAATGGTGCTCAAAAGGATGAAATGGAAAATCCAGACAGGAATGATTCACAAGTTTTAAGTTACAAACCATTCCTAATAGTTTCATGAAACCATACACCTCTATGCCCAGGACACAGACCATCATATATATCAGTGGGCATAGGATACATATATATGCATATGTATGGGATATATATCCAGGGTACAACCTGCTTATGTTCAATTGGTCTTTATGTTACTTTATTGGCCAGCCAAATCTGAGAGTATTGATACAAGTAATTCAACAGTTAAAGAGAAGCTACAAAGGGGTTTCCTTACAGGAAAAAGTAAGAATTCTTGATTTTATACAGAAAGTGAAAAATCCCAGGCCAAAGTAGCTGGGATCGATAAGCCTGAATTATGTATCTGTACAACTAAGAAAGAAAGATATGTAGTAGTTGTAATACTGCATCTCAAAGTAGAAAAGTTATCAAGGGGTAATAACAGAGAGAACAAGACAAAGTATATAGAGAGAGTACAGAGAGAGATGAGGAGAGACTGCATACTACTTGGCTTTTGGGGCAACATATATATGCCGTGGACTGTCTCAATTGGGTATAGGCCCTTGGAATGAGAGTTCTTGAAGTGTCGGTGGACAAAGATAAAGTGACAGACAAACCCAGATGTAGTTTGATCTGATTGTATTTTGCAGACAAGCAAGTTAGGTTTTTATACGCATTTTTGAAATGGGGAGTGTTTTTTTTTTTGTGATTACATTTTTTTCATACAATTCAAAATACAGGGTGTAGAGTAATAATGTTGTCATCAATCTTGAATCATCATTCTTAAGTCATTAGATTGGTATCAGTATGTATGTGCCCTCTTTATCAAAGGTCAGTGTTCTCTTATTATGCCAAACATCTGTGAGTCAAGACAGTTTTTTCTTAGCTCTTCTTGTCTCTATCTAGAGCTTTCTTAAACACTTTATTTGTAAGTCATAATATAAACTATTAACTGGTGATTAATTCTTAGCCATGTTTTTATTAACAAGTAGAGAGGAACCTGAATGGCCCTTGGCTGTAGGCCCAAGTTAGAGTGTCTCCTAGCAACACAGTTATGTTTGAAATTTTTTGATAAGAATGTAAAAAAAAAAGGCAGAATGTTCCAAAATAAATGAGTAAGAAAAAAGGAGGGGGACTGCAATCAGTTACTCCTGGCAAGAACATCAGATTCATTCCAGGAGGCTCTCTCCCTTGGGTAGGGGTCGTCGCCTTGGGTTGTGCAGTATCGTTTGTCACAGACTCCATTGGAGAGGCCGTGACATACATCATTACAATTGTTCTATTTTATTATTTATTTTGGATATTTTGCTATGTATAATTGATAAAGTAGACTTCATTATAGAGATCTATGGATGGGAACAGTGCATATCTATAGGACTCAGTGCTTATGTGGCTCAGACATCACTGTAGCTCCTGGAATGCACCTCCCCTGAATAAAGGTGAAGAATGCAATAAACCCATGGGGATTATCACATGCCACAAATCAGCCTTCCCAAGAGATGATTTTAAACATGGATCACTAGTATGAGCCTTGCCAGTCCTTTGTCTGCAACTAACAGACCTGGGAAACAAGCCCCTTTTTGCTCCAGGTAGAGAAATCTCGCATGCAGATGTATGGGTGGCCACTCCTAAGCCTATTCTATCAGCACTTAGTATGTGTCAAGCCAGAAGTATTTGGTCCTTTGCTGTAGGAAGATGCAAATGGAATCCTCATTTGTACATGAGCAAATAGGTTATGGTAGAAATGCCCTGGCCTAAAGCCTATTTCCCCACCAATGTCATGTGCCACTGGCACTCAGTTAAACCAGTCTTCCCTCTTCTACCCTCCCATGACCTTTTCCAGAATGCACACTTCTGACTGGGCACACAGCCCTACTCTTCTCTCTGTTAAACTAATTCACCACACATCTTAAGTTCCCACAAGACTGAAATCCCCAGGAAGCCATGCAGGGGTTGGGTGGAGGCCCAGAACCGTGTCTCAGTATCATGTCCTCTAAGAGAGAAGATGATGTCTACCTTAGAGCCAGGATTACATCCAAAGGATGAGTGGCCGTTGACCCCTGAAGCATCTTCTCTAAGCATCAGGATGGCTCTTCGTCTCAAGTTCCCAGAAAACATCTCTCCCATTCAGGACCTAGGGCTGCATGCTGAGGAACTATGGCACTGAGTCTTTTCTTCCTTACAGTGTGTGGCTTTATCCTCAACACATGGAGTCATGCAGAACAGAGACTGCCTGTTCTCAGCATTAACTTGGCCCTGTGAAGAGGAGTTGCCTATATCCACCCAATACTACAGTCTGTGAGGAGTGGAAATAGATACTACTATACTCCATATCCATCTTTCATTCTTGCCACCTGGGCCCAGTTTTGGCTCATGGTAAACACTAGCCAACATCTCATTCAGCATGACACATTAGTTATTCATGTTGGGGTACCAGAATCCAAACTCCAGCCCTTAGCAAGAACTGTATGAGCTCTTAACCACTGAGCCATCTCTCCTGCCTTACATTTTATATATAAATATATATGTGTGTATATGTATATATTAATTTTTATTTTCAAAACCTTTTATATTTCTGTGCATCTATATGTGTATGTGAATGTATATCATACCTACACAGATGTTCTCATAGGCCAGAGGACATTGGATCCTGGAGCTGTTGTTACAGGCAGTTGTGAGCTTCTTGACATGGGTGCTAGAGAAATTAAACTCAGCTCCTCTGGAAAAACAAAACTACCACTGAGTCACCTCTCCAGCCAAACACATGTATTCTTAATGGTGGTAATTTTATCACCCCCAAAATGGATTATTGAGCCCAAAGTTATAAGTATTTTTAATTTTCATAGAATAGATTGATTTGGTCATTCTGAAATGACTGCTATAATTCATTATTCAAATAACCATATATGAAAATTCATTTTCCTCTAATCCCTTGACAGTAGTAGATTTAACAGACCCTGTTAATGTTTTAATACATTCTTTCACATGTATTTAGCATGTGTACCTAGGTGTGTGTATATGTGGAGGGGTGAGCATGGAGGTAAGAGGACCACTTGCATGACTCAGTTCTCTTCTTCCTATTTACCATCTGATTCTCAGGGATATGAATTTAGTTGATCAGGTTTGGCAGCAAGCATCTTTACCCACTGAGTCACCTTACAAACCCACCGTTAATTTTTGCGGAGTGGATGGTGAAAGGGTGCATCTACAGTGAAATCCATTCGGTGCTCTCTTCTGAGTGAGGATGGGCAGATTGTTATCTTTTGCTGCTGGGCAGCAGCAGATGACATCACGGGCTTCACTGCAGGAAATGCATGCCTATAGGTCAGGAATGGGAGCCCCAGTATGTCCCCTGTCCCCAGAGGGACCCATCAGGTGGTACTAGCCAAATTGGCTTCCTCTCCTTTTCCAAAGTAAACACCATCTTTCATTCTATTTTTTTGTCATGATTTTGATGCTTTCCTCTGAAGAAAACTTTACTTTTCAAAAAGAAATTTGAATACATTTAATTGAAATTAACGTTTCACTTGGTTGCTCTTGGTTTGCCTAGATCACCTCACAGGGTTTGCTCCCAGGTGCATAGTGTATCTTGACTTGTATTACAAAAAAAGATTTATTTCTGACCTCTGGTTTATCAGCTATTGATCCATCTATCTATTCTGTGTTAGGACCACAGCCAAGGATCACTGAGAGCCTGGATAACAGCAGGGATCATTATAGAAATCTAAATGACCTGACTTGCACATGATGATGATACAACATAACAAAAAAGGTGGCTTCCAAAGTGGCAATGTGTGCCTGTCCAGAAAGACACCCTATATACATATAGGGCATATTAATTAGGCACAAGGAAGGCTACAATTGAGATGACTCTCCACATAACTGTTTTTGCCATTGTCCATTCCATCTCTCCTGGTTATTTTGCCATGAGCACTTTGGTCTGTCACTGCTTTGTATATCCAAGCACCCTCCAGATCATTCACCCTAGCCTATGTTTTCCTTATTTTAGAGTGTCTGCACCTTGGGTTGCTAGTTGTTCATTTCTCCTAAGATCTCTACTCTTCTTTATTTAGTTCTTTATGTTATACTCTTAAAATCACTCTCTTCAAGGTCTAGATTTAATCAAAAGCATATTGTCACTTCCTTTTTATGGGTTTGTGTGTGATACTGGGGATTGAAACCAGGGTCTTGCCTGAGCTAGGGAAGCATCTTGCCACTGACTGTTTCCCCAGCCCCATTTATTCTTTGCTTTTCTGAGGCAGGGTCTCACTAAGCTTTCCAGACTAGCCTTGAACTCAGTCTGGTCCTCAGCTCAAGCTTGCCTTAAACCCGTGGTGCCCCTGCTTCAGCTGAGATTGCAGGTTTGCACCAGTAGGCCTGGCTGCAAGTTGGAAAAGAGAAAACGGAGATTTCTTCTACCCCACATTTAATGTCTGCCTTTAATGTTTGTTCATTAGAGACAGCTTGTCAGTTTCCAGTTCTCAGCGGGCAAGCTTTGCCTGCTTTCAGCATATTTCAGTATCCCTTACTGTTCCAGCTTTTCTTCTTTGATCCTTAATGCCAGTGTTCTGAATGAGCTGCCTTGCCTATGTGGTACTGAAGACTGAAGGCACAGAAGAGACTGGATCAGAGAAGTTTTGGAAGACCTGTACCTAGAGGCTGTTTTCTATCTCTGGCCTAAATGGCAATAATTATGACATTCATAGGTATAACACCCTGTGATCCTGCCCCATGCACATCCTAAGCCTCCACATGCCTACTACCTCTGAGCCATGGGCTAATCACTCTGTTCTAGATACTTTCCTCCCAACCAAGGGCCCATTCCTGGCTCACTTGGGCAGGAAGGTG
Source organism: Acomys percivali (assembly GCA_907169655.1). Taxonomy (NCBI): domain Eukaryota; kingdom Metazoa; phylum Chordata; class Mammalia; order Rodentia; family Muridae; genus Acomys; species Acomys percivali. Next base: position 75,250,140 of record OU015748.1, on the reverse strand, counting down.
TTCCTTCCAGGGACCTGGCCTGTCTGAGCCCTGGACATCTAAGGTCTTCGGGAGTGACTTGGACCAGGGATATCTAGCAGCACCTCACATGGCAAGGGTTGTCGTCCCATGCCTTCGGGTTTAGGCCGTGCCATATAGGTTATGCACATAGGTGGTACTCACTATGGAAGACTGCACATGCCCAAAGCCTTAGCATCTGACCTCTAGGTGGATCTAGAATCTAAATAAAGAAGTCAGACTCACAAACCCTGTATACCCCTTCCACTGACTTCCAATAAAAAACACTGATACCAAGGCACAGAGGAGACAGCAGTTGGCCCATGTTGTCACATGTCACTAGTAGGAACTAAGTGTTTTCTGAGCAACTGCAAAGGAGAGACCACTAAAGGTTTGATCCATTCTCTGCTGGACCAATCATGTCCCTTCTTGATCTGCAGATTCTCCTGTACTCTTTATGCCCAATAAAATACAGTCACTACTATAGCATTTTTCTAAATTTTTGAGCCTGTCTAATGAAGTAGCAAACCTGATGATGGTGTTCAAAACTGGGTAGATTCCCCTATGTCATCAGTTGCATGTCATACACCTGTTTGGGGTCCTCTGTCCAGACAGAAAAACCTCAGCTTCTTGAGACAATATTGCAGGAATATTGCAAATGCATGTGTTACCTGGAATACAGAGCAAGTTTGAGGCCAACTTGAGCAACCTAGAAAGACCCTGTTTCAAAGTAAAAGTGGTACTAAGAGCATAGTTCAGTGGTAGAGTGCTTGCCTGGCATACTTAAGGCCCTTAATTCAATTGTGTGTATCAGAGAGGAAAAGCATACATCAAGGCCAGACATATCAACTATTGGCTTATCTTGAACTCTATAATAATGTCTAGCTTTGTGACTTGAAATGCACATAGTGTTTAACTCATTGATGCCATATAGTTTTGCTAGGGATGGGCTCAGCAAAGTGTTCTTGCTGAGCAGGCCCATGTGACCAGTTGCCTGACAGTCTGTGACTTTGCTTTGTGAGCTAGCTGGAAACCAAGTAAGGAAGCAAAGGTTAAACCATAGCCCTCACCCAGTAGGCTAACTCTAGCTTGTCACATGATAGTAAGTTTGCAAGATGCCCAAGCCAGAAAACCACTGCTAAGTGTCTGTTTACATGGTGTCAGCTAACACTATGATCAAGGCACAGAGTCAACCTTGACTCCAGGAGATGTAAATATAGGTCCTCTGTACATTCCCATATGGCCACCAAAGGCTGGAGCCACTGCTTTCTATAGATTAGATATGGTCCAGATATGCACTAGCTCCCCAATAACCCTTAAACATCACTGAAATCTATGACCCTAATTCAATGGCTAGCTGTGGTTGCACCTCCTGCAAACCCAGGCACAGGTGGTCAAGGTAGGAGAATCACAAGTTCAAGGTCACTCTGGGCTAATTAGTGTATAACCCTGTCTCAACAAAGTCCCCCAGTCAAGGTTCCTTCTGTCCTGTTTGTAATTAAACTAATCCTTTTGCATAATTGAATGTGCAACTTTCACTTGAAAACAATCCCTTATTTTAATAGAGAAATCAAAGCTCAGAGCCAGCACTGAGCTATGATGGAGCATAGCATATGAATATGGAAATGCTTTCACAATTTCCTTTCTTTCAAGGCCCTCTGTTTCTACAGGATGTCTTAGAAAGCATTTCAGCATTCAGAATTCTGTCCCTTGTCTGTGCCACATGCCATAGGATCATTATTATCATTTGCCAGTGGCTTCTTCCAACATTCTTTGCTATCTACAATATATGTGACCATGGATTTTCCTGGGAAGAGAGAACAGTACACCTCTACCACAACCAGTTCTTTAGGTTTAGCTCAGGCTTTGATATCACCTTGATCTGTTTTTGTAATTTCTATTTGACCATCAACTGGTTTGAGGTGGTACCTAATGGTTCAGAAAGGTACCTTAAACCTCTGAGCTCTCTTGTCCTCACATTAAAAAATGGGTTGTCTATTTTTTTAGGGTACATTTTTTTTATTTATTCACTTTACATCCTAATTGTAGGCCCCTTCCTAGTCTCCTCCTGGTCCCACCCTCACTACCTCATATCTCCTTCCCTCACCCTTAGTCTTCCTCCCCTATCATCTGACCACAGCCTATCAAGTCTTTTTCTTTTATTTGTTTTTTGAGACAGGGTTTCTCTGTGTAGTTCTGGCTGTGCTGGATTCATTTTGTAGACCGCAGGCCGGCCTTGAACTCACAGCGATCCACCTGCCTCCGCCTCCCGAGTGCTGGGATTAAAGGCCTGAGCCACCACACACGGCCCTATCAAGTCTTATCTGGGCTGCTAGTATCCTCTTCCTCTGTGGCCTGATAAGGCTGCCCTACCAGGTGGAAGTGATCAATGAGTGGACACCAGAGTCCATGTCACAGGTAGCCCCTACTCTACATAATATGGAACCCACAAGGAGACTGTGCTGCCTATCTATTACATCTAAGCCAGGGGCCTTAGGTCCTCGCTTGGTGCATCAGCCTTTGCAGGCCCCCTAGGCAGAAATTTGTTGGCTCCATTGGTCTCCTTGTGGAGCTACTGTGCCCTCCAGGTCCTCCTATTCCCCAACTCTTCCATAAGACTCCTTGCACTCCACCCCAAAATTTGGCTGTGAGTCTCAGCATCAGATTCAATGCCCTATTGAGTGGAGTCTTTCAGCGGACCTCATGGTAGGCTCCCATCCTATTTGCTCTCTCCAACTGCTTCCAGTGTCTATTCTATTTGCCCTTCTGACTGAGAATTAAGCAATGCATGGAAATGGATGGAACTAGAAAAGATAATCTTGAGTGAGGTAATTCAGACCCAGAAAAACATACATGGTATATACTCACTTATAAGGGACTATTAACCACATAATACAAGATAACTGCACTACAAAACACAGATCTAAAAAAGCTAAATAACAAGGGCTCCTATTTACTATCCAATTGGAATGCATGAAAGAAAATGGGGCACTGGTTAATGTAGTCACTGCTATATGAGAAACCCCAAATATAAGCTCCTTCCTTTGTAAAGGACGAACACTAAGGAGAAATGTTTAGTGAGAAACTGAAAAAAGGAACACATCAAAGGAGAAAGCCAGGGCTAGAAACAGAAAGCCACACATCACGATTAATGGATCTGTGATGCACACAAGACACCAAAGCATTTTTTAATTTATTAATTAACTTGACAACTTCATATGTGTATTTATTTAATATAGTCTGGTTACTCTCTTGTCACATACCCTTTCTTATCTCCCTCCCTCAAATCCCTGTCAACACTCCTCTTTCCCCCCACCTGTCCCTTTCTCAGATTAATGACTTTGGGGATTTGTTTTGTGATCTATTCAGTTTAACCAGGCCAATCTTTGTGGCCATTGGATTTGGATGACCAATTGAAACATAATGGGATCATGAAGGGGCACATAACTGAAGGCAATGGCTCCCTATCTCTCTGAGTCTATCAGATAAGAAATAGTTCAGCAATGAGGGATGGGGCCTCACCTCGCTGCCACGGCTATCTATTGGCTAGCAGTATTAGGAGATATTAGAGAGGAGACCTAAGGTACAAGTCAGGCTTTCAAAGGCCAAGGCCATTATGGCTGTTCAGGAAGAATAACTGGAATCTGCAAGTATAGACAATGGTCTGGGGCATGGGAGGGAGGACAGTGCGTAGGCAGTGAGGATGGAGAAGAAATAAGAGCCGTCAGTAGGACTCAGATCAGTCCTAGGCCATAGGTCTCTAGTGTGGCTTTTGTACTGGAAACTTACAGAAACTGTTGGGAGAATCTGAGTAATCATCATGGATATCACAAGTCCAGGGCTGCAGTGAGGACAGGGGGCCAGTGTCTGAAAGAATAAGATCCTACAGAGAAAACCATCTGAAATGTAATAAGTTACAGGCACTGCTTTTACCCAGCTCAATGATCATGGGCTCAGGGACCTGAGCTCTGTGGAATGATGGGAAAAAAGAAGTGTTAGAGTCCTGAATGCACTGTATAAAGACCCCAGACTATTCTACAGAAATCCAGCATGCTGGGACCACCATTTGGGCACAATAGTGACCCCTAGGTGAGTTTGTAGTTTCATTTGAAAAACATCTCAGAGAATTCAAAAAAAGGCTAGGTAATCCTCAAAATGATTGGAGCATTTAAACTAAAAAATGCTGGCAAACTTAGTGGTCACGAGTTAATCATAACACAAGAGATTGCCAGACCAGCAGTAAATCTTTCTTAGGCAATCAGAAAAGCAGTAAAGCAACCTTAAGCAAATTTATCTTTCTCTGGACAGGTGGCTAGGCCCTCTCCAGTTGGCTTCCCTTCTTTCTGTGCTATTCCCAGTAACTGCTAAGCTCATTTCTGAGGAATGGGGGCTCAGGCCTGCTCCAAGCTAACAAGGAACTGAAGCCTATAATGGAGTCTTATTCAACCAGGCCTCCTCAGGATAACCCAGTGGCAGGTAGAGGGCATGAACTGCGCCCCATAGTTTCTCATGGTGAAGTCAATGGTTTTTTGAGATGTTGGTGGGCTGTGCATAGCTGTGATGCTGTTAATATGATTCTGGCATAATTAATCTGACAGTGATCTCCCAACAAGCCTGCTCTCCTTGTCCATTTTGGTGTGTGGGGGGGGTACAACTGTTTACACAAATCCAACAAAGGTAAAAACCATATCAGGGAAAGGCTAGGAAACACTCACCACACAACAATGGCACTTATGGATGCAGAACTTGATGTCTAGAAAATAGCAAGGTTATCAACTTAAGTGAGAACTAAACACTTCAAAGGAAGGGACAAAGGAAGGAAGGTTATGGACACAATTATTCTACTTGATTCATGGTATAAATTAGGTCTATGTAGATAGAATACAAGAGCTCATGCTTGGAGCAAAACCCTCCTGAGTGTAAAGGCTGAAGTCTGCATTGTATAAATTTGAGGAAAAGGTGAACTCTCTATTAAAACTTGGCAAAATGTACCTGGACTATACAGTTATCCACAACATACTTGTGTAACTTCCTGACATACAAAGTGGGCTCTTAACATCCAGTTAAACATGTTCTTAAGTGAAAGGTCATAGCCCCTGCCACACCTGGTCACATCTGTTGATGAACCTGTACTTCATCAACAGATGTGTCTGTCATTCTTTTAAGACAATGAATTCTTCCCAAGTAAACCCAGTTCCCTGGGGAGACCCCACGGCAACAAATATGTTCAACAGAAGTCTGGGCTAAGTCAAAATTCAGAGGACTGGGACTCCTTTCATTCCAGAAGGATTAAGAAAATGGCTCTTATTTATCCTTCTGCCATGTCACTAGGGGAGAATTTGGGAAATTTGTAGGCACAGACAATAAGCTTAGTATCAAAGAGAGACTGGTGTTCCCAGCTGTGATGAACAATTAGCAATTCTCTATTCTGGGCTGTGTTTATCCTTTCATTGTGATGCAGAATCACTGTTTCCTTAAGAAAGTCTGTGTGTCTTAATTAGATTTGACTTTGTAAATCTTGCCTTTTCCCACAGAGACCATGCAAATGGCTGCCCGTACCTGATGGCAGATTAACCCCAATCTTGGCTTTATGCAAAAAGGTCCAGGAAATTCGACTGAAGACATCGAAATGTTATCATAAAATCCTAAAGAACAAGAGCCAAGGGAGTTTTAACCATCACTATGTCTGGCTGCTTTCTTAACATCTCTAACCTGCAGGGGACTTCTGCCTCTTGTATAAAAGTCTCTAAGAGGCCACTTCCTGCTGGGCTAGAGAACTGTAGCTTGCTAGGGGCAACTTCCTCTGATGTTATGGTCCACATCCTCCTCTGTTTGTAGCTCTCTCCTACTTTCATTGTCCTGCCTTGAATAATGGTTTCACCTTTCTGGGCTTCAATTTTCCAATCAAGGAAATTGACAGAATAATAACACCTGTGATCATATGATGAGGTTGTGGTGGCAATTGCTACTGCATAGTACACTTCTAGCATCTGATGACTTCTCTGTGTTCATAATGTCATCATTATGAACATCTTCATTGTCATCTTCGGCTTCAACATCATTATCATTGTCTTAAGAGTAGTCATAAGCCTGGCATCTCTACATGTTGTCATAGATTTTGCCTTCATCGCCTTAACACTGAAATGCTCCTTGGCCAGTCACTCACATCCCCGCTTCTTGTGTCTCCATCTATAAACAGATAAACTAAACCACAAATGTGTCTTTCTTGCCCATTCCTGCTACAGAGCAGGGGTGGAGATGGTGTCAGCCTCCCCATTGCCCTGAGCTCCACTGCAGTAATAGCTTCTTGGTCTTAGTTTCCCTCCATGACTTAGGGCATTGCACTTAGAAATATTGCTGGTATTTTTATGCGTTTTAAAAATCTCTCTGTATAATAACTGCTTGGTGATGGTGATGTCACTGTGTCCAAGAAAGATGCCCTGAGAAGGCAAATGTGTGAGCTGTTCAACTGGAAGCCTCTGCAAAGCAAAACTGCACCTGCTATTCTCCACCAGGTAGTTTCCCAAGGGTATACTGATTGATTTTGCTGTCACCTTCACCCAGCATTGAGTCCCATAAGGAGAAAGCCTCAACTGAAGAATTTCCCAGATCAGATTGGCCTGTGGCCATGTCTCTGAGACACTGTCTTGATTGAAAATTGATGTAAGAGGGCCTCAGCCCCATGTGGGTGATGTCATCCCTAGGCAGATGGGTCCTAACTATAAAAGAAAGCTAGCTGAGCACCAGGCAGGGAAACATCTGGGAGATTCTGTTTCAGTTTCTGCCCTCATTTCCCCAAGGATGCCCTGTGACCTGGAAGTATATTCTGAAACAAACTTTTCTAAAGCCTGAGTTGCTTTCAGTTTGTCAGGCCTGTGTAACCCCATTTCAGAAAAGGAAACTCCATTTTTAAGGGAAAATGGCCTGAGCATGAACTCTAGTTTAAAAAGACAAAACCAGAAACAAAAAACAAAAGAATGTGTTTCAATCACTCAACTCTGATAATGTTTAAACATCGCCCCTAGCAACAGACTAATCAAAAAATACCTGGAAATTACCACATGGCCCAGATGTTCTTCTCAACAATTGCTGACCACCCACTTCTGATAACATTTAACTGTCACCCCTAGCAACAGCTAAACAGTAAATACCTGGAGATTTCCCAGGTGCTCTTTACAATAGATTAAGTAAAACAATTATGGTTTATGGTTTGGCCCACTGAACACAATCAACCAGGTTCTATAATTTGATAATTGCTAAAATGTTAATCAATCAGAGAACTGACAAGCTGGAATTTTCCAAACTTCACTGTAACCCCAATAAAAACCCTGCTGATTTAGAGCTCGGGACTCTCAATCCTGATCAGTCATGTAGATGATGGTTGTGAGTCCCTGCTCGAGCTTGAATAAAACAACCCTTGTGTGTTTGCCTCAGAATTGGCTCCTTGGTGGTCTTTTGGGGTCCCCACTATCTGGGGACAACAGGTCAACATCAACAGAAAGACAAAAATAGAACAATAGGGTGGCTCTGCCATCCCTACTATTCCAGCCAATTGCTTAAAATCATTTAGATCTGGCTATAAAACATACCTGGTTGACAGAATCTTTGCCTCATCTTTATCACAAGGTCACAGCAGTGTCTGCTGAGCAGGAAAAACTCACTGGAACTGTTATCTTTTGACATAAAAACAGGGTGAGTGGCTCTCATTTCACAACTCTGACGAAAAGAGTTTTAAAGTCAGTCCAGAACAAGCATGCTCGGCAGATGCTGTGGAATTATTGTCCTCTTTATTGTTGTTTTGCTCCTAAGCTCCAGCCCTTCTGCTCACCACATCTGAGTCCCCTTCAGGCACCACATGGGTCCAGTCCGACAACAGAGTTGGCAGCCATGTGAGCCATCTCTGATTCTGACATTTCCAAAAAAAGTTTTTAAAGCTCAACTCGAGACAGCTCCACTAAACTGGACACATGAGGACTAAAAGCTACATACAGGCTATTCACTCCTAAAGCCTAAGCTACTGCCAGCTTTCTGATAGGTCATCATACTGACCTAGGGCTACAGAGTCCTCAGGTGGTGAATAACTGTCTCATGTGCTGCCAGTGCCTGGATTCATATGAGGCATTATTCAAAAATCCACCTGCCTTCAAAGAGTTTGTCATCTTCCTGGGCCTGGGGACATCCAGCCAGCCATTTTGAGTAGTCAAGAAGTGGCTAATTGGGATACACTATATAGATAGTGGTGGTTTTGTAAGTTTTTGTTTGTTTGGTTGGTTGGTTGGTTTTCCCATTTAATTTCCTCATTTCTCACCAATCTCGGTCACTCTTTTTTTTTTTCCAAATCCATATAGTAATTTATTTTTGTCTCTTTTTTTATTAATTTATTCGTATTACATCTCAGTTGTTAGCATTCTCCCATTCCTCCCTTCCTCCCACTTCCCCCCCCACTCTCCTCCCCTATGTCTGTGACTGAGGGGGACCTCCTCTCCCTGTACATGCTCATAGGGTATCGAGTCTCTTCTTGGTGACCTATTATCCTTCCTCTGAGTGCCACCAGGAGTCCCCATCCAAAGGACATGGTCAAATATGGGGCACCAGAGTTTGTGTGAAAGTCAGATCTCCTTCTCCACTTAATGGTGGAGAATGTCCTGTCCATTGGCTAGTCTGAGTAGGGGTTCGAAGTTTACTGCTTATATTTTCCTTGGCTGGTGCCATAGTTTGAGGAGGACCCCAGAGCCCAGACACGCCTGTAGTTTTACAGGACCCACTGGATCCTTCTATTTCCTCATTCTCCCAGGCTTCTCACACCTAAAGTCTCAATAGGATGTCCTCCCCTCTGACCCACTTTCCTGGTAGGTAAAGTTTTTAATAGGGATGTACCCTTTGGACTAGTGTCTCGATATAAGTGAGTATATACCATTTAACTCTTTTTGCTTCTGGGTGAACTCACTCATTATGATAATTTCTAGTTCAGTCCACAAATTTTGGAAATTCCTTGTTTTTAATAGCTGAGTAGTATTCCATAGTAAATGTACCACAGTTTCTTTATCCCATTCTTCTACTGAGGGACACGTAGGCTGTTTCCATGTTCTGGCTATTATGAATAAGGCAGCTATGAACATGGTTGACTCTTGATCCTTACCAGACTTCATCCTGTGATCTCTAAACTTCTTATTGCTTCATGTTGTGGGGGTGGGGGTGGGGTAAGGAGAAAGAAGGAAGGAAATAAAGTACAGAATGGATAAGAGAGATGAGAGGGAGGAGAAAAGAAAAGAATTTTTCTCAATGCCCCCAGATTTATGCCTACTCTTGATGTCCCCTGGACTTTCCACCTTCCTGGGGACAGAGGGCCCAGAGTTCACAGGGCTCTGACATGTGTCCACTAGCTTTTCTGGTATCACATTTTGTACCTGGAGACACCTCAGTGAGAGATAGCCTACTTACACAAGTCCATGCATCATGCACACCTCATATATTGACCACAGGCATGCATGACATTCCTGAACACAGATATACACCCCAGATGTGGCAATAGGAGGCTTTCCTGTCCAGCATCAGAAAGTACTGCCAAAAAACAGATTTCAGTCCCTTCAGTATATATCAGCTCAGCAGCAGGAAGACACTGTCTGAAGTCATGGCCTTCTGAGGACTATATGGATCCAGAAATAGAGGAAAACATTAAGATTCTAGCAGCCCAGGCCACTCTCAAACACTGATGGATATTCAGTACAGAGCTCTTGCTGGTCCACCAGGGCTCTATGGATCTTTACTGAAATTGAACCATCTCTTCATCCCTTATGCCTTCCCCTTCCTCTCACACATGATAATCTCCAGCAAACATCACAACACCCAAACTCTGCCTTGGCATCTGCTTTTGTAAACATAGCCTTTGCCTGATGTTGCACAGGGTGGACAGGGTGAGCCACAGAGGGCTTAACATGGAAGGCAGGGTGCTAGCACATGGGATACATCTGTCATTGGAGACCATGAAGAGGCTGCTGTTAGGTGCCAAAGATGTGCTACAGAAAGAGTAAGCATCTGGGAGGGGTAAGCAGTGTCTAAAAAGCCAGCTGTATCAGTACCATGTTGCCTTAACTGCAACAGATCTAAAATTTGTCTTACATCAACAGACAGTAAGTTTTTTTATTGTTCTTCAAATTTGTGTTGGTTTACTCAAAGTCCTCAGAATCCATCCCCATCTAAGCAATTATTTGGACAGAGATTGCAATGAGCAGTCTAAATCATTCTAGGAATTGATGTGATCCTCTTTTCCAGTCACAGATTTGGTACCTAACATGTATGCAGGACTCTTCTAATTCTTTTGTTTAACATTGCTGCAGGTTCAAATCTCAATTTGCATATTGTACATAAGTTTCAGTGGGAAGATCTCAGGCTGCCACATAGCTAGAGGAATCAATGAGGCCAGGCAGTAGGCATTTGCCAGCCAACATCACATCTAAAGAGTGATGCTGCTTGAAGGGATGCACCTGCCACAGAGATCTTACTCCCTTGCCCAGGTTCCAGAGAGGCCCATGGGAAATAATGTGCCCATTAACAATTGCAGCAGTTGGAGATGTCAGTAAATGATAGTTAAAAGATTTAATATAAGCAAACCAAGCCCCAAACTCTATTTATTCACTTGACCACTATACAACTTAGATCAATAAAGCTGGTATAAAGGTAAAAACATCACAGCATGTAGTATAGATACCCTACATATTCTCTGCATGCTGACCATTTGGGGGTCTCTGTTAATTATGATCCACTGGATGGAAGAGTTGCTATGATAAGGGTATAGCAATAATTGATTAGGAGTCATTTTGTTACTATGCCCATCACATCCAACGTTCAGGAATCTTCAAGGAAAAGGAAACAGAAAAATTGAAAGAGTCAGACACAATAGATTAACTACAAAAACAAAATAAAACAAAACAAAAACCTGTTTTCTGGATATAACAAAGCAGTTTGTCATATGAACTCACAACAACTATGACAGCATGCACAAGACTTATGTAAACTCAAGCCAGACAAACTCCTAGCATGGAAGGGAGAAGTGAATACAAAGTCCCACCCCAGCAGAAGAGCTGTTGATGTGTGGTCACTGATGGGAGAGAGGAGTCAGTTTTCTTTAATGATGTGACACATGATACATAGACAGTATTCCAGGACAAACCCTACACTAAAGAGTAATTGGGTGACACAAAACTGATGTGTGTGTGTGTGAGAGAGAGAGAGACAGAGAGAGAGAGAGAGAGAGAGAGAGAGAGAGAGAGAGAGAGAGAGAGAGAATAGATAGAAGGTTGAGTGGGAAGGGAGGGCCGTGTCAATCTGGAGGAATTGGAGGAGGTGGTGAATATGTTCAAAATACATTGTATGACATTCTTAAAGAATTAGCAAAGCATTGTTTTTTAAAACAATACATCAGCTTGGAACATCATATGCCCAGCCTGTGGTAGCACCATGAGTCGTTGTGCCTGGTGCATGACTTAACTCTGTTTTTTCTCCGGTTCAGCTGCAGTGACAAGCAGAAGCAGTATTTGCCCTGTTCACATCCATTCTTCCAGAGCCACCAAAAAACTTTGTAAATGGCCCTGATATGAGTTTCATTTAGAATAAGCACAAAGAATTTAGTAACATTAGGCCTTCATAGGCCAGCTTATGGTGTGGACCATGGTCGTCAGATCCATCTGTGTTGATGCAAATGATAGAAGTCCTCTTTTTCTTGAAAGCAAAATTGTATTTCATTACATATATATGTATATATATGCATTTATTGTTTGATCTATTAATCTGCAATCTCCATGTCTTGGGTGTCATGAGTCATCCCACAGTAAACATGAGGATGCAGACATCTAAGATCTTGCTTTCAGGATCTATTTTATTTTTGATTCTGTGTATATGTGGGGTATGTATTCATAGGACCAGGAGTCCTCTTCAATGACAGAAGAGAGTGCTCTAAGCCCTGCAGCTGGAGTTCTAGGTGGTCCTGTGTGCCATACAACATGGGTCTTGGGAACCTCACTCAGGGCCTCTGCAAACACATTAACTCCTCTTAACCACTGAGGTGTCTCTCCAGGGCCCCTAAGATTCCAATTAAAATTCTAGTGAATATTTAACCTGAATCCAAAATGCTAGACCATGCAATAGCTCTATTTTTTTAATTTCTGAGGAAATTCCATAGCATTTTTACAGTAGCATCACCACTTTATAGCCTACCAAAAGAAAATGTCCATGTATCTGTATTTCTCCACTTCCTTACCAAGCTGTGTCTTTTAGTTTTGTTTGTGATTGCCTCATAGACTTGAGGGAATACCTGATAAGATTTTATTTGCATTTCCTGGTGATTAAAGGGGCATCCTATGTCCAGTGGTTATTACCATGCATCTTTGAAAAGAACCTGCTCTGATCCTTCACCTGTTTTAAAAACTAGCTATTGAGGGTTTGGTTACTACATTATTTTTTTATGTTAGTCAGAGGTTTTTCTTACTTCTATTGAATACTAATGCTTTTCAGATAGATGATCTACAGGTGTTTTTTCCCACCCCTTATCTTGTCTTTTCACTCTCATAAGCATTTTCTTTGCTGTGCAGAAGGGTTGGGTCTGAGATAACTGTCTTCTCTATTTTTGTTTTATTGCCTGTAGTTTTGATGATATATCTAAGAAATTATTTGGCAAGACCCACAGCAAGATGGCCTCATACCTATGTATAAAGTACCAGAAGTCAGTCAACTCATAACAGAAAGGATAGACCAGTAACTGCCAGGAGCCAGAGAGAGAAGTGGAGTTTTTCATTTCAGGTTTGCAAGACAGCTAAGTCCTAGAGATCCAGTGCCTGCATTGGCATCATGCACTGTGCACTAAAGCACCTGTTAGAAGAGCAGAGCTACTTTTAGGCAGGATTAACACACAGACAGGATGACAGACAGACCGAAAGACAGACAGACAGACAGACAGACAGAAAGACACACACACACACA
>OU015748.1:75209012-75237158 GCA_907169655.1 Acomys percivali | reverse complement strand
ACACACACACACACACACACACACACACACACACACACACACACACTCCCCAAGAACAAAAACATGAGAGCTAGAAGAAAACTTTTGGGGTCAATTTTTGAAAAAATTAATCTCCCACTCTGTGTGCGTGTGTGCGTGTGTGTGTGTGTGTGTGTGTGTGTGTTGTATATGTGCATGATATGTGTGTGGAATGTATGTTAAACCTCACCAAATTGTATCATAAATGTTCGGGGTTTTTTAATTTGTCAATCATACATCAAGACACACACACACACAAACACACACTAAACAACAGAAAATATAAATCAGTGATCAAATTAACCTCTTTTCTAACCTCCAGCTTTCTCTAGAACTTGATACCCTCATCTTTCCAAACTAATCTTCCTTTAATCTGTTGTCTAAATACTTAGCTCCAGCCAGGCTGGTTGCTATGCAGTCCTCTCCCCAACTGCACCACCCAGGGTTATTGGGTTCATGCTATGCAGCTGTCTCCCCAGTCACAAAGCCAGTGTCCCCAGCCCTGCAGTGAGTCCTCTCAGCAGCTGAGCCCACACAGGTCTCATTCCTCTGTCCTAACAACCTGGCAATTAGCCGTTCTGCAGGAAAGCTCCTCTGCCCTGGTGGCAGAGCATAAATTTGTTATGTTACTTTGAGAAGTTACATATTGTTCTCTAAACCAAAGTGAAAGCTCATTCAGGAGCCATGTCAACTCCAGGAAGCTGCTCAATTCATCAGAAGCCTTCCTACGCTTTGGTGCCACAAGAAAACTTAGAAAAATCAGACGTGGCTTCTCTTCAAAGAAGAAATGTGTGAACACAGACTGAGACTCAGCCTTGGGGTCAAGTTTACATTCTGATTTTTCTAACCTGTGTGACCTTAGTTAAGTTGCTTGGAGCCTGTGAACTATTTGTCAAAGTAGAACCCCTCTGCTACAAGATTTGGGGTTGCTTTGTGTTGTTTTGTTTGATATGAAGTGAGAGACACCAAGGAAATAAAATAGAACACAGAAACTCCTTTGGGGACAAAAAGAACATGTATGATGTATCCAAGGAGATGAAAACAAGTCAGCTGATGATTAATTACATCCTATAAACTGACAGTTTTCTTTATAGTTCCTGGATGTTGTCTCATTTCAAGTATCATAATGATTCTAACAGATTGAACCTCACAATTCGTTAAACTGAGGTATGGAAAGATTAATCTGGCTACACAGATGGTATATGGGTGAACTGGATCAAGCACAGGGCAATGTATTCCAAGATTCTTATGAAATGAGGTCTCCTGTAGAGATAGGTGGGCAGTGCCCTGTAAAACAGGTGAGATTTGGTCATTGTGTTCAAATGTCTCTTTAAAATAATAAGATGTATTTGTGAGATGCATTAGGCCACCAGAATGCTTTAGGTAGAGGAGAGGAGAGCTCCTGATAATTTTATGCACCATGAAAGTTCCAGAAAATAGAAACAGAAGGAACTTTACCAAACTCATTCTATGAGGCCACAGTCAACTTGATACATAAAGTACACAAAGACCCAACAAAGGAAGAGAATTTCAGACCAATTTCCCTTATGAACATTGGTGCAAAAACACTTGCAAGACAAACCCAAGAACTCATCAAAAATATCATTCACCTTGACCAATTAGGCTTCATCTCAGGAATGCAGGGGCAGTTCAATATATGGAAATCCAACAGTATAATTCATCCTATAAACAAACTGAAAGAAAAAAAAAACATGATCATCTCCTTAGATGCTGAAAAAGCTTGTGAAAGAATCCAACATCCATTCATATTAAAAGTCTTGGAGATATCAGGGATACAAAAAAGTACTTAAACATAGTAAAGGTAATATACAGCAAGCCTACAGCCAACTTCAAACTAAATGGAGAGAATCTTAAATCAAATCCACTGAAATCAAGGGCAAGGTTGTCCACTCTATCTGTATCTCTTCAATATAGTATTTGAAGTCTCCTAGCTGGAGAGTTGAGACAACTAAAGATCAAAGGGATACAATTTGGAAAATAAGAAATCAAAGTATCACTATTCACAAAGGATATGATAGTATACATAAGTGACCCCAAAAACTCCTACAGCTGATAAACACCTTCAGCAAAATGGCTGGGTAGCAAATCAACTAAAAAAATCAGTATCCTTCCTTTATACAAAAGAAAAACAGGCTGAGAAAGAAATTAGGGAAACAACACCCTTAACAATAGCCACCAATAAATACATAAATAATAAAATATCTTGGTATAACTCTAACCAAGCAAGTGAAAGACTTGTATGAAAAAAAAAAGTCAAGTCTCTGCAGAAGGAAACTGAAGAAGATATCAGAATATGAAAATATCTCCTAAATATGGCAGTGTGCATCACGGTGATCGCTAAGGAGAATTACCCTCTGTACATTTGAAGCACTCCCACAGAGAATGAGCTCAAGTTCCACTATATGGTGCACACGTCACTGGATAGGATTGGGGAGAAGATCTCTGCCATGGAAAAAGCACTGGTGGACCAGAGGGAGCTGTATCTGGGGCTGCTCTACCCAACTAAAGACTACAAGGTGTATGGCTATGCGATCAATTCCAAGGTGAGGTTTGTCATGGTGGTGAATTCCTCAAATACAGCACTTCAAGACAATGAGATCCTCAGTATGTTCAGAAAACTGCATAACTCCTACACAGACGTGATGTACAACACGTTCTGTAACCCTGGAGACTGCATCCAGTCGAGAGCTTTCAATAACATGGTAACTTTAATGATAATCCAGGTCTGCTGAGTGGGACCTCTGCCCCAGTGACCCAGAAGAGAAGCCTGTATTCACCCTTGCAGGATAATGATTATTCCCCTTCCCTTCCCTGAGCATAACTTGTGGGCAGGGCTGTGTGCCCTGTGCCTTTCTTCTAAAGGCCTCACAAGATTTTTTTTAAAAAAGGAAAGAAAATACCTCCCCTGCTCATGGATTGGTAGGATTAACAGTAGAAATGGCCATCTTACCAAAAGCAATCTACAGATTTAATGCAACTTCCATCAAAATGCCAACACAATTCTTCACAGACCTTGAAAGAACAATTCTCAATTTCATATGGAAAAAGAAAAAACCCAGAATAGTTAAGACAATCCTAGACAATAAATGATCTTCTGTAGGTATTTCCATCCTTGATCTCAAGCTGTACTATAGAGCAACAGTAATAAAAATTGCATGGTACTGGCATAGAAACAGTCAGGTGAATCAATGGAAATGAATTGAAGACCCAGAAGTAAGCCCACACACTTATGGACACTTGATTTTTAACAAAGAAGCCAAAACCATATATTGGAAAAAGGATAGCATCTTCAACAAAGGGTACTGGTCTAACTGGATGGCTATATGTGGAAAATTTTAGATAGATCTGTATTTATCACCCTGAACAAAAGTCCAAGTGGATTAAAGAACTCAACATAAACCAGACACACTATTAGAATGTCAACAGCTCAGGTTCTAAAATCAACAGTTAATAAATGGGACCTCATGAAACTGAAAGTCTTCTGTAAGACAAAGGATACTGTCAACAGAACAAAATGACAGTCCACCGACTGGGAAAAGAGCTTCACCAACTCTACATCTAACCAATGGATAATATCCAAAACATGTAAAAACTCAAATAACTAAACACTACCAAACCAAATAATCCAATTAAAAAATAGGTTACAGGGTAAACAGAGAATTCTCAACAAAGGAATATTGAATGGCCAAGAACACTCTAAGAAATGCTCAATATCCTTAGTCATCAGGGAAATGCAAATCAAAACAACTGTGCAATTCTATTTTACACCTAACAGAATGGCTAAGATCAAAAACTCAAGTGACAGCACATGATGGTGAGGATGTGGAGAAAGGAGAATACTCCTTCATTGCTGGTGGGAGTACAAACTTGTACAACCATTTTGAAAATCATTGTGATGCTTTCTCAGAAAATTGGGAATAGTTCTACTTCAAGATCCAGCTATACCACTCCTGGGCATGTACCTGAAAGATGCTCCACCATACAACAAGCACATTTGCTCAACTAAGTTCATAGCAGCTTTATTCATAATAGCCAGGACCTGGAAATAATCTAGATGCCCCTCAACCAAAGAATTGTTAAAGAAACTGTGGTGCATTTACACAATGGAATACTACTGAGGTATTAAAAACAAGGAGTCTTGACATTTACAGGAAGGTGTGCAGATCTAGAAATGATCATCCTGAGTGAGGTAACCCAGACCCAGAAAAACACACATGGTATATACTTATTTATATGTGGATACTAACCACATAATACAGGATGAGCACACTACAAAACACAGACTAAATAACAAGGAATACCCTAGGAGACTGCTTAGTTCTCATTCAGAAGGGCAAATAGAACAGACACAGGAAGCAACTGAGGAGAAGGAACAGACTCCATCCAGCAGGGGATCAAAGATGCTGAGACTCATAGCCAAACTACAGGGTGGAGCTCAGGGAGTCTTATGGAATAATTGGGAGACAGAAGCATATGGAGGGAAGCTCCACAAGATCAATGGAGCCAATAAATCTGGGTGGAGAGGTGGGGGTGCAGAGACTGATGTACCAAACAAGGGCCATTCATGAGGAGTACCTAGACGCCCTGCTCACAGTCTCCTTGTAGGTCCCATAATATCTCAACCCTTGATCAAGTTAGAGCTACTTTTTCTGTGATGAACCACCACAACAAAAAGCAAATTAGGGAAGAAAGAGTTTGTTTGGCATTTTTGCACAACTATTAATAATTGTAGATGGTCAAGACAGGAATTCATGCAGGGGAGGAACCTGGAGACAAGAGTTGATGAAGAAGTCATGGAGGAGTACTGTTTACTGGGTTGCTATGCCTGAATTCTTATACTATCCAGGACCACCAGCCTAAGATGACAGCATCCACAATGTCATGGGCCCTCCTCCACCAATCACAATTTTTTTAAAAAGTGCTCTTCAACAGTAGTTCTCCACCTGTGGATTGCAATTCCTTTAGGGGGGTCATATATCACATATTTTCATTACAATTCATAACAGTAACAAAATTACAGTTATGAAGTAGCAACAAAATAATTTTATGATTGGGTCACCACAGCATGAGGAACTGTATTAAGGGACCACAGCATTAGCAAAGTTAAGATCCACTGTCTTTCAGGCTCACCTGCAGCTCACCTTACAGAGGCATTTTCTCAGTTGAGGTATCTTTCTCTGATGACTCTAGCTTGTGTCAATTTGACATAAAATTAGATAGAACAATTATATTATATAGAAAATGAACATATAGACTAGACATCCTTATGACTAGTGGGTAAGAATGTCTGTAGGACAGAATCCTGCCAGGCTCATCACTTCCAAGAGTAAGCCAACATTTACCGCAGAGCTTGCTATGAACTTTGAACTCAAGGTGACAGAAGCTCAGAACTCAGATGTTTCCAGAAAGTGGCATGTCCCTAGCTAGTCTTGCCCATAGCTGAGCTTCATAGCCTGGTAGGGAATGAACAAAGTATTGAGTCCTTGCTCAAATGCATGACCCTCAGAGACAGAGTTGCCACTTAGTCCAATTTCAGCCCTCAAGGTGTGGGAGGGGTCAGGCATCCTACTGAATCATGTCAAACACCATATTTATGTGAGTGGTCTACAGCCATACTCCAAATATTCACTGCAGGTGCTACTGTCCACACTGTCTCATTTTCAGCATCCCATCAAGTGCTAACAAGTTTATGAGTAGTATTGTAATTATTTTTCTGTTGCTATGATAAAATACCATGACCAAGGAATTTAAGGAAGCCTTTATTTTTATTTACAACAGCCAAGGGGTAAGATTCTATCACATTGAAGAGGCCCAGCAAGTGCCAGACAAGAGCAGGAAATTGAGAGCTCACATCTAGTACGAAAAGTGTGGAATAGAGCAAGTGAACTGAAATGGTGTGAGGCTTATAATGTTAAATCCCATACCCACAGTGACATTGTCCCTCAACAAGGCTGTTCCATGTAAATTGTCACAAACAATGCCACCAACTGGAACCCAGGATTTTGATAAGTTTGTCTATGGGTGAAATTTTCAT
Source organism: Acomys percivali (assembly GCA_907169655.1). Taxonomy (NCBI): domain Eukaryota; kingdom Metazoa; phylum Chordata; class Mammalia; order Rodentia; family Muridae; genus Acomys; species Acomys percivali. The sequence continues at coordinate 75,231,085 of OU015748.1, read as the reverse complement.
TCAAACACCTACAGTTGGTGTCACCTTTTTAAGGCCAAAGAGAAAGCAAGCAAAGAAAATGTCAAGCCTGTAGGACCATGGTGCTGCTATTTGGTTCTGACAACAGGTCTACCTGACCTAAACTATTATGGATACCCCTGGGTGTTACTATGAAACATTCCACAAGGACATGACACACTTGTAGATATCTGATGTGATGTTCATACTAAGTATATTCTATGTAAATACTTCATCTGGGTATGAAGAGAAGGGGAGCTGCTCTCTGTCTCTTTAATGGAGTGGGGTCTAGATGGTATATTCATATGTATGTGGGAAGGTAACTTGTGCTAGTTGAAGAGCAGAATTACTTTTGTAGCCTTTTAATGTGTTTTTCTTCATTGCTTACCTGGCATGACATTAATCACTGCAAGTTTTAAATGACTTTAAATTCAATTTTCCTTTCTCTTGAATGCCAGCCACATAGCCGTGTTTACAGGGAACACTAAACAAAGTAGGAGGGAAAAAAAAAGGTTCAATCAATTTTCTTTATCACTAATTGGGAATTTATTACTGGCTCATTTGCTTTCCATAAGGGGAGCAGGTACACCCTTTAGTGTCTGGACCCTGGGAAGCTGGCAATTATTGCAACTCTGTGGCCACCTTATAAGGGAGCAGAGGGAAGAAGACAAAATGATATCATCAGTATTTATAATTTTCTGGGACAGACAGGACAATCTATATGGATCATGGAAGATCTGACATTCAGCATGCTAATCTTAAGCGGAAGGGGAAGGGGCTACTCTCCAGTTGTTTGTAAACGCAATGACCCAAGGGCTTTTGTTCATTCACTCCACTGTGAATACACTGATGAACTTCTAATGAGTCCCTACTAGGGGTGAGTGCTGTGTTAGGCATGTGAGAGTGGAAGGTGCTAGAGAGACAGCTTAGTAGCAGATGTGGACAAAACAGCCTTATGGCACTGGACATTAGGGGCTGCTGAGGGAGATGTAAGGGAGAGAAAACCAGTTACTTTTCCTGCCCAGAAAAGAGCCAGTTGTGTTTTTGAAGGGTGAGTAGAAATACAGTTATAAAGAGACCAGAATCTTCAGGAAGCTGTCTGGAAGCCTGCTGTTCCACATAGCAAAGGATGAACAACTCCTGAGTGGGGTTACTAACTAAGCAAAGTGCCTTGGTGGCTGTTAGAGTGTTGGCACACCAACCCTCCTAGCTGGCCTTCACACTCCATAGAGAAAGGCCTCACCAGGGCTTGGATTTGGGAACATGGAACACAGCTCAAAGTTTGCATCTAGCAAAGATTCTACAAGGGTTTTCAAGATGTGGTCGGGAAGATTAGGAGGTTTCATAGTTTGAATGAGAATGTCTCACATAGGCTCATCTATTTGAATGTTGGGTTCTTGGTTAGTGGAACTGTCTGGAAAGTACTGGGTGTGGCTTTGTTGCTGGGGAGTGACACTGGGTGTGGGCTTCGAGTTTTCAAAAACCCCTACCAGGCCCAGGCTTCTCTCCCCTTCTCTTCTCTTCCCCTCTCTCATTCTCTCTCTCTCCCTCCCTCCTTCCCTCCCTCTCTCCCTCTCTTTCTCTCCACCTGCAACTTGTGGGTCAGATGTCAGCTCTCAGCCACTGCTCCAGAACCATCCAGCCTACCTGCTGCCATGCTCTTGCCATGATGAGCACCGATGAACCCTCTGACACTGTACCCCACTCCCAATTAAATGCTTCTTTCTTTAAGTTGCTTAAGTCACAGCATTTAATCACAGCTACAGAGCAGTAACTAAGACAGGAAAAAAGAGCATTATCCTGGGCTGTTTCACAGGAAGAGGGTCAGAGTCCAGAAGGCAGAAGATTGCACCTAGGCTTGGAAGGCAAGAGACAGACAACATGATCATCTCCTTTCTGGATACTGGGCTCGGACCCTGAGAGTGACTCAGAGAGGCTAGGGGTGCCAGATATCATTCACCTACTGCTATTCAGACTGCAGTCATCCCTGTCCTCACTTTACAACTGGGATTAAACATTGAGCTCTCCATGGAGGGGACTGAAAGGAGGAAAGATTAAAATGCATTTGCTGAGACAAACCAATAGCACTATTTGACCAGTTAAAAGAGAAAGAACCTACTTGTAGGTGAATTGTTAGTTTCTGATTGGTAGGTCTCCAGTTAGAATAGAGATGATGGCTTCTGATTGGATGAACTTGTTTCCTTTGACTCTTTCCAAACAGTCTGGAGGAATTCAGGTGCTGGCCTCATCTTGGCTAATGTCCTTCCAGGAATTTTTCTACCACCATCTTTTACAGGTTATAAATGCACAGCATACCTCAGGGATGCTCTGTGCACTCTGGAATATTATACAGAAGAGAGCTGTCTGCACTCAGCTCACACCTACTCCTCCCAGAGCTCTCATCTTCAGGGGACACCTACTGGATCTATCCGTTCAGCTGTCTCCTATTGTGTGATGATCTCAACCTTCCAAGATCTGAGAGTTTTCCTCATAGATTTGCCTCATTTCTATTGTTGTCCGAATACTCTGGCCTTATGTTCCAACACACCCCTGTCCCTGTATCTTTCAGCCTGTTTGTCTACTGTGATCACTTCCTGGGCAACAAATTCAAGATTAATTTGTGACCACAGATGAGATCATTTCCCATAGCACCACTGACGGTGCAGCTGATCAAAAGAGTCAGTCCAATGACCAATCATTAATTTAATTATTCACTCTAGGATTTTCTGATCAGGACACTTCATCACTCTGATCACGAGTGGATGAGAAACTTCCTAGAGCTAAAAGTAATCTCAGAGATGGAACCATCTAGTTAAGGAAAAGCGAGTGTATGTCACTCAGGCCACCCCTTGCCAGCTGCACACAGGCAGACATTACCAATAGATCACACTACTGCAGGAAGCCATTAATAATCAATTGCAGTCAACTTGTCATCTAAAGCAGTTAGAGTGTCTGTCAGGAATCACACCTATTAAGCTGGAAATTTTGCAAATGGAATGAAGACACTCTTGATAAAGGGAGTAAGAGAGCCAGGAGCTATGGGTAAGGTAGGAATGGGGAAGACATGGATACTCTAAAGCAAAGGAAAAGATCAATGTGAAAAGATGGATTCGAAGCTGGAGCTAGGAAAAGGAATGGTAATGCTGTCAATGCAGGCATCATCATCATCAATGGAGAGTTAGCACGAGGCAGCAACAAAGGAACCAATCCCCACCCTCCCTCTCTCCTTTGCCCTCTATCCTCAAACAAGTCATTGACCAAACCTCCAGAAGCCAGTAGGCAGTGGACACATATGCTTTAGCTTTTGCCTGCCAGATTGACACTGATTGATTATCAGTGGGTGCCAACATTAGTATGTTTAAAAAGAGTGTTGTGATCTATTAGTGATGTCTGCCAGTGAACTGCAATAGAGAGGTGGTATGAGTGCCAGGTATTGATTATTCCTGAACTACTGGATCCAATCCCTGAAGTTCCTTTAAATTCTGGGGAACTTCTACGTTTCTCTATGTTATAGGGCATAATGGAGAAAGTTGAGCATTAGGAGATTCACATCCAGGAGAAGTCTGCTTTAAGGCGGGTTCCCTAAAAGCAACCCCAAGGCAGTGGACCTTTGATTTGGAATTATGTGCCTTTTCCATGGCATGATGTTCAGGAGACACCTTAAAGGCTTCAAGGAAAGCAAATTAGAAGAGGAGAGATACTGAGCCTGGTCCTAGATAAAGGCAGTCTCTACAGAGCTGTTGTTCCTGTTTTCTTTTTATTTTATTTTATTTTTATTTAATTAATTTATTTGGATTACATCTCAATTGTTATCCCCTCACTTGTATCCTCCTATTCCTCCCTCCTTCCCTCCTTCACCCTATTTCCTTCTCCTAGGTCTGTGACAGAAGGGGACCTCCTCCCCCACCATATGGTCACAGCCTATCAAGTCTCATCCTGCTTATTCTTTCTCTCAGTGCCACCAGGCCTCTCCACCAAGGGGAAGTGGTCAAATGTGGAGCACCAGAGTTCATGTCAGAGTCAGTCCCCGCTCTCCACACAACTGTGGAGAATGACCTGTGCACTGGCTAGATCTGAGCAGGGGTTCAATGTTTACTGCATGTATTGTCCTTGGTTGGTGCAGTAGTTTGAGCAGACCCCCCTGAGTCCAGATCCACCCATCATGATGTTCTTCTTGTAGGTTTCTAGGACCCTCTGGATCCTTCTATTTCCCCATGCTCCCATACTTCTGTCACCTAGAGCCCCAGTTTTATTTATTTCAGTGCTATGTGTTTGAATGTTTTGCCATCATGTTTGTATAGGTACATCACATACGTGCCAGGTACTCATGGAATCTAGAAGAGGGCATTGAATTTCCTGGAACTGGAGTTGTAGACAGTTGTAAGCTGCTATGTGGGTGCAGGGAACCAAACCCAGACCCTCTGCAAGAACTGCAAGTGCTCTGGTCAGCTGAGCCATCCTCCAGCCTTCTTTGTGCTTTCTTTAGATGAGAGCCCGGTACTACCTGACAGGTTGGGTGGGGGTGGGGGCTTACACTCTCTACATAGACAAATGTCTGAGGGGACATTAGGAACCTTTGGCAGATGGAGTATATGTGTGTCCCCTAGGGATGGGGTCTGAGTTGAGCATCAATGCCACTCATCTGGGTGCAAGCACAATGTCTGCTGCTTTTTAGCTGAGAGTCTTCAGAAACTTTAAGTTTTCGATGATTTCAAGTTGTAGCAGTAAAATGTGCTCTGTGTCCATGACACGGGCATGTTAATTACATCTGAGAGCTCCAGAAAAGGCTAAGCTGGAACCATTTCCCTCCCTTGCCAGTGTTCTTTCATGACAAGTACCCCAAATGTCGTGGTCTTGGAGACCTTGCTCCCAGAAAGTTAGGGGCAGGGAAAAGTGGAGGAAGGGGTAGTAGTCAGCTATGTGACTTTTTCAACAGGCAGGAAATTCTAAATGTGTTTCTGGACTCAAGTCTCTAAGATTCACAGGGCCAAGAGAAACAAAACTTGGATGCCTCTATAGGGTCTTGATCTATGGGCCTAGCTGAGGCATCCTTCCAGAAATGTGATGGTATTTTGGGAAACAATCACAAGACCAGGACACATCTGAGGCAGCTGGAACTGATGCTAAGTGTCCCTAGATACTCTCGTGACAACCTCCTTGAGTAAGAAAATGCTATTACTGGACCATCTAAAAAGATGCTTGGAAAATGGGAGCCATTAAATGGATGTTACTAATAATCACATGGGATCACTGCAAGTGGCATTCAAGTGGCTCTAGCTAATTGCTGGAGGAGGGCTGTTGCAAAGGCCCTGTGAGTCCTGTGGGTTGAACTGTACCCCAGATTCATAGCAAAAGCTTAAGATGTGATGGCTTGTGTTGATTAAGGTTAAATGACGTCACTAAGGTGAAGCTCAGTAAATAGGACTGGGCTAGGGCCAAATAAGAGCAGGATGAAAGGAGATAACTTTCTCTCTGCCACATTAAGATGCAGCAAGAAGTGTCTAGTTTGCCAACCAAGACCCAGTTCTTAGCTCCTTTGTTACACTGGCGCATAGATCTCATACACTTGGCCTCCAGAACAATGGAATGTGTGTCTCTGTTGGAGTCTCCCAATGTATAGTACATGTATAGTACATGTATAGTACAGCCCAAATGGACCTTGTCAGTAGAGGCCAGAGCAGATCTTGTATTTGCACAGAAAAAGGGCTGGAAGAATGAGATACCTGAGTTGATCCTAGAAGCTCTGGGGTTTTGATAGATGCTGCTGAGGTAGGGAAGCTTTCTAGAAAAGGAACCCATCACAAATTAAAGCAGGTATTTACTGAGTCCTCCTGTGTTGCTCAGCTCCAACAGCGAGAGAGGAAGTCAGGTCAATAAGAGTTGGTCTTTGAAGAGAGTCATAAGAACCATTATTCTAAGAGGTTCATCAGGAACATTCCCACACCTGGATTTGCCATGACCACTTAGGAAGTGGCCTTGCTTTTGAAGCCTTCTACTTCAGAAGCTAAAGGTTTTAGGCATCACCACCTTGAACACAATTTTTTTTTAAAAAAAGATTGTCTAGAATTTCTCTCATACATGGAGCATCCAGGGTGAGTTCTTCCTATCAGCTCTGTGCCCTGAAGACATTGAGAGTATGTACTGGTTAGAAAAAAAAAAAAGGATAAATGATAAGATAGTGCTGGAACTCAGCAGAGAAGCTATTGGAAAAAAGAGAAGTCAGGAGCTCATTAGAGGCGCCTTTGTTGTGGAAGTTTTGATTTCTTTAAAACTCAGTTACTTTATGTAAATATGGTTTTTTTTTTAATCCCAGATGTGGGATTGGAGGCTGCTCCAGTTTGTCCACAGCTGATAACAGCCTCTTGAGAGGGCACATGATCTCTGTCAACAGGAAACTGCCTGATGTGGAGATGTGTTCTTTGTCCGTTGGAAAATATACAAAATCCCAGAGACAAAGGTAAAGGAATGTGAAAATGATGCTTGGAGGATAGGGTCGGAGGAGGAAGAGAAGGCTGTTGCTGCATTTGTTGTTGCTGGCTGAATATCCTGACCAGGGAGACAGGTAAACTGCCCCCCTAAATCCTAAACAGCAGGACCAAAGAGACCTAAGCCCCTGCTCTCCACTAACCTCTCTCTCTCCTACCTGGTGTTAGGTTGTTGGAAGGAATTCTCAAGGAATTGAGAAAGGAGAAAGGTATAAGGAGCCAAAATAAAAATAGATTTTAAAAGTACACCTACACTCTTTGTTCATCACTTCCCTAGAGGGATGGGGTTGAGAAAGTCTCCTAGAAAAATGTATCTTAGCTTAGACTTGAGCAAGAATTCTTTAGTGAATAAGAGAAGCCCTGGAAGCTCGTGTGCCTTTGCATTTTGGTGAGAGAGGGCATACCATGGGTTGGAGCACATCAGGAATAAACTCTAAGTCACCAAGTCTGTACCAGCATTACGTTAAGTAAAGGACTCAAAAGCTTTCCCTTTGGTGTCATTTAAGGTGAGCCCAAATTTGAACTCCCTACTTGATGCTCTCTCTCTGTGTCTTCCAGCCTCTTGTCTGTCTTGTATAAGTCAGATCCTGTGCCTGTGAAGGCTGTCTTGTGACTCTGTCCCTTTGTCTCTTTCTAGCCCTGTTTGTCTCCACATGTGTCTCAGAAAGGCTTTGCTCTGTGTTTATTGAACAGCACAGAAAGCATCGCATTGGGAAGGAAGGAGGCAATGCTTTGCAGAAATCCTTAACAGAGTTTTACAGGAGACTAAACCACTGACCCCCAACTAACCCAGATAACAGTGCTACAAAAATCACTGTTAATCAGGCTGCATTCCAGTGTTACGTGAAATACTCACAATGGCTACTCATTTCATAAGACTGTTTTCAACCTCTATTTTTGCTGCCTTCAGCAAATGATTATTAGAGCACATAATACCCGTTACTTTGAGTGAAGATCCTGGAGGAATGCGTAGTAAGACCACAGCCATGTGTTGGCTTAGATTATAACAGTTGATAAATGATAAATCTGAGGCAAGTGAGCCTGGCTGTTACAGTGTTCTCTCAAAGGCAGGCTAAGCAGGCTGAGTGCACAGAAGGATAGCAGTCCTTAGTGATCTCAAGGTGCATTATTGACTTTGGCTGTAAGGTGCAGCAAAACTTCAGTCCTACAATGTAAGAGGTTTTGTTTTGTTGTTTTGTTTTGTTTTGTTTTAATCATAATGTATTGCCACAATGATCAGACCAGAGAGCATGGGAGAGTTGACTTCATGCTGTTTAAGCAGATAGCTGACAAAGCCTTGACCATCTCTGCCCAAAGCCAGAGGGACAGCTATATCGTCCCCCTCTACCCACATCTTTTCTTTCTGCAAGCTGATTTCACAATTACACATGGAAATTTTGATTCATTTTCTTCAGAAACAGCAAACAAAGAGGAGAAAGAGCCTTCAAGGCAAGACTGCATTCTTATAGGAGGACTTTTGGGCTTCAGTGTGACAGGGTTTTGGCTGAACAAGCTTCTCCAGGGTTTTTGTATGAGTGGACAGAGCTCAGGAAACAACAGTTTATTATGGTCACCTCTGACTTAGCAACCATAAGCAAGCCTTGCTTCGAGAAACATGAACCCTGATCCTCCAGTAACTCTAGGCCAGGAACTGGTACCCTTTGTAGTGAGAAACTTCCAAGGCACACTTGGTTTTAAAATGGACCTCCCTGTGCATAGTCTCAGGCCCTGCTTCCAAACTAGTCCTCTTTCCTGGCTTCCACACTGCCCTCAGAGGGGAGTCTGATTTGTTAGGATTATTTCTCATCTTCTGCCATTACCTGTCCCTAAAGCACACGAGAGAGTCGGGGTTTGGGGAGAGAGAAGAGAGAGGAATAGGCTTTTCCACATGTTCCAGATGCAGAACCAGGCAATGTGACTGTGGAGTATTTGTTGAATTGAGATGATTGAGTCATGGCTAGCCACATCACAAACTCTTGGAAAAGAAGATGTGTGGAATGCAGTCAGTCCTTCCCACATTCTCAGCACACGGGGCAATAGATGTGATTGAGAACCCAGCAGTGTGCTCTTTCCAGACATTGCTTATGAAATCCCATAATTCCCAGGGACAAAGGGTTATGAAATAGGCTAGACACATTCTGGGACCCAATGAGTGCTAGGGATGTATGTGTAACATGGAAAACAATTCATCCTGTATGTGATTATTTGGGATCAAAATTGCCCAAGGATGAGGAGCCCCCTGTCCTGGGAAAGTGCCAGAACAGGCTGTCCCAGTGAAGTTCTGAGTCTACCATTTTGTTTCTGTCTTTACTCCATCTCCTGGAAAGAAGGACAGACTATGAGGTGTGTACATCTTGACTTTTGTCACTGGTCCTTAAGAACTTGGTAGGTTGGAGATGGAATGACTCTGGAAAATTGCTTCTATTTTTCTGCACCCCTCAAATCCCAGCATGGTTAATTAAAAGCAAGAGTATCATCTTTCCTACAACATAGCATTAACTTGTCTCTCCCATCCATCACCCTAATTAGCAAGGATGAGAAAGACTTGTCTACTTTCAGGGCATGCATTCCAAAACTAGCAAAAGCCACAGGAGAATGGGCCTGGCTGAGCCTAGCAACTATTGAAAAACTGAGAACTCTGAAATAAGATCCTGAGGTTTTTTTAGTTCCTGGTCTCTGAGTTATAAAGCAACATTAATCATTATGCAGATAACATGAAGAGCAGATACCACTTTTTAGTACCTAGCAAAATATATGCCAGATATCCTAGTACTGTAAGATGGTCAAAAGAAAAAACAAAAACAAAAACTTGAGATGACTTTATGTGGTTACATTGCAGACTTGGCATATCTGGCCAGCCAAGGGAGGCTCTGTCAACCTCTGCAATTAAAAAGAGAGTAATTTGAATCTAGAATTATTTGAAAACACAATTCATTTCTGCAACATTTCATATTTCTTCTGCTCAAGACAATCTTTAATTATAAATATGTCCGACTAGGTAACTATCATGTAACAGATAAGAAAAATGAGGCCTAGCATGATTCGTCTCGAGGTGTGCATAAAGCCTTACAAACTGAATTCAAGTTCCTAGACTCCACACACTCCAGTCTCTACTGAACCCACACTCTAAAGAAAGCCTGGATCTGTACCCACACAGACAGCTCCATAAAGTTCATGCCTCTTTGTGACTTCCTGGAGGCTGATTACCATGCTCATGCTGTTGGGGAACACAGAAGGGACAGGGAAGATGATAAAAGAATGACATAGCATCCCCTGGGTATCAAACACTGCAGTGAGCTGAGACTACATGAATCCAAATACCATAGCTGTCCTTTTACCCTACCAAGTACAAGCTATGTGTCAAGTATTGTTCTGAGCACAAGCATCCCCTGAAAAAGTAAAAACTCAAGTTCCTAGAAGACAGCAAGTTCAGTGTTAAAGATTCTACAAGTGTGATTGGCTGGCCAGAGCTTCTGTGGTTATGGAGAGTTATATTTCAGAGCCAAATCAGCTTTAGGCTATTGATACTTCCTTTAGTAGCCATTTGCTGCCTACCTCTGTTTATGACCTAATATTTTTGTGAATCTCATGTGAAAGCATTTGTGGTGCATTAAGTTAACAGAACACTAGCTTTCACCAGCTCAAAAGCTTAGGATCATCCTCAGATAGCATCTGAGGTCTATAGTAGGGATTCCATTGTTCTGCTCTTACCTCCTGTTGTTCCTACCAACATATTTTGAAAGGTGCCTTGATTTGTGCCTCATTTGGTTCCATTCTATAAAATGTCATGAAACTGTAGCCATACTAGAAACTTGTATTTAGGAAAACCTGAATCCATATTCTGGGTTACTCTTATTTGACTCTCCTCTGCCTGGGTCAGTGACAGGCTTTTAACAGCCCCACAACAAATGATGGGTGAATGAATAAGTAAGTGAGGAATAGGCCACTCTACAGCTTCTTCAGGAGATCATTTCTTTAATGAGGAACAAGAAACGTCAATGACACCAATGAATCTGGGAAAATTTTGGAAATGAATTTATTTATTTACTTATTTATTTATTTACTTATTTATTTATTTGACCTGTAGAATAACTGGTAAATCAAGACATCTTCAAATCAAAAAAGTTTGAAGACGTAAAGGATGACCACATAGTAGGTGGTTGTAGTACCTGGAAATTTAAGAATAAAAGATGAGAGGCTGGCTCCTCAATCACTTGCCTTTCTAGAGGTTATTCTAGAGGTTATGTCCAGTCTGGTGTGACTGGTTAGGTTCTCAACCTTGAACTTTTCACTCTAGCTAGCCCTGATCACTAACCCTAGTTCATTATACTTTGCCTAGCTAACACGGATGTCCCATTATTCTAGAATAATTCTAATTCCTTCTCTACAGGTAGCCATTGCAATTTTGAACTATGCTATATGTGGATCATTTTGAAAATAATCAGTCCCAGCCAGAGGAATCAATCCCCGTCCAGATTTTCACTGGATATCTGAGAAAGTTCTTGGGGGGTACCAAGAACTGACAAAACAGCCATTCTCAGAGCTGGTAACATAGCCCAAAAGTATAGAAGTAAAAGTTCAGCATCAAAAGCCATCAAAGAATCAACCAGCTGTGCCTACCTCATTCCTCCTCTCTCCCCAAGATAAGATATTTTCTCCTTAAGGAAAAGAAAAGCCACCCGATAGCTATAGAAGTAAATTTCATACTATTCATCTGATTATCTAGGGACCATTAAAAATCTGGGTATGAGACTAGATACAGGAGACTCAAAGCATCAAGGTAGTCAAAGAACAAGTCTTTTAAACTTGAACTCTAGCACAGCCCTGTGCTCTTGCTACCAGAGAGATGCTTCCCCAGCAGAAACCTTGCAAAGCTCCCAGAAGAAACATAGACCTGACAAGGTCTCTCCAATAAGTTATAAGGAACTCTGTACCTGTCAGGATCTGTACCAGTCTCACTCACCCATGCCAATTCCAGGCAAGCAGTAGGAATGAGTAAGGGGATTGTGAGGATTGTTGGGTGGAGCTTGGTAGCTTTGTATTTTAAAAGAATTGAAATGGAACACAAAACAGGAAGGAAGCAGATTTGCTGTTGAGGGGCATGCTTCTATAGTTTGAGGATGGATGCTGGCATTCCCAAGTCTAATCTGAATGCTCTCTGGAACTACTTCTTTTAATTTGGACCTAAAAAATGACTTAGAATCTAAAGGAGAATGAGGAAGAGAGTAGAATTGGAGGGTGGAGAAAATTGGAGGAAAGGAAGAAGGGAAAGAGAAGAAGGAAGGGGGGAGGATGGGCAGAAGAAAAGACAGGGAAAAAAGAGAAGACAGGAAGAAGAAAGGAGAAAGGAAGATTGACGAAAAACAAGAACAGGTAAATCAATGTTAAGTGGCCAAGGAAAGAAGTGGCTCATAGAGTGACGACATTAAAAGTGGGTGCATAAAACCAGAAAACTTGTTCACCAGCTTCCCTAAAACAAGGCTGTCTCACTCACACAACCAGCAACCACTGATGACACATGATCCCTGCAGCTATGAGAACCCAGTGGCAGTTAGCCTCTGCACATTGTACTGGCATAGAAGATGCTGCCTCAGAACCTGCCTCTGTGGTGCCCATGAAAATGTGAATCCACAGGCGCAGAGGTAAGAAGAGAGGCAAGAGCATGTTCTCAGAATGAAAGTGGTCCATAAGGAGTCATCCAAGATCCTTGGTCTACAGAGGCCTTTTGTGGTGTCTAAAGGCTCACAGGGGCCTATGGGCAGAACCAATGAGCAGCTTCCTAAAATGTCAGGAAGTATGGATAGCAAAGAAAAGAAAACCAAGAGCTGGTAACAATTGTCATTTAGCTTAAGTGATTTGAGATTTCATCTCAGAAGGCTGATCCCCAATTCAGTGGAAATTTAAAATGTCTCTATCATCTGTCTATGTGAAGTAGCTGTTCACATGCCAGAAAAGTAACCTTTAAATCAAGAAATTTTAGCAGCTATATTATCTGTCTAATAGACATTTGACAGGTGTACAGGGGCAAATGCAACAGGTATATGTCTGTATTCACACAATGTCCTAGTCTGAAAATGTATAAAGCAAACATTAATAGACTAAAATAAACCAGCCAGTGCCAAATCTACTTCTATGTGCCTTTATGAACTTGTCTGAGGTTGCACACAGAGGAATGTCTTAAGAAAGCTTTCTCAATACTTGAAAATAGACCCAGCCAACCAAAGCCCAGTAATTACACAGACGATCCACACAGTTAACTTGCTTACGACAAATGTGGCCAGCAACATAAAACTTCACCTTCTCTCAAGTGCACTGAAGTCATTTGTTGTGTGTCACCCACAGTGGGCATACATTTCAAAAGGCTGTCCCTAGCCACTCAGGATATGTTTCCTGGTATCCATGAAAGTATGCCGAGATGCATAATAAAGAGAAAACTCAATGCATGTGAAAAATAAGATCTTTAAATTTGATCAGATAAAGATAAAACAAGACATTTTATTTTTCTTATCTTTGCTCTTTTTTTTTTCTTCTTTAAAACAAGCTTTCATGTATCCCAGGTTGGCCTGGAACTTCTAATTCTATACCATCACCTCTCACCTTCAGCATAACAATTTAAATTTTTACCTCAAACATCCAAAAAAAAAAAATACCAGCAACCAAAATATAAGAAGAGTTGTTGAATTAGGGTAATGATAAAAAGTGAGAGGAAACCAAGTGTAACACAAATACAAAACAGCAAAACTCAACAAAGACAAGAAGATACAGAAAAACAAGCACAAAGCTGGAGGGCAAGAAACCTCCACCAAGGCCTCGCCTTCTAATCACCATGCACACTACACCTTCGTCAGCACAATAAATCATCAAGAAGGCAATCAAAAACCCACTCTCGTTCTGTAGGCATAACAGACTCTAAAATGTCTAACCCTTCCAGATGGGCAAGTGAAAGGACTATTTTCATGCCTGAAGCTGGGTGGGCAAGTACAGAAACTGTGGAAGAACAGGCTTGGCACCAAAAGAACAAACGGGAACATTTTGACAGCTCTGAGTGCAGACACCCCTACTTGAACCTGGAAGACACCCAAATTCATACATACAATTCTCCTCCATGGGTATTTTACTGAGCATGATTGGATATTGAACTATGAGGACTTCTTACCATCTTGGAGACCTTGAACTTATGACCTATTTACCTCAGTGTAACATCTGAAACACTGGTTATTCTTTCACTGCACCACCATAGGCTAGCCATAAAAGTCTCATGGCTTATAAACTACAAGTATATATAAACAGCATAAAGTATTTTACAACCTTACTGTTTTTAAACTTTTATTTTGTGTCCGGTGGTGGCCATGCCATAGTGTAGAGGTCAGGGGACAACTCAGAAGAGTAGGTGTCAGCTTTCACCATATGAGTCTGGGAATCGAACTTGGGTCATCAGAGTTGCCAACAATCACTTTTAGCTACTAAGCCATCTCAAGGCTGCCATTCAACAGTTCACTCCCCCCACTGTTTTATTGTCAGCCCGATCCTAACACTCTTTCTAGTTAGTTTCTCATTCCCCTAAGCATGCCCAGCCCTCAGGCCTGCAGTCAGACAGCATCCTTCTGAGGACACCTTCCTCAATTTATCCTCCTAAGCTACCCATCCCACTTGGCCACTCCTCCCACTTCTTTGTCAAGTTAGATACCCCCTTGCCATGCCTTTGCTCATTTTGTATACTAGATTAGTCTATATTCTATGCTAGTTGGGCATCTGTACACACTGCATTCCTATAGGAAAAAAAAAGTGAAGAAAGCTCCAGAGAATGAGGATAACTTCTGGACAGTTCACACAAACTGAGTTAATAATTGCATTTCCTATTGCCAGATTCTGCTGGGTCTTGGTTTCCTCATCTGTATGATGGGTAGATGTCAGAATTCATGATGTCTGTATTTCCAAGGGATTCTAATGAGGATCCCAAACCCTCGGATGGATATATAGCTCCATAGTAGAATGTCTGCCTCAGAGTCAGGCCTGGGCACTACAAAAGGAAAGGACCAGAAAAAATATAAGCCAGACCTCCTAGGAAGACTGTCTGTTAAGTCTCTGAACAGTAACCCTCAGCAGCAATATGGAAGTCCTCCATGCCACATGCTTTGGGAATATGGAATCTTTGCTCAGCGGCTGAGCCATCACTGCTGTCACAACAACATTCTTCATGGATCTGATGCTGCAGCAGGGCCTGCCACCTGCCTGCTATAGGAGAGAACAAAGAGAAGGCTCTGGGATGACTTCACAATGTAGGGAGCCAGCACCACAGCTGCATGGAATGGGGCCCATGTTAACCCATCAAAATCCTGAGAGCTGAATAAGACCACACTCACTAATCAAGGCCATGGCTTCCACGGAGACCATGATGTCAATACTTTATTAATTGATTGACTCATTCACCCACTCCTCTGTTTTACTTTTGAGTCTGCTTAAAAGCATTTTTCTTTTTCATACAAAATGGGTTTGTAACACATTTCTGTGGGTCTCTGTGATAGCCCCTGGGGAGACATAAAAGGGCCCACTGTGGGCTCTGGCCAGAGAAATCGTTTAGTAGGATGGTCCTTGTTGGAGGTCTATCCTGTGAGTCTTCCAGTCTTTATCTTCAGCCCTCAGTGGTTGCAATAGACAAGCTACATTTTCATAAGATTTCATCTGTGTTTGCTGGACAGAGTGACCAGGAAAATATGGACTCTTCTTTTTTTTATTTTTTATTATTAATTTATTCTTGCTACATCTCTATGGTTATCCCATCCCTTGTATCCTCCCATTCTTCCCTCCCTCCCATTTTCCCCTTACTCCCCTCCCCTATGACTGTGACTGAGGGGGACTTCCTCCCCCTGTATATGCTCATAGGGTGTCAAGTCTCTTCTTGGTAACCTGCTATCCTTCCTCTGAGTGCCACCAGGTCTCCCCCTCCAGGGGACATGGTCAAATATGGGGCACCAGAGTTCAATACAGACTCTTCTGTTGTCCCCACTTGTCATGATGTGTCCTGTTCATGCCTCAGCACTGAGGCAACTTCAGGGTAGAGTTTCCAATTCTGACCCAGCAGCAGGACAGACAAGCCGGCAAAAGTCACTAGCTAACCCGCTCTCAACTGGACTGCGGGAGAATGGCCAAGGGTCCTCCTCTTCATTGTCCACCTGCTCAGATTTAGAATCACCTAGGAGACACCCATTGGCATGTCTTTGAGGGACTCTCCAGAGAGGTCTGAGTAGGGAAGATCCACTCTGAGTATGGGCACCCCTGCCCATAGGCTGGGGATGCAGGCTGAATAAGAAGAGAAAAAAGAAAGTGAAAGCGAGCTAGACAATAGCAGTCATCTCTCTCTGCTTCGTGACTGTGGGTGCAATGTGACCAGCTGCCTCCAACTCCTGCTGCCACACCTTCCCTGTGGTAAGGGAATGAATGCACACTCCACTTCTTGAGTCAAATGAACTTTTTCTTCCTTAAATGGATTCACAGCAATGAGTTAAAATAGCCAGTCTTAGAATCAACAGCAGAAGCCTAGAAGCTGTTCAAGGTCTCATTTGCGGTTTATAGGAGGGTAGACTTATCTGCACCCAATGAGCAGTGCTCCGAAGGCAATAAAGCTCACCTGCCTGTAACCCTGAGCTCTTTGATAAACGACTTCATTTTCCTCTACCCCCTGGATAGCTTTAGCTTAATAATAGATAACACATTTTTTAATAAGATTTGCCTCTCATCCATGAGTAGTTTGCCTTGAATTTTTTCTACTCATACTGACACTGTCTGGATTGGATAGTAAGATGGTAAAGGAATGAATTCTAATCTATTGAAGCAGTTGTATAAAACCGGAATGACAGTTGACACCTTGTCTTGTGTCCGTGACACATGGTCATTTCCCAGACCAAAAACATTAAAGAAAAAACCCACAGAAGCAAATAAGTTTTAAATGGAAGGCTGTAAAGTTCCTGTCATCTTGCACTGGCCATGAATTGTCCTCAGTGTATTCACATTGTGTTCACTTCTGTTAGTCACTTGGCAACTCTTTCAATGACTGGACTGATGATTGTGGCACCATAGTCCTGATGTTCCAGGAACCCTTATTTTATATAATAATGGCCTCAAATAGCAAAAGCAGCGATGCAGGGAAGACTGGGTCTAGCAAAGAAAAACTATGAAGTATTTTCTTTAAGTAAAGAAAAAAGAAAATTCTTATGTTAAGTTTGCTTTTTAAAGTCATATGCTGAAGTTATTAAACCTTACAGAAATTATTATTATTCATCTAATACTATGTTTTATTTATAAGTCATTTAAAGGGTAAAGTCTGTATACTCTAATTGTAGAGATACCTGGATCTTGGTTTTCTAGGAATAGTCTTGGTTTCTGTCTAGAGTTTAAGGCTATTTGACATGGTACATTTGTATTATCCTGCTATGAATGTCTTAGCATTTGTGTGCATATATGCTTCTTACATGTGTATATGCACAAGTATGTAAGGCTGTGCATTCATATGTACATATGGAAAACAGAGGAAGCATCCTTGGCTGTTCTTTCTCCTTTTTCACTAAAGTAGAGTCTCTCAATCAACCCCATATCTCAGTGATTTAATGATAGGGCTGGGCTTGCCAGTCAGCCTGCTCTGAGACACACTTTATGTCCACTTCCTGAGGCCAGAATTACAGATGGGGCTCCACTCCTAACCAGTGTTTATGTAGGTTTCTGGGAATCTGAATTCTAGTCCTCAGGTTTGCACAGCAAATGCCTTAGGCACAGAGCCATCTTCCCAGCCCTGCATTTGTGCCATATCCCACTTTAACTTTTGATCTTTAGACTTATCCTCTATCATTTTGGTTGGCCAAGCTTATTGGATGTTGCCCAAAGTGTTAGTATTACAAAGAAACAACACCCTCTTCTATTTCTGCCTAATAGCCTTGTATTTATACCTCATGTATATTAGAGGAAACAGGAAAGAGATGCTGTGTCTGCTTTAAGCTTTCCTGACACTTTGGTCAACAATTGCTAAAGCTCTTTTTGTTCCTAGTGTAAAATATATTTGTTTTCTAAAATTTTCACTCTTAGCAACTTGCAAAATATTAACAGTTGTCAATCACAATTTCCCCCTTGAAACCTCAGTGATTATCTTCTTTGGGACATGAAGGAAGCCAGCTGGTACCCTTTTCAGGCTGGGCCCCACCTATCTTACACCTTTTTTCACTAGGTATAAGTCTATCCACAGGCTCTTTAACAAAGCTGAGAAGAATGAGAAGGCATGCCTGGACTCCTTCTTCATCCTTCTGCTTGTTTTCAGAGCATGCCCTACACTTGAAATCATTTGCCAAAAATCCTGTGTATTCTGCCACCCTACTGAAGAAGTAAAGTTCACAAGCCAGGTCCCTCAGCACCAAGGCCACAGTCTTCATGACTCCGTAGTCCCTCCTGGGCTGGGTCCTGAAGGTGATGGGTGAGAGGCTTTCATAGAACTCTACTGCTTCCATCCAGAAGATCTGGAAAATGAGAGGTTGGAGAGGTGAGGCAAGGCATGGAAGAATATGTAGCTATTTGGAGACAGCCTGAAAGCACCCAGCCTCTGGGCTTGTGGCAGTATAGCACAAGGTCCTTGTGAGTAAGACAAGAGGGGGTGAAGTGAGCCACAAGCCCATGAAATGGACATCCTGGTTGTCAGAGCAAGGGACAAGGCAGCCACAAATCTGAGCTGCTGGTTCGGTTTCTTCCTTTGAGCTCTACAAATAACCTGTGATTTCTGATCCTCTCCTATCAAGCCTGCACAGATGCTTAGTTAATTAAATGAGGCCACAGTGGACAAATGGCCTGGAAAGGAGGTGTTACCCCTGCCAGACCTCAGGAATCTTTATAATCGACATTTTTTTTTAAAGTAGTATAAAACTGACCGAGGAGCTGAGGACAGCCTGGAGGTCAAACATCAGACCAAAGAGGAACTATCTGGTGGAGACAGATGTCCAAGGCATGACCTTCGGGCACTGGGGCTCAGTGAAGCTATCCTGAAGGCAGGGTGCCAACTCCATTCCACCCTCCTTCTCTACAATCCCTTAGGATCCCTTACTGAACCTTAGCAGTGAAACCTCTTGCAAGAAATCATGTTGGCTGCAGCAAGGAGGCAGAGGCTTAAAAGTGTTGAGTAGCATGGCAGACTGTGCTCCAAGAAGTGGATACGATTAACTCCTAACCTGTTGACAGAGGGCTACTTCTGTGGGACAGAAACACTGAACAAGTCCCAGCCCTCTTAATTCCCATGATCTTACTTCCAACAGTGCATCTCTGCCGAGCTTTCTCTATCCACTCCATATCCGTAAACGCTAATGGCTCTTCTAGATAAGAAACCAAAGCAAGCACCTTGCACTTGACAAAGTGCTTTTGGGAGATTATGTCAATCATCTCCCACCATGAGGACAATTAAGCCCCTAGAGGTCAAATTGACTATCCAAAGCCCATCCAGTTTTGAGCCAGCAGCCTCAGAATTTGAAACTCCTATGGCCTGTGAGTTACGCCAGGGCATGTACAATACTCATCTTTAGCTAACTACGTACTTGTCTCCCAGCACATCTGTAAGGCTTTTCTTCATTTAACATCTTGATCATTCCCCGTTGGCCACACCCATCTTGGAGGATGATAAATGTCTAGTGCCCCAGTGTCATGTATTTGATATCTGCCTGTACTAGTTCTGTTTAATGGATTCAAATGCATGCACTGCCACAGAGAGGCCTGAAGAGCTTACCTACCTCGCTCTTACAGTCTTACCTGGTGACTTTAAACAACTCATATCGCCTCTGTCCCTGCTTTTCTACCAATGATATGAATTTTTTAAAATGTTGTGCATGTTCAGTTTCCTTCTTCCCTGCCCCCAAAGATCACTGTGTGGTGTCTCACAGCAAGCTGGAAAGTGAGATCCCCTCCCACATTTTAAGTCCAAATCAGAAACGTGGAGGGAAAGTGTAGAGAATTCTCTTGGCATGAGTATATTGGGCGATGCTATTGGCTACATAATAAATGGAGCTTGGTACAAAGTAGAAGTGCAGGTTTCTTGATAAAGATGTTTCGTGCATTTCAAAATGATGGCATCAAGAATTCCATACAGCACATGTTCCTCTAAGCACACATCCCTGAGTGAGTACAAAGTTTTCATAACCATGACCCTGGCCCTATAAGCAGTAAGTATGGTTTAAAACCACTGCTCCTGGTATAATCTAGTACTCCTGGTAAAAAGCTTTCCACCTTTGGTAACCAGGGCCTCTAAAGCACATGCCATCCCATCCTGATTCCCCGGATTAGAGCTGGTGATGCACAGGGCTATCTTAGCCCATCGGTTGGTTCCCTTCTGCTCATTTCTATCTCCTGGGCCACAGACCTATATCACTGTAGTTGATTAAGGGATAATCACTTGCCAGGCTCAAGGAATGTGCGACATTGTGACAGAACCTAAATTGTCATGACTGAGGGATGGTTACCACCAGCTGAAGAGGGTGGAAGCCAGGGCTACTGTTAAATATCCCACAGTGAAAAGGGTTCAAAGCCAGCTTCCCTATCTCTAGCTGTGTGTAGGCTGAAGTGTAGAAAACCTTGATTTAGGGATATACTGAATGCATAACTTAAGCAAGCCAAGAATCTCCAAACTTCATTGGTTTAACATCTACCATATAGAATGCAGGGGTCTCCCTGCTATGTCCAACATATATGCTGCTTCTACCTTGAGCAATCCATCCAGTCTCCTGTGGTCAATATGTAGTTGATAACGTCATACTCTGGGGGAATCTCACATGCTCTAGATCCTCTCAGACTGCATGATGGCAGGAGATGCATTAGGTAAGAATGTACATATATACTGTTGTCTGTCTCATATGAGTGCACACATTTATGATCCTGCTTTTTGCTTTAATCATGACCAAGTTCACTGTATCTGTGGACCCTTCAGGGGCATATGCCAAGCCAACCAGTTTTGAATGCTATAGGGAGCAGAATGCGATATGAAGTATTTATAAATAGGAAAGGATGTGAAAAGGATCCCTGTGTGCATGCATCCATACGTAAAGCAACAGATCTCTAGAACACAGCAGTAGGGTTGATGAGCCTAGCACCTCACATGGTCATCTCATTCACTGGAGGGCCCTACCCGTGCATGCCCAAGGAAACCTTAGAACCAGAGATCAGATGTAAGAAAAACATAGTAGTTGGTCAGTTTCACATTTGCCACACCCCAGCACATATATTCCATAGGCTACACTAGAGATGGTAATTTCAGTGGCTAGAGGCACATCCCAGCTTCTGGGGAAAGAAGAAGCCATGAGGACAGATGGGGTGGGGGTGGGGGCTTGGGACAGCTGCACAGAATGAATGAGTGCAGCCAGCCCAGCAGGGAGTCCTGAAGAGTGCGGTCCTTTGAGGAAGAAAGCAAATAACAACTCATTCAAGACAAAAATCTTCAAAAGCACAAGAGTGGCCAGGAGATTACAGCGTGAAGAGAACTAGAACGGAAGGGAACATCAAAGCCTGAGAAAATGGCAGATTCCCAGGTGGTGAGGGATGCTGGACCATAAAGGCTCAAAGTGCTTCTAAAACGTGTGGGTCATGGTATTTTGCTCTCAAAGGTGAAGCAGTAGATGAGTTTGGGAGAGCATGGAGACCAGAAAAGGCTCAGAGAACCAACAGGCCATCTCTCTGGGCCCATGATGGCTAATAGTTATTCGGGAAGCCTAATACAGCGTTCTCCTGCCGACCATAGGTAGGGCCTAACATGAATGCCTGTACTTCCCTGGTCTCTGGTTTTGCTGTGTATAGAATAGCTGTGCTAACTACTGACAGCTTGCAAGGTCCAGTAATTCGAGAGGGGAAATGTGAAAGCGCTCTTTGAACTGTCAGTGCTTTGAACACGCAGGGAGAGCCTAACAGAGACTTTGCTACAAACCGCTGATCACAGGTGTGAGCCGGGGACTTTGATAAGCACTCACCTTCCTCAGTGCCACCATAGACATCACAAGGTCTGTGTCATTGTCCAAACTGATGAAAGGGACTTTGAAGTGTCTAAAAAACTAAGTGCCAAAGGGCACTTTTGAAAGCTCTAGCTTTACTGCTCCCAACCCAGAACTACCCTGAGCAGCGAGACCTGAATTCACTTACACTTAAGGCCTTTTGGAACCTGCTACCTGCAGAGACTAGAGCAAGGCTCAGTCATCCTTTATCTCCCACCCATTGAGCAGCACAGGCCGTAGCATGATATGGGGAGGAAGGAGAAAGTGTATGCTGATGCAACGGAGAGAGGATGGGAATGAAATAAGCAACAAAGAAGAGGCGCTTTATCTTGGAAAGAACAAGGAAGAGTTTGTGGCGTGCAAAGCAACTGGACAGAGCTTTGAATGAAACACTGATTTGGCACAAAGCAAAAGGGGGAGCTAATTAGTTTATGTCTAGAGGAGAAAGTAAACAAGAATGCAGATTGGGGCTGACTGGATGGCTCCGTGAGTAAAGGTGCTTGCTGCCAAGCCTTATGACCTGAGTTCGATTCCTGGGACCCACATCTCTCTCTCTCTCTCTCTCTCTCTCTCTCTCTCTCTCTCTCTCTCT
>OU015748.1:75150802-75187935 GCA_907169655.1 Acomys percivali | reverse complement strand
CTCTCTCTCTCTCTCTCTCTCTCTCTCTCTCTCTCTCTCTCTCTGTAATCTTGACCCATCCCCTCCATTCCCTGTACTTCTACTAGGCTCTGAAGTACCTATTTCCTATGCCTGACTACAGTGTGTTTTTAACCAGCTTGCCCAGTCATCTCCTGCAGTACCCCATTTACCATGCTCAGCCCCAGCTCCTCACTAACCCTGCCTCATCTCTGGGACCAACATTGGGTTACCAGCAATGCTGTATCCCTTTCCCTTTTCCTTCTGCTGCTAGAGCTCAGGCTCCAGAAAGGGCAAGTCTGCCATGAATGAACTTTTCCCACTCAGAAAATGCATAGAAGTCCTAATCCCCAGTGCCTGGAAATGTGACCTTATTTGGAAGGACAGAGTCTTGCAGAAAGAATCAGGTCGAGAAGAGTTCATGGGATGGGATCCTGATCCTGTCTGATTCACATCTAAATAAGTACAGAAAAAGACATCAGGACACAGAAACAAGCCAGACAATTGTCCTGTAACAACGAAGATCATGACTCTGTGTCTTCAAGCCAAGGATTGCAGCAACTACTGGAAGCTTCCAGAAGGCTTTGGAATAGATTTGTCCTCCAGCCCCCTCAAAAGAACCAACCTCACTGGCACAGAGCTTTGAGTGGTTAATTCTCATCAATGATCTAATATGTATGACCACACAATACGCATCTGTTTCCATGAGTCACCCAGTGTGGTGCTTTGTGATATAGCTCTAGGTGACACACATGGTCGGCTGTTCATTCTCATGCCACTAATGTTCCTTCCTTTGAAGGAGCATCTCAGAGCTGGGCTTCTTTGCAAGTCTTTCCCCTTTCTACTTTCTGTGGCTGCCTCAAGTAGGTGTTCTATGATGTTGAGTCAATCTATGCAAACTACCGTTGTGCCCACTGCACAAAAGAATGGCTTACCCAATGAGAACAAAGCCTCTAGAATGATCTCTGAGGTTTCTACCTCATCCAACCCACTGTCAGCAAAGTCACCCTCTGGCTGAGATGTGCTGTTTGGCATCTTGACAACCCAGACTCGTCTCTCGTAACAGGATTTCTCATCCATCCATTCAACAAGCATTTATCAAGGGAATATTGTCTTGTTGATGCTGTCCTAGCTGAACCACTCTGGGGTATATAACCAGGTACAACACAGCCAACAACCAAAGCCTTCTTGAATATTATACAATAAACACACCAGTAATGTAAAAACTACATCTATTTTATATAACTTAGTATATACTGTGTCATATACAATATAAGTTTCATGGCAGGGGTCAGGGGTTTAATCAGAAAGAAGAGCTAGAAAGTTATCTTGAAGTTGATGCTATATGATTAAGGCTTTGGCAGTTTTTTTTTTTCTGTAGTGACAACCATTTGCTACGTCTCAGTGACTTAATGACAACCAATTCTCCCTCATGCACAGGTCTGCAGGCAGTTTGCAATTCTGCGTTCTGAAAAGCTTAGCCAGGTTCTGTTGATCCATACCTAACACCATGCATGCACTTGAATGGCCTCTTCTCCATGAGAAAGACTCATGCTGACAGACTTAGAAACATGGATGGGCAGGGCAGGAACAGAGGAGTAACACTCTTCTTTAGGCCATGAAAGGCCTGTGTCCCCAGGCTTCTCTCTCAAGGAAGCCAGCAGCACAGTAGGCTGCCCAATGGACTGGTCTCAAGGCATGACTGCATATCTGCCTCAGAACTGTAGGAACCTCAGACTATGCCCAGTGGGGAGGATGAGGGAAGAGGCTGGGTATACAGAAGGGGGACAGAAGTAGACATCACTCTGCAGGCATCCTGAAAGACATGATAAAATATGTATTCCTACAAATTCATTCCAGAAGGTGCTGGGGTATTTTGTTTTGTTTTTGTTTTTGTTTGTTTTTGTTTTTAGAACAAGTAAAGTACAAAAAAAAGAAAAAGTAAAGTACAATGAAAACAAGAGAAATTTTTAAAGATTACTCACTAAGCAACTCTATCATTTCCTGATTATTTTTTACTGGTCTGAAACCTCATACGTTTCGTTTTGTTTTTCACTGTGGTTTTATTGTAATTTTTCTTTCCTTTGACACTAGAATACAACATTTTCTACCTTCTCAAAATATCTAAGCTTCTGTACAAGACTGTTTGGAGGTCCCTTTAAAACAAATCTCCACTCATCCTTGTTCACTGTGCACATTGGAGTGAAGAAAGTCAGGCCGTGACAAGGGGCTAGGCTGTCAGTGGCTTAGATGGACTAGCTTGGAGGTATAAGAATATGTCAGAAGCCTCCAAAATATGCTAGATTCATCAAAGAAAGGGAGCTTTTATTGCATTCAACTCTTCACTTAATGCCTGTGTAGACTTCGGCAAGACCCTTACTTTCTCTAATTAAGTTTTCTTACCTTAAAAACAAAGTTTACACCTCAAAGTCATGAGAAACTTGGAAAATATTACATGACAGAAGCTAGCTATATGCTCAATTTACCGATGTCATTATGTTTAAATACAAGGTAAGTGAAAATTCTCCCCAAAGTAGGTCTCGTTGATGGTTATATCTTGCTGTTATTATCAGCCTACAAAACTGATTGCTTTCTCCTTCCCAGGACCACCAGAGGACAAGGAGAATTTTCACTCTTGAAGGAAATACTGAACATTGATTCCTACAAACTTTCATGTTGCCAGGTCACGCCTAACCTTGTTCACCCCTCTTCTTTACCCTCTTCTTTTTGAGATGGGATTTCTTCTCTGTGAAGCCCTGGCTGTTCTGGGACTAGCTCTGCAGACCAGGCTGGCATCAAATTCAGAAATCTCCCTCCTTCTACCTCCCCAGTGCTAGGAGTAAAGGAGTGTACCACCACACTTTTCCTTCTTATTTTCTGTTATATCATGTCTCTTCTCTTGTCATCCTTGTCTTTGGCACCCATGGAAGGACATTTCCCAGACCTTCAGGAGGGAAGGACCAGCCTGCTCATCACTCATCAGCTTCAGTGCCTTCAGTTTCCACTGCTCATCTAAGCTGGGCAGCTGACACCACGATGGTAGGTGAGTGGTGAACCTGGGTCCTCATCCTGCCATTGGGCCTTCTTTCATGGATGGTCTTTGCCTCCAAATTCTCTTGGGGTTGTTTAAAATGCCATTAGCTAAACTGGCATGTGGAGATGCTCCTTGTTCAAGACCTCTTCCTTCTGGCTTTCTCTACTCAGTCATTGACATATCAGTAGGCTGGACCAGAAGCCATCCTTGCCTTTATGTCCCCCTTTCCATCACAGCATCCCTTATTGAATCATTTTCCTCCTGTACTATAATAGGTGGAATGTGAACTGGTCCCCATAGGCTTGTGAGTTTGAACTGTTGGTCCCCACTGGATGGCACTATTTGGGAAGGTTGAGACATTTTAGGAAGCAGGTCCTCACTACAGAAAGTAGGTTAGTAGGAATGTGCCTTGGGGCTGATGGTCCTGTCCTACCTCTGCTTCCTAGTCTCCCAAGATGTGAGCAAGCAGCCTTGCATGCCTGCAACCACAGTACAACTGTTCTTGCTGCCATGGTGGACTACACCCCAAGACCGTGAGCAAAGCATAAGCCTTCCTCCCTGAAGCTGCCTCTTCTCGGATATTTGATTATAAAAATGAGAAAACTAACTAATACACCTACCTTTTCCTTCTACATCATTTTATGGAGCAACCTGAGTCAACACTGAGATGCATCATGCAAGAGTGCAACCTGCCCCTTCTGGAATCTTGCTGTCCCTTACAGGAGAGAAGATGAGCATGTCTGTATGCCCCAGAGTACTTCCTTCTACTGTCCAAGCTTCCTTAATTCTGCAGTGAGCCCAGGAGTCTGTGTAGCTCACAAATACCCTCAAGAACTGCTGTAATTAAGAAAATTGAGAAAGGGGGGGGGCAGTATATGACCACCTGTGGCAAGATGTGGTCACTGCTAGTTTGGCTGAAATGCAGTTACCTCCATCATAATGCATGGTTCTTTGCTGCTCTTATGCTCTACCAGCAGAATGGAATGGTTTTTATGATGCAGGCCACAGGACTCACATAGCCTAAGGTAGTTACGATGTGACCTTACTCATAAAATGTTTATGAACTCTTGCTGGGAGAATGTAGTTTCCAATCTTAATGTTGGGATAACCTGAGGGGGTACTGATGCCTCCTGAAGCCTAGGAAACCATCCTGTTAATATTAAGTCCTGCTCTCTGTACTGGAGCTCTGGTGTTGCTCTTAGACCCCAGCATATTCTTGAGCCCAGGTTGCTGCAGTGTGCAGCCAAGCTTGGCAACTAGGAAAGTAAATATGTACATAGATGATGGGCAGATCTCACAGGAACCATATGACTTGGAACTGTAGCCTCTACAGAACCCCCAGGAAAACCAGATGACAAGCTCAGAAGATCCCTTTCCCACAGCCGGTGCTTGATTGATGGCTACCGGCTTCCCTCCCACGTGCCTCAATTTCCTGTTCAGTTCTCACTAGGAGAGTTAAACAGGGCTGCTAAAACAATAATGTAAGGTACCCTGCTGCTGGTCAGCTGCCTGCTGCTTCCCCATGCCAACAGCTTCCAGAGCTCCGTCTCTTATGCAACGCTCCTGCCTGCCAAATATATGACATGGTGCTACCACTCTCATTACGGGATGCTTTGTATAAACAGCCTCATCTTCCTCTCCCATGGGTGGGTTTTGTTTCTCTGCAGAAGCGCTTTGCAGAGGAGGGACCATGCCTCCTCTCTGGAGGGACCATGTCATATTAGAAGAACCATTGCTTATGGGCATGCAGATCAGGGAGGTCAGAAGCAATGACTTAGAAATGAATCTTGGGTGGAAGCTTAGGAATTAATGGGGAGGATGACCCCCCTCCGGGTACACACTGCAGACAAAATCTACTATGCTTACATCTTCCCCCTCAGGGGGAGAAAAAAGGAAAGGAAGCAGAGGAGGCTGCCAGGGGGCTGCCACCTGCCAGGCCGACTGCCACCTGGCAATAAGGGAAGGGCTGGGAGCTGGAAGCTCAGGGAGGTGAGGAGAAGTAATCTCAGGGCTGCTAATGAAAACCAGGCTCCTGTCCGATGTGTCACCAAGCAGTGGGTGGCGGCTGCCAGCATCTCTCGGCCAACTCCGGTCTCATTTCAAGGTGCTGCTGCTGCTGCTGCTGCTGCTGCTGCTGGCACTGAGTCACTCTTCTTGGATTTTCCTATAGACCACACAGCCTCCAGATTGACTGTATCTCTCTGAGGAGTTTCAGGTGGGGGAGAGGGAGGGAAAGACTTCCAGTAAGCAGCTGGTGGTTGCTCTCTCACAGGAGTGAGCACCAACAAAACAGGTGCAAAGTCTCCCTTACCGGCCATTGGCTTGTTTCTATTTCCCAACCTGTACTTCAAGTACCCTCAGCTGCCTCTACTCCTTTGTGCCTTTGGATCTGAATTTCCCTCCACCCAGCTTTGGAGAGAGACTGATTAACAATGCTGGGATTTTCAAAAAGCTTACAGAAGATTTTGAGTGACAACTGGGCCTGCCCAGAGGGTGCCCCCCCCTTGTTAACAAGGGTGGAAAACAATGCCTCCAGCCAGAGAAAAGAATTCTAAGCAGCCTGAGCCCCAAGATCTTGTGGGACAAGAACGTTGCTCATTGTGCTCACTTCTTCAATGCTCAGACTGCATCAATTATTCACCCACATCTCCCCAACCAGCAGGAGGGCCAGCAAGCAGCCATTATTGACTGTGCTCTGTGTGCAATGTGGTGCTAAGCTTTTAAACACATATGATTAGGGAGATTTATCTTATTCAGAGCCCGGCAACAGCCCCCTGAGGTAGACATTAAGGAATCCTGATTTTCACACCACAACACCTTGGTGGCCAAGTCCCTTGCAGAAGTCACAGGCAGGCACAGAGGTGAAGCTGGGAGGCAGATCTGGCTAGTTCTGGCTTCATTCTGTCTTCCTTTATGGCAGCTGTAAGCATAAGTGTCACATCAGTTGCTACCAAAACTACAAATGGGGGTGAAGGGTGTTCCATCTGTGGCTTCTCACTCAGGTCTGGGAGTGAGGACCATAATCCCCTGTCCCTATTTAAGTTGTTTATGTCCAGTGCCACAACCCTTTGGGTGTGTTGGGGGATGGGATTCGGTGAAGATACTCACCAAGGAATGCTCTTAACATTGATCCATAGGAGAAGAATGATAGTGTGTTTGTGACAAGTCACCTTTTTATAGTAAAAGCTACCAGAAGCTCTGAAGCTGAGTTGGAAGGAGGGGCCAGGTCCTCACACAGCACTGAGAACAGAAGCTGCCCTGTGTAGTTAGGAATATGACCCAATAAGCCAAGACCCAACCATCACTAGAAGGATGTAAGGGCAGATGGGTATAGGGGACCCTGATAAAAAATATCACACATCATGCAGAGAAGCTGGGTGCTCCTACAGGTCAGGGGCGACCCCTAAGAGGTTGCACTTGCTATGTTTCAGGAAGCCTGGAGAATCTTACCTGCAGGAAAGGTGCCTCAGTAGAGGGTCCCACCTCTTTGCAGCCATGAAGCAGATCACATGGACCTTAGTATCTAAATCTGAAAAACTCTGGGTGGAGGTAAGGACACTTCATGGAGGAAGGAGCAAACTCTTGAAATTAAGAGAAATTAAACATTTCAAATGCTCAACACAACCTTGATTAAATGATAGCTGCTCACTAGATCTTACTAGATTTATTATTTTCATTATATTTGCAGAGATCTTTGTGATTGGAACTGTATTGACAAATTGGATGCAGAGTAGGGAGGACCTTGAGGCTGTTCGTAGAGACCAGGCACAAGAAGGAGTTTTGAAGCAAATGATGAAAGGCGGCTTAGAAGGCAGACAAAGTGTGAAATCTGCTACCCTGGTAAGTATGGAGAGACTGTGGGTCCAAGAGTAAGGAGGGGAAGGATTGGAAACATTTTCAAGTAAGCATACCAAAGATGCCTACAGTTATTCAGACAGATGAGGGGGCAAGTAATTCATCAAGCAATCCAGAGAGCTTCAGAGGAGAAAAAAAGTGAAGAAGAAACTCAAGTTGCAAATTATTTTAAAGGTGGAAATGCTAGCGAGGAGTAACCTGGGCTAGAACAAGGAAAGGATGCCGGGAAAGTTGCAGGGGCACACGTGACAGCAACAGCAGCAGAGGCCAGAGGTGACAGACAGACAGCATAGGGCACAGCAGCCATGCCAAGCAAGTAGGAGCTAGAGAGTACAGGTGATGGGTGGAAGCCCAAAGGAAAAATTAGTGAAGGCAGAGAGCAAGTACAGAGAGCTGGTGTGAGAGAGTCAAGGAAGATGTGTGAGTGGTAAGGGTGCAGCTAAAGAGACCAGAGATGGGTAGCTAGAGACAGAGAGAAAGATATTGGCTACATGGATATATGGATGGAGCAAGGGTGCACAGATAAACAGAGGGCTATCGGCCTCTACATCTTAGTCCAACCTGCCAGAATTCTAAGCTCTTATTCATATTATTCTGCTTGACCACAGCAGATGTTCATTGCTGTCCATATTTTATAAATAAGATTATATACAAATTTATGCAATTGGTGATTTGAAAGCCTTTGCTTCCCTTCAGTGTTGGCGCATGCTGCCTCTCTGTTTTCTCATCCACTGCAATTAATGTGAACTTGCTACAGATCCTGGATGTAAATCGTTTTATGGTTCAAGTTTTGTTGATCCTTGATGATCTGTTTATTACGAAATCATTTTTTGCCAATCTGGTGGTAATTTATACTTCTCTATCAGTATAGCTATAAATCTTTCTTTATTATCATAATGGTCATTGAGGTTTAGCATTAATGAAGTGTTTTCATATATCTTTGGTCATTTTTTCCCATCAAGTCTTGGCCTTTCCTTTAGTCTGAAGGAGGCATTAATACTTTCTGGGGACTAACAATACATATATCTCCTCCCATTGACTAGACTGGCTTTTTACTATTTACGTTTTCTTTTTTTCTTTTCTTTTTTTTTTTTTTTAAGACATCTTTATTATGTATACAGTGTACACTTGCATGCCAGAAGAGGGCACCAGATCTCATTCTAGATGGTTGTGAGCCACCATGTGGTTGGTGGGAATTGAACTCAGGACCTCTGGAAGAACAGACAGCACTCTTAACCTCTGAGCCATCTCTCCAGCCCCTGTTTACATTTTCTTAGACTGTCATGGTAAATAGAAATATTTTAAGTTTAATTTAGTCATGTGTGTTACCCTTCTCTTTCATTTAAAAAAATGTGTGTGTGTGAGTGCATACATGCGTGTGTTTGTGTGTGTGTCTGCATGCATGCTTGCATGTGTGTGTGTGTGTGTGTGTGTGTGTGTGTGTGTGTAATGTGTGTGTGTGTATGAATGCTGGTGCCCCCAGAAGGCAGAAGATGGCATCTATCCACTCAGAACTGGACTTAGAGCCAATTGTGAACCTCATGGATGCTGGGAAATCAACCCAGACCTCTGCAAGAGCAGCACATGATCCTAACTGCTGAGCCTTTCCATCAGCCCCTTGGAAGGCCAAAATGTGTTTTCCAGGTCCTCTCTGTCCTTGCTGCATCTACCTGCTCATTAGGAACACAGAGCCATGCTTGTGTATTTCCTGTACACATTTTTAGACTCACTATATATGATTTTCTTAGCTTATCTTTAAAAACCTGTAATTTTATCTCTTCCTTTGTAATTTTTCTCTCCAAATTCTGCTTGCTTTATTGTTGTTGTTAATAGGAACTTCAGCAACATGCTAAACACATATACTCACATATTTAGTCATATTTCCAATGTAGTATGTTTGGTTTTCAGAATGCAGCAATGTTTATTCTAATGTTCTAAAATTAACATTATCTAGCTAACCAAGGCACATATTTTTAATATTTCTCTAAAAGCGTCTATTCTAAATATTTTATTTTAGTCATGTCTTTTTTATGCCAAAGGGTATAGCCATATCTGTGTCTCTTTGATGAATTAACTTAATGAATATTCTAGTGTTAAACCACCCTTGCATTTCTTGGAAAAGGCATTTTCATTTGAAATTAATTTTAAAATGAAAGTCAATTAGAATATTATATGCAGGGTCATATCAATAGCCTTTTTATATATAATCATCTCCTCCTCTTTAAACAAGCTTTGTTGCCTGTGTCAGTCTTAGATCCGATCTTCTTCAGAAATTTCAAGAATCTTCAAGATATGATTCCCAAGTTGCATCTGTAAACCCTCTCCTCACCTCTGATCCCGGTCTTTGCTTACTGCATTTCGCCTGTTAGCAAAGTGCATTCTGTTTCCCTTTAAATCACACAGTTTTATGTAACACGGTGTGCATGATTTCCCCCTGTGTGTCCACAATCAGTCCTTCAGTTTAGCTTCAAGAAACTCTGGTGCACACACTTACATTGGCCTCCTAGGCAGTTACCCAGAGTGACACTATAAAGTACCTATTGGCTTCTGGCACTCACTTACCAAAATCCATCAACTAGCAGAGTATGGTGGGATGTAAGCACCTGTGGTCCCCACTATATTTTTGTTTTAAAGAGCAGAATTCTAGCACTCCACTGAACACCTCCCAATACCCACAAGATGAAGAACACAGTTCAAGGTCATTAAACTTGTCTTTCTCAGACTGTTATAAACCTTAGAATTTCCACTACTTTCTCCCAGGTTGCCATTCCTTTTCTTGTTCTAGACCCCTTGTCCCCTGCCAGGACTCATGTTACTGTTCATCACCTAAGGGCACATTTACAGAAACCCTTTCACCTGCTCATGCAAAAAGCGAGTATTACCTGAGGCTTTTTAGTCACAGTTGTGTGGTCTATGTACTCCTTAGTATGTGTGTTCCTTAGAGGCATCACTTTTATTCTTCACTCATGTGGCTTCCTGGGGAGGAGGCACTGTTGGCGACATGATATGTAGCATGAATGTAAGCATTTTCCAAATAAGAAATCCAAAAGCAACAAGAAGGGGAGACCGTGCTCTTGTGCTGAGGAGCCTCAATGCAGGCAGAGCATCCTAGGCTAACACAGTTCAAGGAGATGAAAAGAAAGCCAATTTCTATGGGAATAGAAAAAAAAAGATTGCATGCCTTCCCTTAGCCTGCCAGGTGAGTAGCTGCCTCTCTGTGATAGAAATGAGATTGGAGCTACCCCTCAAGAAATAGCAGAAAACTGGGGTGTCTCTGCAGAGTCAGTCATTCTCTCCTTCCAAGTGGATGGAAGCCTGGCCACCAGGCATTCAATCAAATCCCAAGAGGAAGTACAAAACTCATTTTTTTGCTAGCACTGACCTCTAATCAACCTTGGCTGGTTTAACACCCTCTCATCTGACCTCTAGCAATTCCTAAGCCACAGCTATTAGAAGAAAACTATTTGCTTCACATACAACGGGCCATGAGTCAGGAGATCACTGTACTGTGTGAGAGGAAAGAGAGAGAACAAAGCCATTTCAGGACGAGAAAAAAATGAAGAGCCAGGCACCAGGAAAGAAAGGCAGCCATGGCGTGCACACCAGACACATGGGTAAAACTAGACATTTTCCCACCATACATTTAGACCTCAGAAATAGACTGTGTTTCTGAAGAAATACGAAGTCCAATCTCTAAGTGATTTTGTGCCTGTAGATCAAACACAGTGAGAGAGGAAAGTGACATAGAATAACAGAACAAGGGGGACTACATCCAATTAAACAGCCTCTGACCAGCAAAGGGCACACAGTTGGGAGACTTGGAAGCAGGCTTTGGCACCTCTGGGATTCCCAGCTTTTTATGTCCCTGAACATGGATTTGGACCAACTCATGTCAGTCATAATAGGAGAGTCAATTCAATGAAAGGAGCCAAGGAAGAGCTAGACTTTAGATGACAAATGCTGCCCAAAGGAGTGGAATGTTTGTATCCCAATGCCATGAACTTTTAGGTCATCCACACTGTGAGCTTTTACATGCATACGCTGTTACACTGTTCCATGTCCGTCTTGGTAGGGAGGGCTTTCTAGTCTCTGCCATAGCTTCCCTTCATAGACTAATCTTGACACCTCTAGAACCCACCCTTCTGCCTTACCCTCCTTCCTCAAGATAGCCTTCAAGTTGGAGAAAGTCTTTGCCAGATAGTCATGTTAATGGAAACCCATGACTCTCACCTCTAGAGGAGAAGAGATATTTTGTTCTGTATCCAGATATGAGTGACTATGGTCCCTGAACATCCTTAAACACAAATTTCCACATTCTGGTAAAGTAACAGTTTGATGAAGGTTTTTTTTAACAGCAACAGAACAAAGTCATAAATTGAAGTGCTTTTCAAATACGTTGTTAAGAACATGACACAGACAGAGCAGAGAACTTGGATATAGGCCTCAGATGCTGTTTGATGACATGTAAACTAGGCTTTGATTGGTGTAAACTAGGGTACTGTTACTACATCCTAAAAGGTTTATATTTTTTTACTTATAAGATGTTAGTTCTGACACTGAAGTGGGCAAGGAATGGCTATTTAGTGGGCTAAAGACAGCCCAATAATATAAATTGTAATTAGGCTTTGAACCTGAAACACTATAACTTCTCCACAGTAGCTGGAGTTTCAATCAGTCGATTATACTTGCAGAAGGTTAAATGTGAAGGTATAGCTGTTTTCTGAGAATTTTTTCATACATCAAACAGGGGATTCATATTTAGAATATTGAAAGAATTCTAAAGAACAAACATCTAATCCATAAAAGGGGAAATGAACACTTTTCAAAAGAACTACAAAAGGCCAATAAACACACACACACACACACACACACACACACACACACACACACACACAAACACACACACATTCAACATCTATAGTCACCAAAGAAATGCTAGTCACACTGACATCTTTTTCATTTTTTTTTTTCAGAGCTGAGGACTAAACCCAGGGTCTTGCACTTGCTAGGCAAGCACCCTACCACTCAGCTAAATCCCCAGCCTTGACACTCCTCTTCATTCTGGTATTGTTCTCAAGGAAACAGAACATTTCCCAGCCTGCTGGTACAGACATGCCTATACCCCTATATGCCAAGGCAGGAAGATCAGAAGTATAAGGCCTGCTTGTGCTACAGAGAAAATTCAAGCTCAGCGTGGTCAACTTAGTGAGATCCTTACTCAAAAAATATATATATATGGAGCTGTAGATATAGCTCAATAATAGGATGGTACATATTGCTAGTATACAAAAATAGGATGCTAGTATGGGTGAGGCCCTGGATCCAATACCTATTACCACAGAGCAGGGAGGAGGGGAAGAAGGAAAGGAAAAAAAAAGAGAGACAAAAGAAGAAAATAGCAAGCTGTGAGATTGGGGTTGTGGGAAGGAGACTTGCTATACTGATAGTGAGAGTGTTAATTAATCCAGCTAATTCTGGAAACTTGGGTTCATAACCCACTGTCTTAGTTTTCTTTATATTCCAAAAAAAGAACTTGGGAAACAGAAATTGGTTAAGGAAAGTGAATTATTAACCTTTGATGAACCTAATTCCTTTCATCTCTACCATGCCTGTGGTAGTCTTAAATTTTGGAGAAAGCATGACACAATACCCAGAAGACACATACATTTGGCTGAGTTAGTTTAATGGGCTCTGGTGGTAAGGTAAATAGGTTTCGGGTTGGCCCCACTGTGTCTGTTTTATATTACAGAGACAGTTGCACAGTTAGGTCAAGGCCTGAAGAAATAGGGGGTGGGATTCATTCTAATTTTAAAATTCTACATTTTCAAAACACAAATGAGAACTTGGATGCTTGGCCCTCCATGTTCTCACTGGCTGGGCCTGGGAAGGTTCTTTGTCCTTATGTCCATCCCATGATAGGTGTGGGGCTGGGAGCCCTTTGTATCTTTTCTCTAGAGTCAACATCAAGCTCGGACGCCTGCCTGCCTATTAAACACAGTAGTTTTTTTTAATGAAAAAGATTATATGAGCCAGGGGAATAAGAGAGATGGGGCGTGGGAGGGGAGGGGAGGGAGGAGGGGGCCAGGATCAGGCTGTAAAGTGACCAAAGAACCAGGAGACAACAGGAGCTCCACAAAACCAACAGGGCCGACAAATCTGGGCCAAGGGGGCCTACAGAGACTGATGCACCAACCAAGGACCAGGCATGGAGTGGACTGTGGTCCCTCTCTCAGAGGTAGCCGATAGGAAACTCAGTCTCCACGTAGGCCACCTGGTAAGAGGACCAGGGACTGTCTCCAACATGAACTCTGTTGTCAGCCCTTCGAACACTTCTTCCCAGTGAGGCGACCTTGCCAGGCCACAGAGGAAGAGGATGCAGGCAATCCTAAAGAGACTTGATAGTTAGGCATCAGTTGGGAAGGGAGGAGGGCTCCCCCTTTCTGAGGACTAAAGGATAGGGATGGAGGAAAGAGGGAGGGAGGGTGGAACAGGGGAAAGATGAAACAAACAAAAAGAAAAAAGGAAAGACAGAAAGGAAGGAACAAAGAAGGAAGGAAAGAAAGAAAGGAAGGAAGGAAGGAAGGAAGGAAGGAAGGAAGGAAGGAAGAAATGATAGCCAAAAGGAGGGGCAAGATCATCTCTCTTTGGAGTTTAGAGTATTTTCTGACCAACAGCTCATTTTCTCATCATGGGATGCTGTTTGCACAGCCATGATGGAAATCAACAAACTGCAATTAGGATCCAGCTGCCTACTCACATTTATTGCAGCACTATTCACGACTGCTAAGTATGGCACTAGTGAAGCTGTCCACCAGCAGACGCATAGATGAAGAAAATGTGGTACTTACGTAAGGCGGAGTTCTAGGCAGCTGTAAAGAATAAAAATATGCTGTTTGTAGGAAACATCGAGCGAAGCCAGACTCAGAAAGATAGTTTCATTTTTTTTCTCCCATATGGGAATTTAATGAAGGTAAAGGATATGAACATTAAATGGGGGGCTATTGGGGGTGGTAGGGAATTAAAGGAAGAAAGGAGGGACAGGTGGAGGATAAGAGAGGCTAATGGACTGAATATCAAGGTATATTACATGGCTGTTTGGAAGTGACATAATGAAACACATTACTTAGTATAATAAATATATGCTGACTTATTTTAAAAATGGCAACACTATTGGGAAGATCTTCCAAGCAGGGACTGTGACATCTATAGAACACAGTCTCTATTTAGTGACATGCCAGAAGGCATTGAACATTGATCACAAATACTCTATCTTCCTCAGTCCCTCTCTGCTCTCCCATAAGGGCCTCTTTTGTCTGAGTGCCACTGAACGTATTATGAGGGAAACTGGGGATCCATTTTGAAGTTCTTAGTTTAGATAAAAGAATTTGAAGTCAGGATGATAAGTTTGAGAAGCTTATTAGTGATAGGAAAAAAAAAAAAAAAAGAACAGGGTAGGTAAGCTGCAAATCTCAGCAGCTCCCAGGAAAGAGGAGATGAAGGATAAGGGAAAAGGCCCTTTGCAATAGGTCAGCAAGCAGCAGCATGGCAGAGTGCTGACAGGCTTTACAAAATGAGTGAGAAGATCCAAATGCTCCAAAAAGCATGCCCAGACTTTAGCTAGTATAGAAAAAAAGGTATGTTTCTCTGAGTAGAACTCAGTGGACAAGGCGCATGATGGAGGCTCCACACATCGAGAGCTCTGCACACTGCTTCAGAGGGAGAAAAGTAGGTTATCTCATTAAAGGGACATTTAATCCTCCTCTCTCCTTAGCATTTCCTTAAGTAATCACCTTTCCAAGACACTGCACTCTAGGCCAGTGACTGACAGGCCCAGCTGCATTAACTGAATAAGAGTGAGTAGCTTAGAATATCCAGTCTCCACTCAGGCCAGACACAGACTTTAGGGTGTATTATCTTGACCAGGAGGGGGTAGATTTGCCTTAGTGAGCCTCAACAAGGCAGATACCCTACCCTTTTGTATAGAAATTTATTTCCCAAGGAGGCACTTCTCTTTATAGTGCTGCTGGCAGACAGGAGGTGAGGGCTAAAGTCTATAAGAAAGGGATCCATTGCCATTGGCCTCCAAGCCCACTAATAGCCATTTAGTTCCCTAAGGTTAGGAGGAGATATGAGAGCCAGCTAACAGAGTTCAGTCTACTGAAACTAGAGGCAAATTGGAAAAGTCCAGATGTACAAGTGGATCACATTCCTCTAAAACTGAACTTAACCTCTGGGACGTAGGTCAACCACTCTGCAGTTATCACTAACTACCTTCCTCCACTTCTACGTAGATTTGTCTAAATTTGAGAAATGTCATTTATCCAGAAGAGAAGCGAGACTAAGAAGTTCCAGGGAAATGATTTTCTAAAGCACCTTCTCAGATACCCCCCTGTCACTCGGAAGAACATTTCTCTAATATGGTTTTGTCTGGTGTGTTTCTGTGAGCTGAGAGATGCGTCATGGTGATTTGAGGTTAATAACCATGAAAGAACTAATATACTTTGAATGATGCTCTTCATAAATTACTCAGAAAATCCAAGGTTACCTTTGCACAGTGTCTCATCCTTTCACAGTGACTCGTCTTCTTAACATGTTAGGCTTACGCCACCCACTCTCTGGACCTCGCTCTATGCTTCAGAGACTTACCTGGCTTAAGTACCTCAAGGACAGGGACCCATTGCAGTCTCAAGCAGCATTCCCCAAGTCCTCCTTTCCTGCATGCATGCCCTTCCCCAGTGTGCCTTCCTGCTCTTCCAACAGGAAGTATATTCTGTGCACATTCCTTCTCCCCATCTCCCAGCGACTTCCAGGATGCAGCAACAGTGTGAACTCTCAGATTAAGTCTTTAAAAGTCTGTGCAGTGTCTGCAGGCTCTAGGAACCACGAACTAACTCCGTTAGTGGGAGTCTGGGCTTCCTTAACTTCCTTAGGGATAAGTGATCAGCTGAAAAGAGACATCCAGAAAGAGCCAATACCATCTGTTAGACTGGTGACTGGGGCCCTTTTAGGCCACCCTGCTCCTGGTGAGTTGTCACATGTGTTGTACCACACTGGTAGAAGCCATCAGAATGTTTCTGAGGAGCCCATTCCAAATTGTTGGCCATTTGAGTAACAAGGGAACTCCTACAGTATTTCCAGTGATTTCAGAGCCCAGAACACAGTAATAAGGTCAAGATCAAGCCCAGGCTACTACTATGAAAAGGCCTAGTGTTCAGTGGTTCATCTGAACTTTGGACACAATATTTATCATTTGGTCTAGCTACTGCACCCATTAGCTAAATGACAAAAGCAAAACCCAAAACCCAAATCAACAAAAATCAAAACCAACAAATAAAAAACCTTCCCATCTGACTGAGAACCAGAAAAAATGCTATTATCAGCTCATGCTATTACCAAAAACTGCCCAGTCACTCAAGCTGAATAGCTCAAAAGGTTTAATGCCTGATGGGCTTTGCAGCATCTGTGGACCTATAGCAGACCACACCTAAGAATCCCAGCACAGACCTTGAAGAAGTTCAAGTAAATCACTCTCTTCAGCCGCTGTCCCTTCAGACGCTTCTAGATTTCTACCAGCCAACCACAAAATGCTTGATCATAATCCACCAAGTTACTGAGCCACTGAGGTGTCCCTACAGAACTGGATAGTGTCTGATGTGCAAATGACAGAGGCGTTCTGTAGGTGTGGGACTAATCTGTCACCATCTGGAAATAAGGTGCCAAAGACTGGGACAAAAATGGTCTGAGGCTACATAAGCTGCTTCCCAGAGCCTGCTTTCCCTCTCTCCTGTCTCTTTTCTCTCTATTTAGCACCCACTGCCTCTCACTTCCTGTGTCCAGTTAACTGAGGAAGAGAAGAGTCTAGTCTTATTAATAGATGGTTCAGAACAAGATTGGAATATACTCAAAAATGAACAGCATTAGCTGAGAGGATAAACTCAATGGAGGGACATGCCTGCAAGCCCAAGTACATCAAACAATGTACTGTGGCTATTAAATTTTCATATATACATCTACATACACACATATTATCAGAGGCCTATTTGTACTGGTTCATTAACAGTGACTAAACGTTTGACAGGAAAGACAGGAACTCAAAAGTAAATGACTGGCAATTAGGTGTCAGGGACGTCTGGGGAAGAGGTATGTGAGACAGCTCTCTGAAGAGCCATGTCTGCGGCCATATTTGTACCATGTGTGATTGTTTAACAAAGATAAAAATATTCATGGACGAGAAGCCTTATGATCAGGAATATGTAGTGAGTGATGGCCCCGATTGTCACTCAACTTTTTCCACCTGTCTTTACCAGTGGATTTGAGCCTGAGGCCATGGTTGTGGGTGTGAAATAGTGTGAGGACTCTGGGGCATGCACCACATGGCTGCTGGTTGAGCAGGATTTCTCAGACTGATGAGTTAAGGGTGCTTTTGGTCCTCTTAATCCTCCAATAAGAAGACAAGGTCTAATTCTATGCATGAGTTCATTGCCACACCCCTTTCCTAATTTTGTGATGCTTCTGAGGCGGAAAAATAAGGCACAGTGATGTCTCTGAATGCCCATACAAAAGTCCTATGAATTAGCATATGAAAGAAACAAAGGCAGAAAGGAGGACTAGAATACGTGATCACAAGAAGGCTAATGTGTGTGATGGGTGTGTGTGTATGTGTGTGTGTGTGTGTGTGTGTGTGTGTGTGTGTGTCCCCTGTGTGAATTGTTCAACACAAAGTGAGTGTGCTATTGCATCACATGGTCCCAGTTACTCTGCTCACCTCATTTCTAGATCTCTCAGATGCTTAAGTTAAAAGAAGCCAGTGATTGTTAAACCAAACACACATCAGAAACTTGTTTAAAATGGAGATATCTGAGGTCAAAGCCAGCTTAGCTGCTCTGGAAGCTGCAGGGGAAGAAATAGGTAGCCTATATTTTCACAGAAGCATGTGGAAGGTTCTAGCCCTCAATTGGCTCCATAATATGAGTTTGGAAGCAGCCACCGTGGTACATTCCAGGGCCCTGGAGCCTACATGCCTCTGGCTCTGGGCTGTGTCCAGTGTGACTCTCCGGAGGTCATCTCTGCAGACAAGCTATTTTAAACTGCACCTCCCAGGCCTTGCCAGGACCTGAGCAGAATACATTGGATGCCTCTCTTCATCTTCATCCCTCTGCTACCTAATCTAATTATCACAGCAACCAGATGTGACAAGCTCCTTCTCAAAGCCATTTTAATGTCTCCAAAGGTACCTCTTGGGATGCAGGTCTTCTATCTTTTTCCTCTCCTGTCTCTAGGAGGACACCTTGGTTCAGATGCCTGCCCTGGGCCAATTATCCATGAAGCATCCCTCTGCTGAAATAATCCTATTATGGGGCCCTGAGTAGCAGCCATGGACTGTCACAATCAAACCCAGATCCACAAAGGAAAGAAAAGTGAGTATTTAGCATCCCAAAGTTGGGGGAAGGCGGCCTCCTGGGGCAGGACACTGCCTTCCCAAGACAGTCCTGCTTCTGAGTACTCTTGTGAGTCAGTGCCTGCCTTCGATGCATTTGAAGATGGGATGAATGTAGAAGTATCTTTCTGTAACAGAATACTGAAAGCCAATTTATGAATCACAGTGATTTAGTCAGCCCATGGTTCTGGAAGCTGGGACGTCTAAGGATGCAGTGCTGGCATCTGCTCCTCTATAAGAGATGTACTGCTCTTATCACCCCATGGTGGAACCCAGAAGGGCAAGAGAGCTTGTTGTTGGGCTGGAGAGTTGCATAGGCAGTTAAGAGCATGGGCTGCTCTTCTGGAGGGCCTCAGTTTAAACCAAGGCACTCTCAGCAGCTCACCATTGCCTATAACTCCAGTTCCTGGAGCTCTGATGCCTTCTTCTGCCCTCCATGGGCCACAGGCATACATGGGTGCACAGACATATATGAAGACAAAACACTAGTACACATAAAATAAAAATTGGAGAGAGAGAGAGACAGACAGACAGAGAGAGAGAAAGAGAGACAGAGAGAGAGACAGAGAGAAACAGAGACAGAGAGAGATGTCAAACTCTTAGCCTAAAGGTCTATATGTTTGGTATTAATCCATTCATGAGTGTGGACACCCACCCCTCACTTAAGCACTTCTCATCAGGCTCCACCTCCTCTACTTTGCCTTGGGAATCATGTTCCCAATACATGATTTGGGACAGATACTCAAACCATAGTGTTAGAACCTGGGCAGGTTCCTTTAGGCCTGGTCTTACAGCCTGAGCAAGTCCACCCATCCCTGTATCTCTCTCTGAGATAGCTGTCTGTCTGCCCAAATGGGAGTTGAATAAAGGACAACATCAATGGACATGCCAAAGTGGGTGGGAGATGGAGAGGTGGTCTTCCTCAAGGAAGAGCTCACCAATTGGTTGTCTGTACTAAGTGGTCAGCCCTGAAAATCTACAGAGCAAGAAACATTATACGGGCAGGTTATATTTAGAAATATGTATGTATATACATATATGCGTGTCATGACAATTAGTGAAAGAAAGAGAGAGCATCAGTTAGAAGGATAGTGGGGAGGGTATATGGGAAGGTTAGGAGGGATGAAAGGAAAGGGAGAGATGTTGTGGCTGTATTATAACCTCAAAGATAAAATGCTAAGAGGAAAAGAATCTGTCTGTGCTGCAGCTCAACAACTTGCAATGCATGATACCTGGCTGCTCTGTGCTCTTCATCAAGTACGCTATGTTGAACTAAATCACATGGTGTGAATTTTCCCTCTGACTCTAAAATGCTATAAACAGCCAAAACTTTCTTTTGCTCTAAGGATTGGTCTGAGACTCCTCAAGGGTATTTGCTTAAAGAGACTTCTCACCCTCCACTGGCCATGCTCCTACTCCCCCCCTCCGCTCCTCCTTCTCCCTTCCTTCCTCTCCCCTCCTCTCTCCTCCTCTCTCTCTCCCTGTTGCGGTTAAAATACCAGTATGGACTAATAATATTTATTATCAGGCCTATAATTATTTTTACAGCAGTATTTTTTAACCGCTAGCAATCAATCAAGACACAGACACTTGTTATATTTTAAAATAGCTTTAGTTAACCTGGGGTAGGGCAGATATTAATCC
Source organism: Acomys percivali (assembly GCA_907169655.1). NCBI lineage: Eukaryota > Metazoa > Chordata > Mammalia > Rodentia > Muridae > Acomys > Acomys percivali. The sequence continues at coordinate 75,167,968 of OU015748.1, read as the reverse complement.
CATAGTGGGGCAAGTATGGGATACCTGCCCAATCCCATGCCATCTGTTTCTAATAATTTCTATCAAGCTACCTCCCATCCATAATTCCATATACTTGCTAATGTTCTTCATCTGAGCCAAATCCTCCATCCACACTGGCCATGTGCTTCTCCTCCACCTAACACATGGTGGCCTTCTTCTTCCTCTCTTCTCCTCAAGCCTTCCTTTCTCCCAAGATTCTCCTGTCTCTCCAAGCCCTGGAACCTTAGCCACGCCTATCCCATTTGCCCTGCCCAGGTGTGATGGCCTTTTATTGGTCAAACAGGTTAGGCTCTTAGGCAAGTTACAGGTGGGGCACAGAGACAGCAAGCAGTAATTAGCATCAGAATACATTAGACCAACCTCCAGCACCCTTCCTCCCCTCTTTCTTTCCTCTCTCTCTCTCCCCTCCTCTCTCCCTTATTCTTACCTTTAATGAAGCCTTTTCCAGGTTTTAAAAGGAATCCTTTCTTTCCCTTGAAAGCCCCATCAGGTTTAGCTGCCCACACGCTATATGGTTTCTGTCTAATGCTCTCCCTCTCTCCTCAAGGCCCCATCTCATTTTAACAAGTTTCACTGAGGGACCTGTGACAGCTTATTTTCTGAACTGACACCTATGCCTTACTTCTGTTATCTTAAACACATAGTGGTATCTTTCCAAAGGGAAAAGGTGTGTGGAGTATGTATGTGTATGAGTGTGTATGTATGTTTGTGTGATATGTGTGTATGTGTATTTGTACGGTATTGTGAATGTATGCATGTATGTGTGTGCATGTGTGTATGTGCATTCATGCTCGTATGCCTGTCTGGGGGGGGATAGAGAGAGAGAGAGAGAAAGAGAGAGAGAGAGAGAGAGAGAGAGAGAGAGAGAGAGAGAGAGAGAGAGCGTGTGTCAAGTGTTCATGGCTCTTTGGACACCATTCCTAGACTCCTGGTCCACCATATCTTTTTGGTTGTTTGTGGCATACCCAACTCTGGGTCCTGTTATTCACTGTACAATTTCCTATCTGTATCACTGCCAACTATCATTGTTAGTGCTGTGTCATCTGTACGGTATAGCATTTTCTTAAGTGTAGGTAGACACTGAAGGCTACCTCTCTATTCCAAATAAAATGATCCAGCCTCAGTAGAGACTTTAGTACCTACCATGAGCAACAATGATCAGAAACAACTTCCAGGAGCAGTGACCAGTATTTCAAATCACTGCTCAGCACAGAGTAGGTGATGATATAACAGGGTCTGACAACTGTACTCATTTCCTGGCAGAAAGATGCATAGTCCTTAGAATGATATGATGAAGGCCACTACTACAGTCTGGCACTCACTGCCACGTCAAGCTCCTACACTGGTGTGCCCCACCCACAGGTCCTCTAAGGATGCTTTATGATTTCTGCAGGGAGCTGTGGCTCTTCTGCTGTGTCCTGCCTGGAATGCTTCCTTCTTCTCTCCGTTTGCTGTGTGCTCAGGCCCACCATGGGAGAGGCATCGAATTTATCTACATATTATGGATGTGGAGATAATGCCATTGGAAAGGCAGATATGACATCCATTCCCAAGCTCCCACTCAGGACCCAGATGCTCCTGCCTGCTGATGAGTCTCCATCCCTTCCAGTGCCAGAAGCAGAAAAGGGACAAACAAAACAAAACAAATGAATAAAAACTGACTTCTCCTACTTGGTGTCTGGCAAGATCCTCACTGACATAGTTCTGGTCCAAAGTATGTGAAAAAGAGCTAAATATGTTGGCACACATGGAGCCAGGTGGGTCAGAGGTTCAGGGTCATGCTCAGCTACATAGTGAGTTTGAGGCCAACCTAAATCTCATAAGAACCTATCTCAAAAAAAAAAAAAAAAAAGAACTAATTATAAAGTAAAAATATCTACAAACATAAACAGCCTCCAAATGGCTGTGCAGTGCCTATCTATTCTTCCCATTTAAAAAAGATCAAAGCAAAAAACAACAACAAAAAACCCCAAGGAAGTCTTATGCATCCCAGGCTGATGTTGAAGTCACTGCTCTCTCTAGACAGTGACTGGTGACCTTGATGTCTTCTGACCTTCCTACCTCCACTTCCTCAGGCCATCATGCCTAGTTTTAACCTTTCTCCCCTTCTGAGGGCTTATCTGACTTCCTTCTGCCTTCTCCCTCAGCATCACCTCAGGTGGGGTACTCAAAGCTTCATCTCTTCTTTGCTAGAAAGTCCACACAGTCCACATGGTGCCAAGAATAACCTACCCCTGGACTTTGTGCTGCAACAAGGGAGCCAGGGTGAAAAAGGGACATAGGGAAAAGAGGTCTCAGGGATGTTCTAGTCATAGCCACCAGCTGCTGGTTTCTCCAGTGCTGATCCATCACAGAGAGACGGTAAAATTATTTCTCCTCCTTCTTGTTTTAGTTTTTGAATTTAAGTCACTTTGACTCAGTGTTCTGACACTTGAAATAAGTGTTGTGAAAATACACAAAGATCTCAGCAGCTGCTCTGTTCCTTTTGATTTGATTAAAAGTCGCTGTGTCCTCTAGGAGAAATGCACACGTGTACCTTTTTACCCAAATCCAGGGCAGGCAATTTTTTTCTGCTTTGAGAACTATGCTTAAGGGCATCTTCTTTGCAGGTTTACCCTACCCCAGCCTCCCTCTAAAGCTTTCCCAGCAACCTGACTGATTAGCTTCAGGCCAGTCAGTCTCTCCTCATGATCTGAAATCGCCAGCATAGCCACTGGCTTGCTAAAGATTGGAGCTCCATGAGACAGGAAATGCTGAAGGGTAGAATTCACATATGTGTCCCTAGCTGGTTTCCCAGCAGCCAGAAGAACACCTGGCATCTGATTCCATCCAGGGGCATCGGCTAAATGACTGACTGGATGAAAAGAAGAAAGAAAAAAAGAGGAAGAACTCTTTCCAAACCTGTGGGTGTTTTTATGTGTTCACATGAGTGTACAGATACACATGAGTGTGTGCATGTGCGCATGCGTGCACACACGCATGTGGAGGCCAGAGGTCAAACTTAGGTGTCATATCATTTATATTGTTTTATGAAACACAGTCTCTCATTGGCCAAGTAGGCTAGACTGGCTGGCCAGAGAGCGACTTGGTTGCTAAGGAGATCACCTCCTGTCAGAGAAGCTATTTCTGGTTTTTGAATACCCCAATCCCTGAAAATAGAGCTTCCTGCAGAAAATGAATGCTATCTTAGAGGGTTCGCCCATTTCTGGTTTCCCCTGGAGGATGGAAGGCTTGCTTCTTCAGATTGGTTAGAGCACGGAAGAGTTCCTGTGGTGTCTCCTCCCCACACACAGCTACAGTGCTTCACGTGGCAGCCATCCTCTCTGCCCTTCTTCTTAACTCAAATGACCTTGACTGAGACTTGCCTAGTCCAAATAGTAAAGCAGTCCTTAAAAACTGGACCAATATGACTGAAAATGAGTCTAACCTGGCACCCTTGCCAATCCCTAATTATTCACTCGTAGGTCACCTCCTTCCCTAGCCAGGGAAATGTTGGGGGCAACCTGGAGCTAGACCCAATCTGCCAAAGCATAAAGAAGTAGAGAGCTGCCATCTGTGCCCTGCTGTGAGAGCCTCAGAGAGACATCTGGAGTCAGCACCTGTCCCCAAGCAGGACAGCTGGCCTGGTGCCCGTGCAAGCCATAGGAAAGAGAACTCTCAATTCTCCTCAGCACACAGGCAGACAGGGACACATGCAGCATGGTGCCAGAGTGAGCTTTCTTTGGTTGGCATGTCAGAGCAGTAGGAGGGCCATGTGGCACCAAATTTGTCTCTCTCATACCCTGGCTGGCATCCCTCAGGCCCAAGGTTCAAGTCAGTCCAAATCATTGTCAGGCTATATGGGGATCTCTGGTAGAGAGAAGGAAAGATAGTGAGCCTGAGCCATGTTGGAGCCCAGGAAACACAGGAGTAATGGAGAAGTCACTGGAACGTTTGACTTAACTCAAGGAAAGGTCCAGCATGGGCAATCCTGGCCTGAGGGACAAGTAAGGCTTCTTTACAAACGCCAAACAGAAAACACAGTAGAGGACGGATGGGCCAGCTTCTTGGGGCATAAAGAGTATGTCTCCCCTAAGGTTCAATAGAAGGTATATAAGTTAAAATACTTCTGGGGGCAAATAATTTTCTACTCTCAAATGCATACAAATATGCCAAGGAAGATAAGAAAAGGATATGTAGTCAAAGATCTCAAAGATCTCTCTTTAATTAAATTATTACCTTATAAGGAGTTTCTTTTTTAGGAAATACTTTTATTAATTATTTGAGAATTTTATCTTTCGCCCACATTCACCTCTAAACTCTTCCCAGGCCCACTCCCCTTTGCAATGCATGCAACACTGTGTCCTCTTTTTTTTTTTTTTTTTTTTTAATCCATGGAGTCCAATTTGTACTGCCTATGTACAACTAGATGTACATCTACCCATTGAAATATGGTCCCTAAAGAAAACAGACTCTCCCTCTGCCAGGTGTGGGACTTTGTGCCTGCATGCCTATCTCCTTGCCGGTGTTTTTTCTGGCTTGAGTTAGCACAGGTCTTGAGTAAACCCTATGAGTTTATATGTGCAACTGCCAATCACATGTGACCAAGTAGGCCCTAAGTCCTACAGGAGAACCTATTACTAGTATTCAGTAAATGTACATAGACTTGAACTGACCCTTATTGACTTATCACGATGATAGATTGGTGCATCCCTCATCTTGCATCCTTCATGAGAGAAACTTCTTTTGTAATGGATGGTGGTTAACAGAGATCCACAACTAGGCAAAGATATAGACAGTAAGAGACTGCAGAATGCTTTGACCTAAATAGGACATCTATACCACATCCTCTCCTTCCAGGATTAATGACTAAGTTGGAAGAGAGGGCAGAAAAATTGTAAGAGTCAGAGGTGGTGAATGACTACAAAACAGTGTTTTCTGTTAAGCATTTCTTAAGGGCATCTTCTGGTATGCATGCATATATGCTATTAAGGTCATTAAAACATTCTTCCCTCAAAGGAGCATCAACAGCAATGAAATACCCTGACAAGCTTAGGATAAATCAATGTATCTCACTTGAAAGCAAAGTTATAGAATCCTAAAATACCACCTCCCTGCAGACTAAAACCTGACAAAAGCAAATTGATAGACACAAAGCAAGTCTGAGTAAACAAGAGAAGGATAATGAGTTCCAGGCAGGCACACTCCTCGGAACTGGAAAACTGGCAGTTTTCATTAAATTAAGTTAGGTTTCTACATCTACAACCTATCTACCAATATTATGCTGTAAAGCTTCAAGAAGTTTATCTGGAAAAATACTGAGCACAGAAAAATAGCCAAAATGTTTTCAATAAACATACCACATATAATTAGTCCATTAAAGCAACAATTGTAGCAGTCATAAAATAATTTAAATTTAAATTTCAGCTATTCTGAAATTGTACAGGAAGACTGAATAAAACAAATAACCCACAGACTCAATTCTTGACCAAGTTTAATCATGTCAAATGCCTATTTAAAGTTACCATGTTAAAAAAGAATAGTGAATCAGTGGTTTTTGGAAAAATTGGTTGTGTTGGGCAAATGTCAACCTGGATTCTCAGTGTTGGACCCTGGAGTCTAATTCAGGAAGGGGGTCACCGCAAGAGACCACTCAAGTCACACAGGCTGGAGGTATATGTAAAATTTATTACTGATACATCAGAAGTCCCAATTGTCGATGTGTCAGGGTCCCTCAGCACTCGGGAGGTAAAGGACCCCAAGTAGCTGTTACAGGCTAGTTTTAAAGGCTAAAACCACAAAGCAGGTGGGGTTGCTTATCAAGTTAGACCATATGGACATTAAGACATCTGACATTGGGAAGCTCTTTGTGGGGGCTTGGGTGTGGGTTTCTAGAGCGGTTATTGAAAGCCGTATGGGGACATCTGATATATGGAAACTTACGTGTAACTATTCTGGGAACTAGGGTGGAACTTTTGAAGTTATCATTAACGAGAACTGGGAGAGGCGAGCAAGGCTGGACAAGCGAACAAGCATCTTGTATTTTACAATTTTACAGTTTCTCATCAGCTAACACTATTTACAATCCATTGTAGAGACACCATATGTATTGTGAGGTACTTGCAGAAATGTTCTACTTACAGAAATGCTACAAGAAAAAGAGTCATGGTTTTTAAAAGAAAGTAGTGGGCTTTTAAAAGCAGTGATAGTTCAAGCATTTTTTAAAAAGAAGCATGGATTTTACTAATGGACACTTTAATGGTGTATGCATCAGCAACAATGAAAAATTGCTGGTTAAAGGAAAACTGCAGAAGCATCAGTTCCTCCAGGATGCGTAGGAATTGTCCTATAGTGATAAATAGTCACTGAAGGCATAAAGTAAGAAAATCCATGAACTGATGTGAGATTTGTCTTTACTCTTCCATTGCTGCTATGTTTTAAACTTGATAGTAAGTTCTACTACTTGAGGATTTTCAAGAGAATGTCTGAGGAAGTGCTTTGAGACATTGCAGTTGGGAAGCAAATGGGGGGAGGGGGTACAAAACCCTAAAAGCACAAGAGACAGAAGAAGCCAAAGTAAATCAATGGAATGCATCAGACTAAATGCATCACCCCAGGGAAATAATCATCACAACAAAGTGGCAAATTACAGAGTCTGGGGAGTGTCCTGCTGACCAGGGCTCCCATTCAGCACATTCCCTGAGAAACCATATGCAAATAACCTAGTAAAAAAAAATTAGGCATTTCTCAGAAGGCATATAATGGCCAGTGGGTCCATGGGAAAGGACTCAGCATAACCCATCATTGTAGAAATGCACTCTAAACCCACAATAGACCATCACCTCTCTCCAGTGAGAATGGCTATCAGCAAGTGGAGGACTATGGAATAGATGTGACATGAAAGCAGAAGGTCAGGAACAGGAGAGAGCAGCAGTGTGGAAAGGGACTGATAAGAACAAAGTATAGTGGGGGAAGATACACTATTGGGAAGATGTTAATCGGTACAGTCGTTATGGAGAACAGGCCAGAACTTCCTGAAGAGAGTAAAAAACTACTATGTAATCTAGTAGTTCCACTATATAACATATATCCAAAGGAAATGAAGACAGGGTGTCAAAGAGATAACTGCCTACCCTCCCAGGCTCCTTGTGCCACTAGCCACAGTGACTCCAGAAATGGAGTTAGCATAAACATGTATTAGTTGATGAACAGACATACAAAAAGGAGTACCGTTCACCCAGAGAATGAATGTGATACTTCTAACAGCATGGGAGGAACTGAAGATTGTGGAAATTAATGGAAATAAACCACACAGAGAACAAAAACATATGACCACACTCTCAGTCATATGTTGGGTATTAAAGGGCCGATGTCATAGGAGTTGAGAATAGAACGGTAGCCAACAGAAGCCAGGGAGAGCAGCAGGTAGAGTCGTTGGTGAACCACTGGGCTTTGGGCAGGGGAGATAGCACCTGATGAGCTATGGCATGGCATGGCATGGCAACCATAGTTAATGGGGAAGCATGTTTATCTTGAAAATATAGATGAAAAGATTTTGAGTGTTTTCATAAAAAAAATGACCAATTCTTGAGGATATCTGCATGTAGACATGCATCTTAAATATCTCACAATGAATACCTATATCAAGCCCTTTACCCCATAAACATAATTACATTAGTATGTATTATAAAAAATAAATTAATTTTTAAAATACTTAATAAAATAAATGTATCAAAAGCATGTCTCTATCGCTGTAATTTTTAGTGACAAGCACAGTGTTCTTAAATTTATCCCCGTAATCAAATCAGCTCACCAAGCAGAAGAATCTAATTAGGCAGCAGTAACTATCCTTGAGAACAAACAGCTACACAAGAGTGCAGTTGATTTTCTAATCCTTTCATATTCCGGAGGAACACTTGTTGCATATGTTTAAAAGCAGAGCAAGGTCTGGCTTTGTTTTGTTTGTTTGTTTTAATTTTTGAGAAAGGATCTCACTGTGCATCCTTGGGTGGTCTGGAACTCAAAGACATCTGCCTGTTTCTGCCTTCCCAAATGCTGATATTAAAAATATGCTCAACCTAGAGATTGAGAGAATGGACAACCAGTGGTGATACACTCAACTTGAGACCCACCTCATGAAAGAGAGCCAATCCCTGACATTATTGATGATACTCGGCTATACTTGCAGACAGGAGCTAGCAGACAGCTGCTTTCTTCATCCAGCAGCTGATGGTAACAGATCCAGAGACCCAGAGTCAAACATTAGGTGAAATTTGGGGATTCTTGTGGAAGAGTGAAGGGGGCGAGGGAGTTGGAAGGATAAAGGACACCACAAGAAGACCAACAGAGTAAACTAACCTGGGTCCATTGGGCTCACAGAGATTGAACCAACAACCAAAGAGCACACATGGGCTGTACCTAGGCTCCCTATCCATGTGTAGTACATATGCAACTTGGTATTCGTATGGGTCCACTAACAATTGGAGGAGGGGCTGTTTCTAACCCTGTTGCCTGCATTTGAATCCTTTTCTGACCTTGTCTGGCCTCAATGGGAGAGGATGCACTTAGTTCTGCAGTGACTTGATGTGCCTGCTTTGGTTGGTACCCATGGGGAGGAGAAGGGAAAGGAGGAGGAAGGAGGGGGAGGGGGTTGAGGGTGAGACTAGGAGGACAGGAGGGATGGGGTTTTGATCAGGCTGTAAAGTGAATAAATAAGTAAATTAATGAAAAAAATATTTTCAACCTTATCTTGCTGAGAAATGGTTCTATTCATCTGAAGCACCCAAAGTTTAGACACTTACTATGGCATCTTTTTTGTCATTCTGGGTCTGTTGGATTTGCCTTGGGCTGGACTCCACCAGACAGTGCTGCATATCTGGCCAAAGCTGGCTGGGTTTGGTTGGATGTGAGCTTGGTCTCAGATTCTAGAATGCTAAATTCTAACAGAAACTTTGAGAGGCACCAAGTTTTGTCATTGCATAGGCCTATAAAAATCAGATCTATCCTCATGGAAATGTCTGTGAGTAGTAGATGCCAAGGCTTTACATAACACACAAAATCATAGCTTCTGTTTGTCAAAGTCTGTCAAGACATAGAGACATTTATTATAATCTTATTATTCTGGAAGTGCTAAAAAGAATTGTACCTGTTTGTCTTCCAATCTACTACAAAGGCTATCTTAGGATATATACAAATCCAAACAGTGAGAGAACTCCATCAGGAAAGGCACTTGTCCCATAGAATTGGCAACCTGAATTTGATGCAGGAACTCAAGGAATATGGAGTGAGAAAATTCACTCACCAAAGTTGTCCTCTGATTATATGCATGTATCATAGTATACAAGCCTTCCCAATGTGCACATAATATACACCACCAGAAACCATCAACCATCATCATCATTATAAATAATTTTAAATGGTACCCAAAAGGTTATGAGTCCCATGAAGATCTGTGTATGTATTTTTTTCAGTTCCAGGGTCTCAACAAAATAAATACTGGGGCATAAGCTGTAGTTCATGGATTAAATCAGATCTGTTGCTTCTTGCTGTTGTTGTTTAAATAAATCTTTTTGTATTCATGCTAAAACAGCATGGTTTAGTAGTGACATCTGAGAGCAGATGGCCCACAGAGTCTGAGATGATCTGGGAAACTTGCTGTTTAAGACCAGCCTACGATATTAAAATCTTATACAAGTTTTCTTTATGGCCACATTGAAAGCAAGTGTCTAGCTAAACTGCTTTAATTGTCTAAAGCAAATGAGGGAAGAGGAAAGTGGATGAACATGTAGATGATGAGTTTGTTTGTGTTTAGAAAAATAAAATGTTAACATAGTGAGATGTGTGCATGATTCTAAATTTTCAATAGTTTGGAAAGAGACAGGTGAAAGGCTGAGTCTTCATATATTGAGGAGAAGCAAAGAAAGTCCCCACACCTGAGTGTCCTTGGCTGCCAGGCCCATCTGGGGATCATTAGCCATTCCAGTGCACCAAGGTAGCTTTTTTTCATACTTTTTACCTATACATTTATATTATTACACATTTATACAATAAACTACCTATAGCAAGAAGAACCATGACACAATCAGGAGTTATATAAATGTTACATTTGTATTTGTATTTGTATTTGTATTTGTATTTGTATTTGTATTTGTATTTGTATTTGTATTTGTATATGACAGCCTTAAAGAAAACATCTTTCCTATCTTGGTGTGTCTAAAATTCTGAATGTAAATCAATCTCCGTCACATCTTGTCATTATCAACTTAAAACATCTATCTACACCTAAAATCATCTTAACCTCTAAACAACTAAGCTTCATTGTATAACTAAGCTACCTGGTCTTCAACTCCATCAGGGACTTGAGAAGGAATAAACTTGATTACCTGAGTATGCCGGGAGTGCAGGTTAGCAGCTTTCCAAATGAGAAGATGACAGAGACAGTTTGCTACCTGAATAGTCACCTAAAACTCTCTATAATATCAGAGCATCTTCTTCAGCCTTCTGACCCAATACATCTGACAGACATATTTGTGAGGCAGGAACTATTGAGGTCTTGCTTAGCCTGTCTTGGCAGAGTTTGGCCATTGATTCTGCCTGCATCCAAGCTTGCCCATTTTTATGTAGAATTCTGTCTGTGGTAGAAATGAGAACATTTTTCCCAGTGGCTTGTTTGCCACATTTGAAGCCATCTCCATAAGGAGGTTCTTTGATATAATCATTCTCTTTGAGGTAGGCTGGGAGTTGCCAGGAGTTAACCTGCCTCACTGTCAGTGAATCTTTAAAATAATACAAACATTTTTAAATACCATATTCTGCATGTCTCTGAGGTTTTTGAAGACCTTATTTTAGTATCCTATCTTATCTTTTATAGAATCATATCTATCTGCTGCACCTAAGATGTATATTCTCATGATAAAGTGGGCTAATAATTGATATGATCATGATTTGATCAACTAATAATCAACTTGTATAACTTATTTATCCTAAGAAGCCTGCAATAGCACTTTCAAAATATTGAAAGTAAACCTTGTATTATAGTTGAGTTATATGGGTACAATACCTCATATTAGAGTATATATATAATTTGTGTGAAGAATAATCTTACATTTGAATTCTATACCACTGTATCTATAATTAAACTTATTTTGCATCTATATACAAAATTCTATACCAGTGAACTAAAAATAACCTTGTGGTGACAATTGAGGCATTAAGTTGAGAGTAGATTCACTAATCTACTTTGTGTTCTATCTTCCTTGTATATTTCTGTATTTCCCACTTCTTTCTTTTCCACCCCTATCTCCAAACCTAAGAATATAAGATACAGGAAAAGAGAGACATCACTGAGTCTAACTTTGTTTTCTCTCTGGATAAGACCAATAATAACTTGTAACCAACTCCTATTGATAATAGCCCTCTATAGCCCAAGAAAGTAACCAAAAACCTACCCACCCTCTTAAAGGAAATGGGGCGTCAAACTCTTAAGATTTCTTCAGGCTTATTTGGGACAAATAATCCTTTGTAGGGGCACAAATGAAATTGAGGAAATTGTTAAACAAGCTAGGAATAGCATCTGTGGTCCAGTTTCTAAATGTTGAGAAATTTCAGGCTTAATTAGAGTCCTGTGTGGGACAGTCTGAAATATTGGACCAATTGGGATTGGAATCTTTCTTTGAGAGTATCCTAGGAGCTGTCTTGTTCTGAGGAGGAACAGCAATTTAAGGACTTGGTGCTAGAACATGAAGGATACAGGATGTCAGTGTCCAGCATACTTAGAGGAATGCATCCTGTCAGGTCTGATCCAATGTTAGTGTCCGGTTCTTTTGTTCTGAAAGCATATAATTTCTCATAAGCATTATACAGTCCTAAAATTATAAGTATATAAAGTGTGCATGATGCACAGAACAATTAAAGCTGGTTTTCTGCTCTTAGTATGAGCAGGAAAAAAGGACATCTGAAATTTTTCATTCATGCCATATGAAGAATGGCATCTAATAGTAATTCATAGGGGTTCTGTAGCCAACAAGAAGCATTGTCTGTGCCTAGACACTCATATCTCAGCCAGTCTCAGAGCTATTCCCATATAGTAGGATTATCAATATAAGTTTCCTGCTTGTTCTGCAGTTTAAATTCTTCACATCCAGATTGTATCCCCCTTCCTCATTCCCTCCCAACCTTCCCTCCTTCCCTCATCCCCTCTCCCTCCCTCCCTCATCCCCTCTCCCTCCATCCCTTAGTACTTAGATTGAGGAGCCTCCTCCCCTAACATCTGACCTCAGCCTATCAAGTCTCATCTGTACTACCTGTAACCTCTTCCTCTGTAGCCTGTCAAGGCCGTCCTGCCAGGGGAAAGTGATCTAAGTTCGGTGGCCACAGTGCATGTCTGAAGTAGTCCCTACTCTCCACAAGTCGGATTCACAAGGAGACTGTGCTACTACACCTGAGCAGAGGGTCTAGGTCCACATCATACGTGGTCCTTGGTTGATGTTTCAGCCTCTGTGTTGTAGTGTAGTTATCCTGTATTATGGGCTAATATCTGCTTGCAAGTGGGTATATATCATGCGTGTCTTTCTGGGTCTGGGCTACCTCACTCAGGATGATCTTTTCTAATTCCATCCATTTGCCTGCAACTTTCAAGATTTCCTTGTTTTTAATAGCTGAGTAGTATTCCATTATATAAATGTATCACAGTTTCTTTATCCATTCATTGGCTGAGGGACATCTAGGTTGTTTCCAAATTCTGGCTATTACGAATACAGCTGCTATGAACATAGTTGAGTAAATGTCCTTGTTGCATGGTGGAGCATCTTTTGGGTATATTCCCAGGAGTTCTATGGCTGGGTCCTGAGGTAGAGTTATTCCCAGTTTCCTAAGAAAACACTCGATTGATTTCCAAAGTGGTTGTACAAGTTTGCACTCCCACTGGCAATGGAGGAGTGTTCCCCTTTCTCCATATCCTCGACAGTATGTGCTGTCACCTGAGTTTTTTTTTAAATCTTAGCCATTCAGATAGGTGTAAGATGGAATCTCAGAGTCATTTTGAGTTGCATTTCCCTAGTAACTAGGTATGTTGAGCATTTCTTTAAGTGTTTCTCAGCCATTTGATAGTCCTCTGCTGAGAGTTCTTTGTTTTGTTCTGTGCCCCATTTTATCTCCCACATTAATGTTGTCATCAAATTTCACTTTTTGACCTTTCTGATTCACATTTCTCTTTAATATTCTCTTTGATCTGTCATTGTGCTAGGTAGTGTATTGTGTGTGTTCAGTTATTCTCCCAAGGGGTCCCTTGACTTTCCCAACCTCACCTCTGGCACAAGCCACTTAAACCGTGATAAACCTGGATTAGATGTGAGGAGAAAGGATCCATTTGTGTTTCAGTCAATATCTAAGACAGCATCTTAACCTGATGGTCAGTGCACATGTCACAAAGCTGAGTTACAAGCCACAACTCTAGAAAATCCCCTTGAGTGGTAGAAGGTAAGACAAAGATCAACAAGAGTAAAACAAAAGTCACCAAAAATGGACTCAAGGTAGAAATCAATGACTCAGCATAAAGAAGTCAATTATTTGACCAGAACAAGCAAAGATTAGTAACAAGGAAGTGAACCTTAGACTCCTCCATTCCACCAAACAGAACACAGCATCTGCTCAAGTACATTCTTGAGGACAAAGCAAACAGCCTTCTGAATAAACCAAGAAGTTAAGACAAACAAGACATACAATAGTAAAAAAAAAAGAGAGAGAGAGAGAGAGAATTCCTTACCAGTCTGGTTGGCCACTGTGGTACATACCTGTCTTCTCAGCACTCGGAAAGCTGGGTCAGGAGGGTCCTCTGAATTCTAGACCAGATTGGGGTCCAAAGAAAGCCTTCATATCAAAATAAAATTTAAAAGTTTGAGAAATAGACAAATATGTTAACTTTAAATGATGCATTCTTAAGTAACCAGTAGGTTAAACTCAAACATTTCATAGAAAGTAAGAAATAGCTTGAGACTAGTGGGAACAAAATGCAGAATATCAAAACAACGTACATGTACTGCTAAGTGGGAATTCCTTTCTATAACTTCAGCATGGAGAAAGATCACAGATTGATCACCCACACAGTCAACAAAGTAGTAAAGGTGCCCAAAATCAATGACTTTTCTACACTCTTTGCATGAAAAATTGTAAGATAAAATCAGGAAAGCAATTGCATTTACAACAATATCACACAAACAGAATGCTGAGGAAAACACTGAGTAGTTACTGCAGAGTTTACACACATGCATGTAAAAATTTAGATGATACTGATATTAATTATTTAATGAGGTTAACATGAATCATTTATGATCTTATAAGAATAAACATATGAAGAATATGTAACAACTAAATGTATATGTACCTAACAAGAATTCAAACCATAAAGCAAAACAGCTAAAATGACAAAGAGAAATAGATAAATCTATGATTCTTTTCAGGCTTCTCAGTGATGAACATAGCAATCTGGGAAGATTGGTTATATGTAAACGGTATCAGTCAGCCACATGAGCAAGTCACAGGAAATGCCTGGCCAGATGGAACACTGACATGAGAGCCGGAAAGTGCATTCTATAGAATGCACGAATGGAATGCTGACCAAGATCGACAATAGTGTTAGTCCAGAAGCAAGTCCTAAACACATCTGGGAAATCCCTAGATAGAATGTAAACAACAGAAATCTAAATAATCAGAACTCAAAAGGAATTCACAAGGGAAGTTAGAAAGTCTTTAGTACTAGATAAAAATGTTGTCATAAATTTCAATATCCATGGATGTCATTAATCCCAAAGTGCTTATAGAGCATAAATAGCCCAAGTGCCTGACCTATAAAAAAAGTCTTTGAGCTCAGTTTCTGACTCAAGAAAATAGACAAGAAAAAAATGAAATCTGAAGGAGGCAAGAAGGGGGACCAGGGACAAAGTCTAACAGTTGGTAAAATTGAAGAGAGATATGTATACAGAGAATTAATTGAAATCCAAGTCTAGTTCTTTGAGAAAATCAAAATACTGATAATCTCCGAGCTGACCAATCAGGGGTTAGCAATCAGTAGACGGGTTCTTATCTCACTCTTAATTTCTAACTTGTGTCTTTTCTCATTTTTTTCTCTATTCTTATCAATTGCCAAGTAATAAGACTGATTGTTTTTAAAGGAAAGGTGTGACAATTCAGAATAAAGCCACTTTGTAGGTTCTGATTATTCAGTGGGAATTGCTGGTGCAAAGGTCTCAAATGAATCCAACCTGGTATCCCAGAGAGATTCCTGGGCTCTGTGCTCTCAAAGACATTTGTGCAAAACAGCATCAACAACAATAAATGCAATGATTGCTCACCGGCTGTGGTTTGAGATTAGCCTAGTTGACGATTGGGAGATGAGTGGATAACACAACGTGGTGTTTATTTGTGGTGGGATATAACTCAGCTTTAAAGAATGAAGTTCCATCATTTGCATAAATATGGATGGATGTATCTGGTGCTAAGTGAAATAGAGCAGACATAAAAAGGCAAAGTCATGTGTTCTCTCTCATACATGGAAGATGAAGATGAAAGCCAATCTGAAAATAGAATAATGATTCTCCAAGACTGTGGTGGAAGTGTAAACAAAGGGACAGTAGATTTGATCCATGCCATTTAATGATTCATGGGTAAACCTGGGTGCCACCCAAACTCACTATTCACTTATGTTACTGGAAGATTTTTTTAAAGTACTAATCTAGATCTAACCTTGTTTAACATTATTTAGCCCAACGCAGTGGGGTTATTTAAGTAAGCAAGAGCTGTTTAACATTCAAAACTCAATCATGGTGAAATTATAACTGGTTTGATACCCATGCACATACCAGCAGCACCCAACTGGACTCAGTGGTTAAAAATAAAAGAGCACATGTACTTGGATGGGGGATGGCATGAGAGAGGGGCAGAGGAGCGAAGGGCGGGGGAGGGAAGAAGAGAGAACAAGGAAAGCATCAGATTGAAAAGGAAAAAAATAACACTCATGGTCAACTTGATAATTTATATGGAAAATTCCACTGTATCTACAAAAATGTCCTGAGAATTAATGAGTGGGCTTAGCACAGCTGCAGGATACAAAATCAATATTTCTAAGATCAATTGTATTTCTTTCTACTAGGAAAAAAAGCAATAAAATATTGTATTGATCACAGTGTGATGGCTATAGTTAGTAATAATAGATTTTGTTTGTTTTAGAACTGTTAAAATAGTGTTATCTTAAATGTCTTCACCACAAATATAAGTAGGTGAGGTAATAGATATGGTAAAAGCTTAGCTTAATCGTTGTATAATGTATACGCATATCAAGCACCACATTGTGTCTCATAAACACATACAATTAGTATTTGTCAATCACAAATTTAAAGATGTAACTTAAACACTGCACCAGCATTTAAGATGATGAACATTTGGTTTCTCCTACATCCCTCTTACTAAGAACCTGAAAAATACTGGGCCTTATCTATCTACCCCTCAGTTATCCACAGGGCTTTGGTTCAAAGACACAGATGGGCGTGAATATCTTTGGTACTCATCCTCTGTTAAACACAGTCATCTCCATACACCCTCCATGTCCTTTTGCATGTATGTGAACATACATGTGCAGGTGCAGGCTCCTGTGCAAGCCCAGAGGCTAAGATCAGATGCCTTCCTCTCTCATTCTCCACATTTTAATTGCATTTTTCATTTGTAAAAAAATTCCACTGTTTTCCAATTTCATTTTATTTTATTTTTCTCATTTTACTAGTTCTTTAAGAATTTAATATAGTGTATTTGGATTATATTCACCCTCATCCAACTCCTCCCAGATCCACTCCACTTCCCTACCCTGCCAATGTGGATTAACCAAGTCCTACTTGTGCTGACCATATATACCTTGGGATGTGTGCCCTCGCAAGAAGCTATCAGTAGCCAGTAGCTCCTCAGCTATGGGTGGGACTTTGTGCCTAATTCTCTTCCTCATGCTGGGATTTTGTCTGGCTTAAGCTTAAAAGGGGGTGTTGAGATTTCATCTTACACCAGTCATAATGGCTAAGGTAAAACAAGAAAAAGGAGGAGAAAAGAAAGAGGAGGAGGAGGAAGAAAAGAGGAGGAGAAGAAAGAAAGAAAGAAAGAAAGAAAGAAAGAAAGAAAGAAAGAAAG
>OU015748.1:75140267-75150792 GCA_907169655.1 Acomys percivali | reverse complement strand
AAGAAAGAAAGAAAGAAAGAAAGAAAGAAAGAAAGAAAGAAAGAAAGACAATAAATGTTGGCCTGGATGTGGAGAAAGAAGAACACCTTTTCACTGCTTGTAGGAGTGAAAACTGGCATAACCATTATGAAAATCAGTATGGAGTTTTTCAAAAAGCCAGAAATAGATTGACTGTGTGATCTAGCCATGCCACTCCTGGCCTTATAGCCAAAGGGCTTGATATCCTACTACCGAGGTGCCTGCTTGTCCAACTATGTGCATTGCTGCTCTATTCACAATAGCCAGGAAAGGGAATAGTCCAGATGTGCATCAGCTGATGAATGAATGATGAAAACAGTGGCCCATACACACAGTCAAGAATTATTCAATTTATATAATTCCTGATTGTTTTGTGGTTCTTCTTGTTGTAGGTAGTTTATTGTATATATGTGCAATAATATAAATGTATATATAAGAATATTTAATAACAATTGTAAAAGAATATGGCAATGTAAAAAAAAAAGAATTATTCAGTTGTTTAGAAGAGTGAAATCACAAAATTTGCAGGGAAGTGTTTAGATCTAAAAACAGTCACTCTGATGAAGTAGCCCAGACTCAGAGAGACAAATGTCACATTTTCTCTTATTTGTGGGAGTTAGTGTTGAGTCTGAAGAGATCTCTGTTTCAATCATTTTAGCTTTCTGAATCAGGGTCTGAAGTAGCACAGACTGGCCTTGACTTGACAATGTCGTCAAGCCTGACTTAGAAACCCTGGTTGTCTTGTCTTAGCCTCCTCAGTGCTGGGATTACAAGTATGAGCTATCATGTATGTCTTTCATTATTTATTTATTTATTCATTCACTCATTCAATTATTAATTTTAAATAGGGTCTCACTGAACTTGAAAGTCACTGATTGGCTAGACTAGCCAGCCAATGAGCCCCTGAGAGCCACTAGTCCCTCCTACCCAGTGGCATTCACGCAGATTTATATAGGTGCTGAGGATATGAACTCAAGATCTCTGAACCATTCTCCAACCTCTTTCCACGTTCTTTAAATGACCTACATAGGACATCTAATTCAGTGAGTATATTATGAAGTCTATGAAGTTGTCACACTGTATTTTTAGAGACTAACAAGAAAACTACCTGGATCCATTCAGCACCAATGCACCATTTTATTACATATCTGTAATTGGTTGACTCCATAGATCCAGGATCCGTGTACACAGAGGCCTGATTTTTATAATCCAAATACAGAGAGGCTGGGTGGTGGGAAGAAGCTGGGGTTCAGGGAGCCTGGCAAGTGGCATGTATGAGCCCTCGGGTTGTTTTTATTTGTCTAACTCTGATAACCCCAGACCTTGAGATCAAGGTTATCCATGAACTGTCCTCTTCAGTCATGCTCTATCATAATCTGAGGTAGGGTCTCCTACTCAAATACCAAACTTTCTGATGTACTAGTGCATGCCTCATCTCTACCTCTAGAACACTGGAATTACACAAGGTCCCGACAACGGGTGGTAAGTGTCTTGCCCATTGAGTCCTAATTCTTTTTTAAAATATATTTTATTTATTTATTCATATTACATCTCAATTGTTATCCCATCCCTTGTATCATCTCATTCCTTCCTCCCTCCTATTTTCCCCTTACTCCCCTCCCCTATGACTGTGACTGAGGGGTACCTCCTCCCCCTGTATATGCTCATAGGGTATCAAGTCTCTTTTTGGTAGCCTGCTATCCGTCCTCAACATAAACAGTCAATCACCATTTAAAACAAGTGTTAAACATCCTTAACCATCAGGGAAATGCAAATTAGAACTACTTCAAGATTTTGCTTCATCTTATTCAGAAAAGCTATAGTCAACAAAGCAAAGAACAGTAAATGCTTGAGAAGACAGAGAAATAGGGGCCCTTACTCACTATTAGTGGGGACATAAACTGTGCAGCCACTGTGTGGATCAATATTACCATTCCTCAAAATTATTTAATTAAAATTACCATATGACCCAGCTATACCACTTTTGGATGTATATAATATAAGGCAAACATGCAATGAAATTTTCTTTAGCCACAAAGAAAAATGAAAAATGGCATCTGCAAGAAAATAGAAATAACTAAAAATTGTCATTCTAAATAAAATATACCAGACACAGAAAACAACTAAAGCACATAGCATAAACAAATCTTCACCCATAGGAAACACTATATTTTAGTTTGTTTTTGAGGGTGCGGGCAGAGGCAATAGAACTAGAAAGGAGATTGAGCTGCCTTATTTGAAATTAAATACATGCTGAAAACAGAATAGCCAACCACTGCCCCTTGGTGATAGGCAAACTTTGTATAGTCCCACAATGAACTAGCACTCAGAATAAGATAAATGAACTATTGTTATACTCAAAGATACGGATGAATTTCAAAATAATTATGCCAAGTGAAAGAAGCCAAACAAAAGTGGTCCACACTGCATGCTTTCCATTTTAAAAACTTAGTATGCGGAATGACAGAAAGCAGATGAATTGTTGCCTAGGAATATGCTGATGGGGAGGAGGGAGGAAGGACTCCTGGGGGAAGAAGGATGCTTTGAGCCTGATGGGGTTTTTCGGTATCTTCATTTCCTTTGTTCGTCATATGGATTTAGCAGAAGAGTCTGAAATGTTGATAAATTAAGTTGATTGCCTTAATTAGCAAGAACAAAACAAAAATAACCCAAAAGATTATTTTTCCCTCTATCTGAATTTGAGAATAAAAGGCAGTAAGTGGGCACATTTATTTGGAGGAAGTGGAAGATTTTATCACATAGTTGAGAATAGTTGAAAACTTTGTGTTCTGAAAGCAGCAACTTAACAGTGAGGTTGTGTCTACGTGGGTCTGCAGCAGGGTGCTGAAGGTCCACAAGTCATTTAAAGACGTGGGCTGAGCGTGGCAGGCAGCAGAGCCTAAATTCTCCAAGTCCAGCAAAACCCATTAACACCTTTTCACAGAATAAGATGGAATGCATAATGGATCATGAGCCTGCATTCATTTTGATAAATGGTCCGATAACTTGGAGAAAAAACAAGTAATTCCTCCTCTTTTCTCCCTCTGCCCACAACTAGAGAGACACATCGTAAGTTGAGATCACAATGGTGTCATCATCAGCAGACTCCTCTGTGGAATGTTGGTCTTTTACGCATGGTGGGGTCTTCCTAACAAAACCATGCTAAGGCCCATGTTGTGTGAATACTTGGGTAAAATCGGATTTGTGGCGCAGCCCTGGCCTAGAGGTGGCAGTGGAAGTGTTCCATCATAGCTCATCAAACATTGCCACTGCCTGCTTGCCTCTACTTCCCTGAGATGTCCTGGCATGTGTTGGAACCTCTGCCATGTTTGAGCCATGCTCCTCGTGACTCTTCTTGCTGTCTGCCTTTGCTGGAATTCAGTCTCGATGCATGAAAAATGAGGGACAAGAGCATCCTGAGTTGTGTACTCGAAGCCGTGTGAAGCACAATCAAAGAGTATGTTCAGTTTAGGCACAGGAGCATTTGTCCTTGGTAGGGCTATCGCAGAGAACCTCTATTAAGCCCTTCCTACATGGGAGTATATGGCTAAAGCATTTTTAAAAATCCCAGGTGTCCTAAATACAGACAAGGAAGCCAAATCCTTGTTCTTCCATGGGGTAGCTAGAGGCAAACACCAGGGTTGTCTTATTTATAAAGAACAAGAGGTCTGGGAAAGAAGCTGCAACAATGTATGGAGATTGGAAAGACAGGCACAGAGACAGTGAGTCTGAGGGCTTCAAAGAAATGAGCAGAGAGCTATGCAAATAGTGTATGGGTGGGGTGCTGGAGTAGTGGCTCAGTGGTTAATAATACTGGCTGCTCTTCCAGAGGACCAGGGTTCAGTTCCCAGCACTAACCTGGATGCTCATAGCTTTATGGGTCCCAGAGAATCTGACCACACTCTCCTGGATTCCATGGGAGCTCCATGCATGGGGTGCACAAACATACACACAGGAAAAAATATCCATGTACTTAATATATTAAAATCATGTATTGGAAGCAGAGAGCAGAAAACACTCCTGTGCAGGTGTCTGTAGCTGGGAACTTAAGGGAGACCCCTTGTTGTTGCCAAGGAAGAAATGGGGACCAGATCACCAAGGTCCCAGGCCTTACTCTAACCAAAAGAAAGTCACTGAGAAGTTCTGAGCAGGGGAGACTGCAAAGACTTACTTTTTAATTTGTGGTCAAATACACCAAAACAGGGCTGAGTATGGTTGGTTGCACGAATGCTTGCCAGGCACTCACATAAGAGTGGGTATGGTTGCTCAGGTTTATAATCCCAGCACTGGAGTGATAGTGACAGATAGATCCTTGGGGCTAGCTGAACTAAGGTTTCAGTGAAAGAACCCTGTCTCAAAGCAATAGGGTAGAAAGCCACTAAGGAAGGCACCTGTAGAAACCTCTGGTTAACATGCATGCACATAAGTGTGCCCACCCACTACACACACACACACACACACACACACACACACACACACACACACACACACACCATGGTACTTACTACCTTAACCATGTATGGATGTGTCCTGAATATATATTTACAAAGTGATACAGTCATCACCACCATTCATCTCCTGAACGCCCCATCTTCCAAAATTAAAACTGTCCCTATCACACACTAGCTTCAGGCTGTACTGCACAATCCCAGGAAGCCTATATCCTGTGACCTTTCTCAATGAATTTGACTCTTTCCAGATCTCAAGTAAACAAAATTAAACAGTATTCATCCTTCTGTGAGTTAATTTCCCATTATCAAAATTCACTCAAATTTTATCCACATATGAACACCTATCAGAAGCTCCTTTCTTTAAAAAAAAAAAAAAAAGATTTATTTTATTTTTATTTATGTGGTGATGGTGGTGGTGAGTGGATATGCGCACATGAGTGCAGCTGCCTATGGAAACCAGAAGAAGGAGCCTGGTTCCCTTGAGCTAAATAAAGATAATAAACATGGGAACTGAACTCAGGTCCTCTGAAACATCAGCACACACTATTAACACACTGAGACACTTTTCCACCCTCTCTCTTTCCTTTTGGGGAGCTCAACCACGTTCCATCATATGGATAGCCCACCGCTGCCTACCCCCTCACTCACAGAGCACACATGGGTTCTTTCCACTCTGAGACTACTGTGAAAAATGCTGCAGTGGACACAATCATACAAACTTCTTTCAAGATCCCAATTTCTAGACTTTCTGTTGGGATAGCCAGAAATACAATTCCTTCTGGAGTGATCCTATGCTTAACACTTTGGGAAACTGCCATGTTGTTTTCTTGCTGCAGTGTTTAGAAATTGCCTAAGTAGATTTTTTTTTTAAAGATATTTGGGAGGTCATTGAGGGGGCAGTCTTGGATCTGCACCCATAACAGATCTAGAAATGAGAATTTTGATTGCAGAAACTTGCCTGGGGAATCTCACTGGTAGGGAAAGATATATGTAGGAAAACAAGAGAGCAAGATACTGCAGAAGGATGGTTTGAAGAGAGATGCAGTTGGAAAGGCCTCACTTAAACAAACCTATGGCTGAAATTGCAAAGGTTCTGAAGCAAAGAACCCTGCTCTGAGCTGTCATTGCTGCATGCTGATTGCCTGGGTGCTTGTCTTCATGAAAGATAATTCCCAGAGAGGAGTTTCCTGGGACTCGGCAGCCAGCAGCAGTTCAAGTGCCCGAGGGAATGGGGGCTTCAGTCTGATTGTACGGATTTTGGACAGTGTACTGACACTACTGCCATTGTCTGTTCAGCCTGTAACAGTGGCTAACATGCTAGCAGGAGATCCCTGGATAGAACTGGATTTAAAAAAAAAAACATTTTCAAGGTAAAGAACGCATTATCTGGTCAAAAATTGGATATTTGATATGTGTGAGAAAGGATAAGCTAGTCTGCTCTCAAGGTTGTCCGTGCAGCGACTAGACACGTCAAGTCCTGTTAGCTGAGATGAAAAAGATGGAAGGAGGAAGGGAGGTGGGTTGGTCCCTCATAGTTTAATCCTAGATGTGTTATATAGGAGGTGCCTGGTCCTAAGCAAAGGCAGGTGCGGAGCAGGTATCTGAAAGCACAGGGTGAGGTATTCAGAGGACAAGCAAGGGTATGTAAATACTGAGAGCCACTAATGGAGGGTGAGCAGCTTATGAAGATGAGGCAGAGAAGTATGCGGAGGGCTCTGGTAGTTTAGGAGACACACGAGTTAGGAGACACAACCAGGAGCAGGGAAGAAGGCAGAAATGACAGGGTGGCTGTGACTATCACCCTCGACTCATTCTTCATCCTTTCTTATATTGACTTTCCCTAGGCAGTTGTGCCTTTTATTTGACTCTTGGGCTTTGCTTTGGGTCTGACCACAGTTTTGGAAGATGCAGCCTCATGGCATGGTGACCATGCTTTTGCCCTCCACTCCACCCCCACCTCCCACCCCCCACCAAGGCATCTCTCCTCTGTCTCCAGGTCTCATCCAGGTTGAGGCAATGTCCCCCCCCCCCTCTGGTCCAGGAATGTTAATGGCTTGTTAGAGTTGTCATTCTACGCATGGACCAGCATTTCTTTCCCCTACGACTCCTTTATAAATAGCCCAGATACTGCCAGTTCTCTTCGAAAAAAAATCACTGTTCCTGATTCCACCTGGATCTGCCAAGACCCTGACTAATGCGTGTGCTGCCTTGGAAGAAAAGTTTTTAAAGAATGGTTGGAGGAAGAACAAAATCAGTTGTTTTAGGAGCTGCTTGCAGTTTAAGAAGCGCCTGGAAAATGACCGCAGGGTTTCACAGTGTGGAAGAATGTTCGGGTTTTTTTTTTTTTTTTTTTTTTTTTTTTTTTTAATCAGGAGTGATTTCCTCAGAGATTCGCGGTGAACAGATGCTCGGAATGTGTTTAAGAGGGAGGTGGTGGAAAGGGAATCTGAAAAGACAAGAGCCGGCGACTATTTTAAGGAGCTTAGCTGTAAACCAGAGTAGAAACAGAATGTTTGGAAAGGAGAGGGAGCAACTGGTCCTGGAGGTGAAAAAAAAAAATCTTCACGCTTCCCTGCTTATGGGAACAAGCTACTGTAGTGGGGAAAATGAGGATACAGGGACATAAAAAAAACCTACTGTAGATGTGTCCATAAGTAGAGGAGAGTAGATGTTGAGCTGTGCCAGAAGGGATTTGCCTGTGGTACTTGGAACGAAGGCAAGGTTCAGATGCTGGTGGACGGTATGGAAATAAAAGCAGGACAGGACTACCTTTTCGGTTGGAGCTCATGCCCAGCATTTGACCTAAAAGGCACAGCATCTGCTCACTGTGAGAATGAGAGAGGCTGCCAGAGGTCGGGGGGGGGGGGGGTGGGGGGGGGTACGAGAGTGGGAGAACAATGAGCCATGGTGAGGCACTGTGACTGTGGGGTCACGCCAAAGGTTGTCACAGGGTCAGTCATACCTTTAAAGCCAGGTCACCGTGGCGCTGTTTCTAGGCATATTTCATGAACTGGGTGCAGACAAAAGGAAGGAAAGGAGGCTTCAGTTCTCTGCAGGTTTATCTCTTTATGTGGGGGAGCAGGAGGGACTGCCACAAGAATGCTTGCACTTGCCCCTGGATGGCGGCAAGTGAAGGAGAAGCATGGACAGGCATAGAATAAACTAGAACGCACTCAGATATTAATGGCCTATTAAATATACCAGCATCTACACATGGTACACAGAAGGATGCAAAACAATGTTTTGTATGTGTTTCTTATTGCCAGGCTTAAGTAATGTGAGGAGGTAACCTTGTGCTGTTCCACAGGTGACATGGATTGCCTTGTGTCAGGATGAGTGCCAGTACCATATCAGACTAGGCATCCTCAACTGAGGATTCTCTCTCTCTCTCTCTCTCTCTCTCTCTCTCTCTCTCTCTCTCTCTCACACACACACACACACCACACACCACACACTCACTCACTCACTCACTTGCTGTCACTCACTCTCACTGTCTCTGCCTCTCCCATTCCTTGTAAGAACACATCATTTGACTTCCTAAAGTGCCCCAACTCCAAGTATAATTCACTTTGGGTTCAGCAAGTATACAGCTTAATCTCCAGCAGCAAACTCCTCACTCTAGCCATCTGGTCTGTGAAGACAAACACAGGGAACATTTCTAAATGAAAAACCAACACATTGCTGAGGCAACGTGTTTTTATGTTGACCTCAAATTGCTCCCTATGGCCTTTTGCACAATGGAGGTTGTAGCACAGTATAACAATACTTAAGCTCTCAGAAGAATGGCTTAACAATAGATTTTATGTCCTACCATTGACGCCTCTGAGAAAGCAAATGGACACATCCAGCTTCAGAGTGTCAAACTCATTGAAGCAGAAAATTGCATGATGGTTTCCAGGGTCTAGGGGGAGACGGCCATGATGAGCGAGTTATTCAATGGGTATGAAAACATAGTTATGTAAAGTAAACACATTCTGGAGAGCTGCTGTGTCACGAAGAGCCTGTGGTTAACAACACTGCATTGTGTGTGCAAGAGGATGGGTCACATGTTAAGTACTCTTATCACAAAACACAAGAAGCAAACAGCCCACAAAAGTACCAGAGGGAACTTTCAGAAGCAGTAGGTGTGCTTACTGCCCTCAATGTGATAATATCATCCCAAACTCATACGGTTGTGTTCCTTCAAGGCGCACAGCCTCTCTGCATCTCAGCGATGCCTCAATAAAGTGGTTTTTGAATAAGCAAGCTTCAGAACACAAGTTTGCTGTGACACTACTTGTGTTCAGAGGACAGTGTACTTACTATTCTGCTAGGGTGGCCAAACAAAGTTCCATATCCTGAGTAGTCTAATGAACAGACACTTTATGATCATTCAGAAGCTGTGATCCTGGCATCCTTGTGCCAAGGGCTGGTGGTTTCAGTGTCTTCCCTGTGTGGCTGTAGATGGCTGTGCTGTCTCCACCCCCTGGATTTTGCATGGACGTCCTTCCATGTTTGTCTCTACCTATGTTTCCTCATCCTATAAGGACACCAGAGTGGACTGAGGCTCTTGTGTGCAGCCCTATTTGAAGCTGGTTGTCTCTGTAAAACACTGCCTCCAAGTAGTCACATTCTGAAGTACTGTGGGTTATGACTCAACATCTGGAGTTTGGGACTCTCAGTCCAGCCCATAAAAGGCACCAACATCGCATGTGTGTAGTGCCCATGTGTGAACAGCTTATACAACACGAGATGTGGTTACAAAGACAGAAAGCGATGTTTTAGAACGTTCACAAAAATGATGTGCCTTTTACTCAGATGAATGAAACAAATGGACCTCTCCTTAAAACTCTATGCTGGCTTCATTCTTGAAATTATTTTTCCAAAACAAAGTAGGTTCATCTGAACTAAAAAGGATAAAATGGTTTTTTAAAACAATAAGGGGAGGAGGGCCGAGCATGAGACATGAGACGCCAGGCACTTCGTTATGTTAATAAGGCAATACAGACACCAAGCTTGCCCGGTTTAGTACCATGTCCAGATGGTTGCCCTTGGTATCACAGCTAAATGATGGCACTTGGAATCTCTTGAGGGTCCCTCCTCATCCCTCTGTGGACATCATCTGGAATATGAAGCATCTGGCTGTGTCATCTATGCAGGTCAAAGTGAGAAACGAGACAGGAAAGATGACCGAGGAGGCAACTTTGTGATCGAAGCTCCCAAGCTGGTGCCTGTGCTACTGCATGAACCTGATGTTCACTTTCACTCCCTGGGAGTGAGGAAAAGTCTAGAAAGGAAAGGGTGATTGATATCGGCTTAAAGAAGACAAGAGAGAATAATCAAGGTACTACAAGGCATGATAAGATTGGGCTAAGTAGGCTACCAAGAAAGACTTCATACCCTTTGAGCATATACAGGGGGAGAAGGTCCCCCTCAGTCACAGTCATAGGGGAGGGGAGTAGGGGGAAAGCAAGAGGGGAGGGAGGAATGGGAGGATACAAAGGATGAGATTACAATTGAGATGTAATATGAATAAATTTACTATATATATAATTTTATATATAAGATTGGGCTAAGTGAGGTGCATCAGTTTCATACAACCAAGATCAAAGGTGTGGTTGCAGGTGGACAGACACGGGATCAGTCGGGTCACTTCTGTTGCCCTATCTAGGGGCTTGGGAAAAGACATTGCTTTCGCAGTCCAAGTCTCACGCGTTTAATGTGTGCACACCATGTTGTGTTCTATGGTCTCATTGTGGATATAAAATGAACCTAGAGCAGCATTTGCCTCAGAACAGAAAGCTGGAAAACTGGAAAGTGTTTCTCTGTTTCTCTTCCACTTCCTTTTCCCACAGCAGGAAGCTGGGCCCCAGAGGCAGGAAGCATCTAACAATGCAGACAGAAGTTGGAAGAGTGCATTGTGCTGGGGCGGGGGAGGCTAAGAACTCAGGCAAACCTTTAATCTCTCTCTCTCTCTCTCTCTCTCTCTCTCTCTCTCTCTCTCTCTCTCTCTCTCTCTCTCTCTCTGTGTGTGTGTGTGTGTGTGTGTGTGTGTGTGTGTGTGTGTGTGTGTGTGT
>OU015748.1:75116129-75140257 GCA_907169655.1 Acomys percivali | reverse complement strand
TGTGTGTGTGTGTGTGTGTGTGTGTGTGTGTGTGTGTGTGTGTGTGTATGAGACGGGAGAAGGTGTTATTGTAGGTACATGAGTAGGTTTGTATGTGGAGGTCAGAGGTCAATGAAGGGTCTTTCTCTATTGTTCTCCACTTTAACCTTTGAAATAATGTCTTTCACTGACCTAGAGCTCACGGATTCAGCTAGCCCAGCTCGCCCTCAAACATGAGGGACCCTCCCATCTTCTGCCTCCTCAGCTCTAGGTTACAGGTGGACACCACAGAACTCTGCTTTTTACATGGATGCTGGAAACCGGAACCCCAATTTTCATGCACACACAGCAGGCGTTTTACTGATGGAGCACCTCCCTATGCCTAAACTCTTAAACTCTTCCATACTTGACTACTAAAAGCAACACGGAAAGCAGTGCTCAGAGCGCGGCAGCGGGGGCTACTTCCATGGCTTCTCATTTTCTTTTCCTCATGCAACTCTTGTAATTAAACACAAATCCTGAATAATGCAAAACTATAATTCATGCAAATTGATCCCTAATGAGATGGAAACAAGCCAGGATTTAATTTGTTGAACTTGTGGGGGATAGGATAATGAGTTGCAAAGAACAGATGCGAAAATCCTTCCGCTTTCATCTAAAATGAGCCCCACATTTCATGTCTATGCTCGCTCCCATAAGCTTTTAATGCCTTCAATGCGATTTTAAATTATTTTTGCTAAGGAGATGATTGCGAATTGAGGATCCTCTGAGTTACCTGTGTGAAAACCTCACCGTGTTCGCAAATCCCCAGTGTTCCCCACAATCTTCACAGCCTCACCCCTAAAACTTCCCAGCTCTGCAGGAGGAATTGATCCATTTAATAACAGGTAACCAATGAATTCTCTAAATCGAACCTTGACCAAAGCCTCGAGATTCTGTGGGAAGAGCAATTGGTTCTAAACATAAAGAGTCCTGACCCATGTTGTTGGTGGCTAGACAGAGAAAAGCAGCCGGGAGGGGTGGGGGTGGGGGTCGGGGTGGGGTGGGGGAGGAAGAGCCATGTAAGCATGAACACGCATGCCTTGTTTAGCATGTAATAGCTGCAGCAAGATCTCTCTCTCTCTCTCTCTCTCTTTCTCTCTCTCTCTCTCTCTCTCTCTCTCTCTCTCTCTCTCTCTCTCTCTCTCTCTCCCTCCCTCCCTCTCTCTCTCTTTTTCAGTTGATTCATCTGGGTACACAAGAAGAGCCCAAACACACAGAACACCTCAATGGATCATCTCCAATTACATTCTTCCCGCTCAGACTCCCCCCTCCCTTCCCCCCTCACCTCCACCCCCACCCCCGTGTGATCAAAGCCTGCCCCTGTGAGAGTCAGGAATACATCTCTGCTGGAACTAAATGAGGACCCGGTGTGACTTGTGCAGGCTGTGGTAGATAATGCCCTAAATACAGTCTCCCTTGAGGTTGTGATTACCACTTAACAGAGGTGGATGTCTTCCCCCAAGACAATTCTGTGGTATGCATCGGCTTATACTGTGACTCAGAGCTGTGTTACTACAGTGAAGCAATATAAGGTAAATCAACAATGAGAAAAGGCCCACAGCACAGATAGGAATGGGCTCTTTTCCCAGGAAAGCCACTAGCGGGGGTGGGGAGGAGTGTGGAGGGGGGGGTGGGTACTTGATTGTCACAGCAGTGAACCCGAGAAATACATGTGGCTGTCCACTCACACGAAGGCACATTAGAGCCTTAATGCCCAGGGTTTTCAATAGTGAGGTTACTCCACATGCCAAACAGCACATAGGCAGAAAGGCAGGCACTCAGATGAACCATACTGTCTGTATAGTTCATCCACACAAGCTGTCTTTCTCATTCTGGCATGGTGGGAACAGTCCTCAAAACCCAGTATCTGTCTCCCCTCTGGGAAGTTTTTATAAGACTGGGAATTCCTAGGCCAAGCTTTTCCTTCACAGGACTCATTGAGAAGTACTCTAGCCGTTGTCATACAATGAAGGATACAGAAACTTAAACTTGTCAGCACAACTCGGCCTGACTAGAAACAGAAAGAAAGGAATGCTAACTTTGAACAAGCCACCATGAGTCACAGACTACAGAGGAACATGGTGAGGACAGTAAACAGACTGGTGGGGGGAGGTAGAACTCAGGAGCTGGCTGGCTAGTCACCCTGCCTAGCCAAAATAGCCAACTTCATGTTCAGTAAGAAGCCCAGTCTCAAAGGATTAAGGTAGACAGTACCCGCCTCTGGCCACCATGCATGCACACCCGTACACACTCATACACCACACACATGCACTCACTACGTACACACATGTATACACATACTTTATTATTAAAAGACCCTTGATTATCTAGCTATCGGAAAACTGATCCCAGTGGGCTTGCTGATCACACGGCAGGTTCACCATGAACCTTCAATCTCTGGGAAATACCATATCTGCAAAGCATAGTAAATAAAATGCAGTAAAGTGAGGTATACCTGTACAGGAGTCCTCCCTCAGCTTATGTTGTGATGTAACTCCTTTCTTTGTTCAGTGTATCCACTTGATATATGCTACCTACCTGTTAGTAACTAGATAGCCAATTCAGGTATCAGAACAGCCGTGACAGTATTACAGTGCTCATGTGTAAGCACCCCATGTTTTATTTAATAATGACTTCAAATCACAATAATCATGCTTGCAATTCAGATGTGCCAAACAGAAGCCACTAAGTTCTTCCTTTAACTGAAAGAAAGTTCTTAGCGAGGCAGGTTCAGAAAACTACTCACTTGACTTACGATATATTACAATTATTCTAGTTTACGATTAGCTCTTGCCATTAATCTCTTTACCATAAGAAAAGAGACACTGAGAAATACAGAAATTGCTATTATCTCAGAGTTTAGACACCGTGGGGGTCTTTGAATACATTTCTTATGGATAAGGGCTGTCAAAAGATGCTGGCCAGATGTGGAGAATCGTCAGGGGGTTCACAGAGCACTGTGCTGCTAAGCAGGTCAGGCATAGCCCTGAAGACACTGCGGGAGTTGTCAGTCACTACAGAAGACAACCACCTCTGCCCCATATTGGCCGAAGCCCAAAAGACAGGGTGACCACTGCCACACATGATGCTACAGAAAATATTACAGCCCTGGAGCAGTGTGACCTCTTCGCTGAGGTTAACAGCCTGGATCCAATAAAGAGACTATTTTAACACTAAGCCAAGGGGGGGGGGAAGTGATCAGATTTTGGGATCTGTTTTCTTGACCAATGCGTGAATATATTTCTTCCAGTTACTTCACTGATTCACTGACAGCTGATGGTAACCTGGGCAGATGACTAAAGTACTGAGTGTATCTCTCCCACTCCATCATTGTAAAGGTACAGAACCCTAAGTGCTGGACATTTTCAGTACGCAGAAGAGACATGGGGCCTGTGTTGTAAGGATCTGAGGAGCAGGGTGGGCACTATTACTGTGTAAAATATGCAGCCTTCACTCTCCAGAACATACTCAGGGAATTACAAGGAGGCCTGGGGTGTAGTTCAGTAGTAGAATACTCTCCCAGCATGTACAAGGTCCTGGGTTCTATCGCTAGCGCTCACACACATACACACACACACACACACACACACACACACACACAGACACACACACACACACACACACACACACACATGTACACAAAATTACAAGGAAGCATGCTGCCTAAAATTAGCTTATATGGATAATATTGAGGAGGTGATGCTTGGAGCCCATCCCACCTGATAAGTAGTTTTGATGGTTCCAACACATGGATTTTTTTTAAAATATTGTTTATTTATTTGTTTGGTTTTTGTTTAATGTATATGAGTGCTCTATCCGCATGTATACCTGCAGGCCAGAAAAGGACATCACATCACATTATAGATGATTGTGAGCCACCATGTGGTTGCTGGGAATTGAACTCAGGACCTCTGGAAGAGCAGCCAGTGCTCTTAACCAGTAATGCATCTCTCCAGCCCCCCAAACATAGATTTAATGACTCTTACAAAACATTCAAAGCAAAACAAAAACCGTAGAAACACAACTGCTCTTTTTCATTGAACCTTTAAATAAATGAGAAGCAAATGTGTTCTGTGAAGGTCCACTTGATTGGAGCTTTGTGGAACAGCCAACTGTGTGAAAGCACCTCTCTCACCAACTGCATTGCGGTTCTAACAGCCGCTCTCTTCCTTCCGAGTCAAACCCTATCTGGATGGGAAGTCACTGCATAGATTCCCAACTCCTGTCCCTTCTCCAGGGCAAGCCATAACAAACATTCATAATTCATTACAAAGTAACAAAGAGCTTTTCACAAAACTACTAAAAACAAATGTTATCTGCCTGCAAGGGTTAGCGGAGTGTGTAGCATAGAGGGCATGAGGACGTGGGTTCAGGTCTCAGGGACACCACTTGGTAGCCACTGTGAAATGCTGGTTTAAGTAAATCAATTAGCTCTTTGTTGAATAGAATAAATCTTTGATACACAAAATCACGGTCAGTCTACACCCTGCACACTCTCGTTCTAGGTTCCTGTTGAGATCTCTGATGTACGCTGAGAACCTGGAGTGTAGAGTAAGGATTAGTGCCCATGTGATGAGAACCTCCCACTCTGAGCTTCTCACAACCACTGTGTCCTCTGCACACCTCTCTCATTCTGGATCCTCCAGCTATTCTGGCCTTGTTTCCCCTCTTCAGCTACTCCAAGGCCATTACCAATGTAAAGCTCATTTCCTAACTCGAAAGAAAAGATACCCATGTATCTTCCTGCTAACACAACCACTTTTTTGTGTTAGGCTTTTCATGAGAACACCTTTCTCAATGTGGATGATTTTCTTGAGACAAGATCTCAAATATGTAGCCCAGGCTAGCCTTGACCTTGTTATTTCTCTGGCCTCTAGATATTTCCTCTTGAGGGCTGGGATAATGGGAATATGCCACTGCTCCTACTATGAATTACTTGTGGTATAAAGGCTATGAATTCACAGGGTCTCCTTGGTGCCTGTATCAGTGTGCTAATACATTGGGTCTCTGAAACCCAGGGAGCTGAGGATGACCTCAGAAGCAAAAAGGATAAAGTGTTCACTTATACTCTTTGTAGTTTTTTAAAATTTTTTAAAATTTATTTATTTATTATTTATTTATACACTATTCTGCCTGTATGGGTGCCTGTACGCCAGAAGAGGGCACCAGATCTCACTGTAGATGGTTGTGAACCACCGTGTGGTTGTGGGAATTGAACTCAGGACCTTTGGAAGAGCAGACAGTGCTCTTAACCTCTGAGCCATCTCTCCAGCCCCCTTTTTGTAGTTTTTCATAACGATAAATGCCTCTGTTACTTTTGCTGCTGTTGAGACAAAATACCCTGGCAAAACAACTTAGAGAAAGGGTTTATTTAGGCTCACAATTCAATCCATCACTATTGCGTCAGGAAAGTCTCGGTGGCAGGAGTTAGTCACACGGCATCCACAATCAGGAAGCAGCAAGCGATGATTGCTGGTACTCAGCTTGCTTTCTTCTCTTTGTGCACTATGCAGTGCAGGACCCAAGCCCAGGAAAGAGTGCTGCCCACATCTAGGATGGGTCTTCCTATCTCAATAAGTAGACTCTAGATAAGAGATTCTGGGTCGAAACCTCCTTGGGATATCCTGCATACCAGACATTTACAATATGATGCACAGCAGTAGCACAATTGCAGTTATGAAGTAGCAACAAAATAATATCATGGATTTGGGGTCACCATAATATGAAGAACTGTATTAAAGGGTCACAGCACTAGGAAGGCTGAGAACCACTGCTCTAGAGAACTCCTCACAGAAAGCCCAAAGGCTCATCTCCTAGATAATTCTATAAAGCTGATAATCAGTATTAGCCATCACAAATAACTACTATAAACATTAAACATTTCAATCTTCATTCCTTACATACATGTTAAACGGGGAACGTAAAAACACAAACTTCAGTGTAAAACCAAGTAGCGAGAACCATGAGCAAGCAGCATCTTTCTGTCTACCATGATATTAAAAAAAAAAAAAAAAGACATGGTTTTTTTCCTCTAAAAGCTGGTAAACTAAATATAATCTTGTTATCAATAGACGCTTGCTAAGAAATCTCTCCAGATATGGAATTCAAGCCGAGAGTCCTGGAAGTTCTTGTGACTGTGCTCTGTGACACTGAAGGTATCACAGCAGCCTGGGATGGAAGCAGGAGCCGTTCATCACCACTGGTGATGAAAGAAGTAGTTGCAAAGAATTTATCAAGTTTGGAATGTGATAGAATCTAAGTCACACAGTGAACCCAACATGAGTCTTAAATAAGAATCCTGGTGGGTATAAAAACAGAAGTATTACATTTCCCAGTAATGCCTCCTAAAGATATGTCTTTATAAGAAATAAAGTTTAAATCTGGGATGAGAAAGAATCCATATGCTCCTAGTTTTCTTCCACAAGGTGGAGCCATTGTAGGTCTGCAATCTTGGGTCTGCAGTCAAAAATCCCTTTTACTGGTAATGGAAAAGTAATCCTGTTGTGCTTATTTTTTAAGTACCTTTTTGTTGTTGTTGTTGTTGTTGTTGTTGTTAGTGAGTTTTTTTTACCTGAGGGAAGTTTTAATGAACAATGGTAGCTCATGTTTCCAAAGACAAGTTATCTCTGGAAGTTGCCATGTGGGAGCTGGTAGTAGAAATTAGAGTAGGCAACAGAGATAGTGTCCTATCAGCAGACTCCCAAGGCAGGTAGCCCATCTGCCTAGCATTACTAAGGATGAGGCCCAAATCTGAGCGGTAGTATATCACTTAGGAACCTGAACTATTGGAAAATGAAAATGAGGTTTTAAGCAAAAAGTTCATGAATCATCAAGAAAGTGGAAATTACTAATACATTAAGTGGCAAGTGCCTCAAAGCCTCCTCCCACTGTCCTCCAGGAAACGGGCTCAACTTCTCTTTTCCTCTTTACCTGAAATCCTGTGACATCACATACAGCCACATGACAGTTTTTCCTTTGCAAAGGCTTCCTTATGCAAGCTCCTTTGTCACTAACTAAAATACACAGTTAGGATATGATCTTCATGCCTTAGGGTCCTGGGCAACCTAATGTCTACTGCAACCTTCACATAACAACTGTACACAAAACTGCCTGTGGTAAGTCCTTTCAGCATTCCCCTGCTCTACCTGACAATGCATTACAGCATAATACTGTTCTCATGTCCAGATTTGAGCATCCATAGCAGCACTCATGGGCAAAGCCATGGAGAGAAGATTGCTAAACAGTCTGTGTGCAGTAGCCTGTCTTACCACAAATATGGCCTCATTTTTCTCTCTAGAAATTGAAGGTGAGAAGTAGCTCCCCATGAAAACTAAGTGATTTATCATCATCTAATTTTAAAGACTATGTATTCCATACAAGATACAGGTAGGTACCTTGCTCTTGGGCTCCAATTTTTCAGTCTAGCATTGTGGCCTTGAGAAATCAGTTCACTCTCTGAGATTCAGTGTTCTCCCTGTGATGTGGAGGTGTGTCAGTCAAACATATCTACCACTCTTGAGCTATTTGTCTTCAGAGGCATTTTTAATCTTCCTCCTCTTCTTTACTAGTTATTGTCCAAATGTGTTATCTTGGCATCACATTCATCCTATGGGACTAATTATTAAAGAACACTCAATGAGACACCCAAATGTCAAAGATACATCCACCAGGTAGACAAGATGTCCTACCTATAATGCTATGATGGTCAATCAATCTTGATTGTGAACCTGATGGAATTTAGAATCCTCTAGGAGACAGCTATGGCACATCTGTGAAGGAATTCCTGGAAACGCACAATGAGGTAGGAAGACCCACCCTGAATATGGGCAGCACCCTTCAATGGGCAGTGGTACTACACTGAGTAAAAAAGGAAAAAGTGAACAGTGCACCAGCAATCATTTCTCCCTGCTTCCCTGTTTCAGAAACAATGTTACATAAGATAAGGCCCACATGGACATGATGAGAGGCCCATCTCCCAGGTGATTCTAGTTTTTGTCAGGTTGACAGTTAGCACTAACCTCCCGTGCACACCATACTTGTGCTAATAGTCTCATCTGTGGACTTCTTCATTCACCTGCATGGTATACTATGTTCTGACTTTGAACTCGGCTTCACTGTAATCAATACACACGGCTCACACTAATTATGCTTCTTCATCTACCCGTGCCAGCTATATTCAAAAGTAGTCGACCACTAGACTGGTGGATGGACTGTATTACCAAAGTCTGAAAGACACTGTTAACTGGGACAGAAGTTTGCAAAGCTGAATCCTGTACTGTTCTATTTGATGTACTTTTGAGCTAGTGACCAAAATATGATGCTATTTTTCCTAAAAGCAAATGCATGAATCAGGAAAACTGAGGATGAAAGTAGGCGCCCTCATCATGATGATGAGACCCAGCAATACACTGATTAAAAAAATAAAAAATAAAAAGCCCATATCCTGTGTCGAAACTTTGGGTGTTTTTGAGTTAGATGTTTAGGCTCCAGACACAGAACTCTTACATTAGGGACACAAAATTGGTCTAATTACCAGGTCTAACCACACCTGGCTCTTTCAGGTCCCTCGTGTCATAAAACACCTAGCACAGATGGGCTTTCCATTATGGCTGGGATGATTGATTCAAATTACCCAGGAGAAATTGCTTCACTGCTCAGGGCAGAGCAAGGAGAATGGTAAGTGGCATCCAGCAGAGGTCATTAGGACACTTCTCAACCTATCTATGTTCCATAGGAAGCACCAACTAGATATAAAAGCAAGACAGCAGTCAGGCCTACTGAAGACACAGAAACTTTACAAATAAAGTTCACCAGGTTGAAATTTGGTGGGTTTTTAAAAAGATCAATGTGGAATATATATATATATATATATATATATATATATATATATATATTATATATTATATATTTGCCACTGCAAGACCCCAAAGGGAAGCTGGTTAAGGAAAAAGTAACATACAGTGATAGAAAAAAGCAGTAAGAGTTGCCATCAATGATCTCCTCAACAAAGCCTGTAAAGGGGATTGTAGAACTATATGCATTTTAGTATAAACAGACAACTCTTTTCTTCATCTCTTCCCTTCCACTATGAAAAGTGCTGTTGATGCTTAACCTTTTAATCCAGTTCATACATCAAGAGAAGTCCCTAAGGGAGGACCACTTGCCACCTACAACTTCTTGACCTCAATCTCACCTATCCATCTCCTGTATCCATAGTGGTCAGGTAACAGCAATATCTTTAATGACCCTGTGAAGCCTCGCTTTATGCCAGCATCTGACAGATGTTTAGAAGGTTCTGAGTTGGGAGTTAGACAATTCCTAAGCGAGATGCTTTATTTGCCTGTTCCAGACCTATGTTATCTTAAGTAGAATCCACTCTTTCCCTGACTGCCTGTATGGAAAAGGCTATCCCCTGAAGGACAATTTTCCCATGTTGATCCAATGAGATGTCCTGGGTTGGGACTATAGGACTGAAGAAAAGGAGAGCTCAAGCTGTTTTTCTTCCCTCCATGTGGCTAGTGTTTTCTGACTTCATGCTTCATAAGACTACCCAATATCAGAGGGGTGGGCCACATAGTGATCCTTACTTTTCCTAAGAGATTCTTGCATCTGGGATCCAGTAGCAGCACTATTTACTTTGTCTTTTCAAAAAAAAAAAAAAAAAAGATAGACGATGATGCCAGGTGTTGCCAAATCTAGGCTGATTTAACATACTTAGTATATGCCACTCTCCTTATCACTTCCATAACCACTGGCCAACATTAAATACCTTTTCTTTGAAATACTAGGGGGAAATAAGAAATACTAGGAATGGGATCTGTTTTTCTGGGGTCTAGTGACTGACACACTAAGTATCCGAGTTGTTATAAAATGCAGAAGTTCACACATTCAAGTACCTAGTAATATACTATGTAACAAGCCAATGCCCAATAATGGCAGTCTTAGTAGAAAACACTAGCCTGTGTGGATCTGAAATCTGATTCTGTCACTGATGCCACTGAGCACACCATTTTAAAATTATGTGCTTCATGTCAGAAAGCTGCAAAATTGGGGTGACAATGACAGTTACTCAGGGCTGGTGAACTGAGCTCTATCCCTGGAACCCACTGTAGAAGGAGAGAACTGTCTTTCAGAAGCCATCCTCTGACCATCATGTGGGCTATGGTACACACACACTAATAGTGGTGAGGAGGAGGATGGTGATGGTAATGAAGATGATGATGATAAAACATTAAAAATCAGTTTTTTCTGCTCATAACGGCATTGTAATATTAACCTCGTTCATATAAAGTACACAAAATTGTCCCAGGCCTAAATAGGTCCAATGAGTGTGCTGATCCATATCATTCTTACTTATAAAAAAATTTGTTGCAAAATTCCAACAGAAACGGGACTGAGAGCACCTAGTTTCTGCTAGCCGAGGTCACTTCTCAAATAAAGGCACTTCTATCTCAAATGACCCTGGGTAAACAGCCTCAATCTGGACTCTGTTAATCCTTGGTGAAATAAAAAGGTGAGTGGTGAAGTGTGTGTGTGTGGGGGGGGGGTGTCAGTGTGTATTTGCATGCACTGAACCTGCCTAAGCACTAATGTTATAGCTTTGGGCCCTAGGAAGGCTCCATATCACATCTAGACTCCATAATTGTGCACTAACAGAATATATAGCAACTAAGAACAACGCTTCAAGGTAGGTTCATTCATCTCTACATGGAAGAATGCAGTTCTTCATCTGTAATCTGGGAATGTCACCTGCCATGTCCCTTCCAGAGCTGTATAGAAGTCAGCAACTGGAAACAGCTGACTCATTGGAGACACATGCTTGCCAAATATTTCCAGATGCAGGTTCCCAGTTAACTCTGACATGACACAACATTATGGACAAAAACTGTTAATGACTGGGGAGAAGAGTGGTAGGGACTTTATTTGTTATTTTTCATTATTATTTAATCCTTCAAACAACTCCATTTGACTGATAATAAAACTAAGGCAAATGAAAAGATGGAGCCGTTGGGTAGAACATGGATCCAGACCCAGAAAATGAGCTTGCAGGAGCCCTGATGAAGATGTTCAGGTATAGGACAGGCTTCCAACCCTGGTCTTACACTGTATCTGAGCCCCACCTCACATAAAAGTGACTGAATCAACAGTGCTCAGACTACACAGTGAGCCTAAAGCATTCCTGTAGTATTTTGTTGTCACTGTTAATGATACAACTCCATTACAAAGCCTAGGAGATGTTAAAGAAGCTGCTGATACTATTGGGGGAAGCCTACCCATGTAAGAAGACAGGTCCTTCATAACCCAAGCTATACAAAAAAAAACATGTAGTTAAGCAAAAATCTTGTTTTCAAATAGCTTCTGCAAGTGGCCAAGGTGCCTTGCAAACAAACACTATTCTATGGTACAGCTAATTTTTTCTGCATCTCCTGAAGGCCAGTGGGGTACAAAGAGGAGCATGTAAACCCTAGTGCTGAGAGTGGAGCCATCTTGGAGCATGAGGTCACTGTTGAGCCTCATGAATAAGCTTTATAGGGACTAGCATTCTCTGCCCTCAGATGGAATGGAAAGAGGATGGGGGGCAGACTCATGACATTAGCAATGGATGTTAGGGCTGTGAGCCCCACTGTAGAAAACGAAAGAACAGAGGCATGATTGATCCCAAAGTAGCATAGATTCCCTCCAGGGGCAAGGCTGCAGTGAAATCCTGGGCCAAGAGAAATTGAAATAGCAGAAAGTAGTGACAGCAGATTTTTTTAAGTAAAAATTTTCATACAATATATGAAAATTTCCCCAACTCTCCCCAGATCCTTCTCCCTTCCAAACAACTTTATGTTTTCTCTCACTCTCTGTGTATCTCTCTCTCTCTCTCTCTCTCTCTCTCTCTCTCTCTCTCTCTCTCTCTCTCTCTTTCTCTCTCTCTCTCTGTCTCTCATATATATTCTCTCTCTGTCTCTATCTCTGTCTCTATCTCTCTGTCTTGTGTCTTTCTCTTTATGTGTGTGTGTTTCTCTATCTCTGTCTCTCATTCTCTGTGTGTGTCTCTCTCCATCTTATTGTTTGTTGCTCAGGTCCTGCCCCAGAATGTGGTTAATGTAGTCAGTAACACTTATTTTCACTGGAGAACACTTATTTTCCTTTTATGCTGGTAACTCTTTGAGTGACAAGGCATCGTAGACAGTGAACAGAGTGAAGACCACCACCATCTGCAGACAAGAGATGAGAAATTGGAAAGCAAAGGTGAGGAGAACCTATGTCTCTCTCTCTCTCTCTCTCTCTCTCTCTCTCTCTCTCTCTCTCTCTCTCTCTCTCTGCACAAGAAGTTGGAAGAAGAACAGGGACAATAGCTACAGTGCTACATTGTTGATGGAGATTTGAAGGGAGAGCTTCACAGCATGCTCAAATGAGTGTTCAGGGCAGAGCACCATGAGAACAAGCCAGGGGCTCTGCACTGGTTCTCCATGAGTAGGTAATACAGGGGCAGTAAGGGGGAGGGGCATGGGATCTTGGTGATAATGGTGCATGGTATGTATAAGCTCTCAGCTGAGAGACTTGGAGAAAAGCAGCTACTGGCACGACAATGCTGATTTGGGAACAGAGCACAACTCTCCATTCCCTTTGTGCCCATTAGGACTAAATTAACTTAGGACCTTTCTTTAGAGTCCCTTAAAATACTCAATACCTTAAATCCACATTATTGATTTTGCTTCACGAGGCCCCAAATCATCCTCTCCTAAAGAGGAAAGATTTACACACTTCACAAAGGCTCTAATATGACTTCCACATGTAATGAGCCAGTCTTGTGACACTCAGAGAGAACCACCAATGTCAGTGCCCACTGATTCACACTGCCATCTGAGTCCCCTGTGAGGACATGGACATTGGAAACTTGCATAGTAAACATGAAATGCCATCATGATGGCATAATGTCATCAGAGTTATTTTCAGTCATCATGATAGGAATCAGTACATCAATGCTCTCTGAACATCTATTAGAATCAGGCTCTGAGCTAAAGTGGTAAGTATATGGGTGCCTCATTTTGATTCTTATGAAAACCATTGACTAGGAAGAATTAAAACACTCAACTCAGTTCCTAATGGGCTATATCTACACCACAGAGCCCTGAGGGAAGACAGGTCTACATTCTCTTGAGGACCAATAGCCACCTCCAACTTATTTTATTTATTATTTTATTTATTTGAGATAAGGATTTATGTAGCTGACCTTGAACTCTTGCTCTTCTGCTTATGAGATTACAAACATATACACCAATCCTGGCTTCATCTCTCCTTCACAAGCAAGGAAATAAAAGGACCTGAACATTTTCCAAATAATAAGTATCAGGCAAAGGACTCCTTCTGCTCTTTCTGAGTCTGAAGAACCCACCCCGGTGTTTTGTGTTTAGCATTTTAGGCTAGGCACCACACTCACCAATAGCAATTTGTGGCATTTGCTGCCATCTTTATTCTTGTGCAAAAGACAGGGGTGCTACTATCAATTGTCTTTTCTTACAGCTATAGTAACTGGAGCCCAGAGAATGTAAAATGACTCCATGAAAATCCACAGAGTTTGAAAATGTTCTTTAGGGATTTACAACAAGGTCCTCTGACTCCAAAGTACATAGTGAATTTAGTGTGCATCCTTTCCTCTTCTCTTTTTAAGCCTGCATCTCCTGCTCTCGTTCTCCCCACTATATACATGACATGACCAAACACCACTTCTCAAAACCAGCATCATCCTCTACTGTTCCTCCCCACTGTCCTTTGGGCCTAGAGTTCTACATCCCATGGCTTAAAGCCCTCATTCGAACAGCCTCTCCCAATGCCCTATACCCATGCCATTGTTCTTAAACTTTAGTGTACCTGAGAGGTGCCAGCCTAGAGTCCTAGAGGTTCTGATTCAGCAGGCACTATGGCCACAATACAATTTGGTTTCTCAAAAATGTGTAGAAATGAAAGGCAGGGTGTATGTGTATGAATGGGGCTCCCATATGATTTACCACACCTCCATGTGTACAGAGCACTTTAGGGTAAGCAGAAAACTCTATGTTCTCCTAATCTAGTTTGGGCTTCACTCATGAGTATATTAATTCACTTGTGACAATAATAAATTAGTAGATCAATAAGCTGATGTGTTTCTGGAGGGTGGGTCGGCTGTGGGAGTAAGGTTGGCTAGGTGACTGGCACACTCCCTAACTTGATGCACTATTCTTTATAACAGGTTGGAACTCTGTCAGCAAAACACCATCATCAAGCACAGTTTTTCAATATGGGATCAGAGCCATGAGCCAAAATAAACAACATTCTTTATAGCTTATTGTGTTAACAGAAAACAGACAGAGGGAGTATTTCTATGGTGAGACATACTCCACAATATGTTTAGCACTCCAAAACAGACCACTGGTGGTCGTAAGAACCTTATCATGAGACCTTCTAACCAACATGACTACTCACTAGGACTACTCCTCACTAGAACAGACAGATGCAGAATGTTTAAGAATGTTTAAAAAAAAAAAGGAGACCAAGTGGAGTGATTTTAGATCCAAAATAAATCAGAAACAAGAGCTAAGGAATGTCTCACATTCTGATAATGTTGGTGAATGCAGAGAATTGTCCTTGGCTCAGATGAACAACCAGAACCGCAAGGAAAAGAGGGTGTGAGTAAGTAGGTTAGAGTAGAATTCACTAGAATTCCCAAGTTTCAGTCCTGTATTTGTTAGTTGGATTGTTCAGCATAGACTGGCTGCATCCAGCATGTATTCAGAAGTTTAAACCTTCTATTGATGAAACTACTACCTGGACTATATCACAAGACCATGAAATTAATGGTAACACACAACATCCTTTTATAATGTTAGAAAAGAAATTACGGCTGTGCAGCCAAGGAGTGGAGGAAAGTCTAAGGGAAGCCCAGCGAATCCACTGCATGCCATGGAGCAGCTCCATGGAGCAGAGCCCACTGCCCACTTGTGCCCAGCATCACTGTCCTAGAGCCCCAGAGCAACTCACCACTCTAAAAGGACTTGGGGTCATAAGGATGCATGGTGTCTGATCTGCAGGGAAGAGACCACAGAAGCTACCAGGAGCCATGGACCACCGCGAGAGCTGGAGATCACTGGGTGAGAGAGATCCGCAGAGTGGGGACCACGGGCCCAAGGGCAGGTCTGACCTCCTGCCATCCAGCAGCACACAGAGGAAGGCAGACCAGTCCCCACAGCCTGGACCAGAGCCTGCCTGAGCAGGGAGCTGTGGCCTTGTGCAACAGCACAAATTTGGTAAATAGGACTGAAATCATCCTGGCAGCAAAGCTTCAGAGTTCCTAGCCTAGGGAAACCTAAGGGAAATGAGTGGACCTGTCCTCAGACTATCCCCATCCACACAGAGCCAGTCCACAGAAAGCCCAGGTGCCACACAGGGACCCACAAGGCTGTGGTCACTTTGACCAGACTCAGTAAATGGTATGAGACCCAAGACACTACTGGGACCCACAGACACTACTGGGACCCACAGTCCAGGGGAGATGGGGATCACTGGCTGAGAAAGACCCTCGTGGACAAGTCTGACCTCCTGCCAGTTAGAGGCACATGGAGGAAGGCAGACCAGTCCCCAGAGCCTGGCCCAGAGCCTGCCTGGGAGCTGGGAGCTAGGAGCTGCGGCCTTGCTCAGCAACGTGAGCTCAGTAAATGGGACTGAAATCATCCTGGCAGTGAAATATCAGAGCTTCTGGCCTAGAGAAATCTTGGGGAAATGAGTAGATCTGTCCTCATACTCCTTCCACCCAACACCAGAATCTACCTCCCAACATCAGAGATGGCAAGATGACTAAAGGCCAGTGTAAAAATGTAAACAACAAAAAACAAAATAATATGGCGTCTCCAGATCTCAGCTGTCCCAAAGAAAGCCACCTGGAGAACTCAAACACAACTGAAATACAAGAAAATGACCTCAAATCCTTAGTGATAAAGATGATAATGGAGGAAAGGAATA
The DNA here is from genome assembly GCA_907169655.1 of Acomys percivali. Taxonomy (NCBI): domain Eukaryota; kingdom Metazoa; phylum Chordata; class Mammalia; order Rodentia; family Muridae; genus Acomys; species Acomys percivali. The sequence continues at coordinate 75,124,252 of OU015748.1, read as the reverse complement.
AAATCCGTAATCAAATGCAGGAAGATGCAGCCAAACAGGTGGAAGACATAAAAGAGGCCTATAGAGAGGCACTGGAAAAAATTCAGGAATATGCAAACAATGAGATTAAGGAAATCAATAAAAACAGTTCAATATCTGAAGGCCTATAAAGAGGCAATGGAAGAAACTTGGGAATATACAAACAATCATATAAAAGAAACCAATAAAACAGTTCAAGATCTGAAGATGAAAATGGATACAATGATAAACACACAGGCAGAAAAAAAGAAAAAAACAGGAATGAGAGAGCTTAGAGAGGAAGGCAAACAACAAAGAAGTGAGCTTCTCTAACAGAATCCAAGAGATAGAGGAACGAATCTCGGGACTAGAAGATACAATTGTAGATCTTGAAGCAACCATTAAAGAAAATGCTAAATCTGAAAAATTCCTGACACAAAACATCCAAGAAATCAAGGACACCATGAAAAGAAGAAATCTGAGGACAATAGGCATTGAGGAAAGAGAAGATGCTAAACTCCAAGGCCCAGAAAATATTTTCAACAAAATCATAGAAGAAAATTTCCCCAATTAAAATAAAGAGATGCTTATAAACATACAAGAGGCCTACAGAACACCAAACATAATAGAGCAGAAAAGAAAAACTTCCTGCCACTTAATAATCTAAATACAAAATGTACAGAGCAAAGAAAAAATATTAAAAACAGCAAGAGAAAAAGGCCAAGTAACATACAATGGCAAATCTATCAGAATTACACTCAACTTCTCAGCAGAGACCATAAAATCCAGAATGGCCTGGACAGAGGTTCTGCAAACCCTAAGAGACCACAGATGCCAGGACAGACTATATACCCAGCAAAACTATCAATAATCATTGACAGAGAAAACAAAATATTACAAAACAAAGACAAATTCAAACAGAACCTATCCACAAATCCTGCTTTATAGAAGTTACTAGAAGGAAAACTCTACCCCAAAGAGACAAGCTACAACCAATATTACACAGGAAATAGACAACTACACCATTGCAAAAGCACAACCACACAAACTCTCTACTATAACCAACCTCAAAATTAAGGAACCTAAAGTCACTGGTCATTAATATCTCTCAACATCAATAGTCTTAATTCTCCAATAAAAAGACACAGACTAACTTATTGGATGCATAAACAAGATCCAACATTCATCTCATTCAAGAAACACATCTTAGCCACAAAGATAGACATCACCTCAGGGTAAAGGCTAGAAAAAAATATTCCAAGCAAAAGGTCACAAGAAGAAAGCTGGTGTATCCATTTTAATATCTAACAAAATAAACTTTCAACCAAAATTAATCAAAAGGGACAAGAAACAACAATTCATACTCTTCAAAGGTAAAGTTAACCAAGATGACATCACAATTCTGAACATCTATGTTCCAAATCCGTGGGTGCCTACATTTATAAAAGAATTATTAACAAAGCTTAAACCACACATCAATCCTCACACAATAATAGTGGGAGACTTCAACACCATACTCTCACTGAAGGATAGGTCATTGAAGCAGAAACTAAGCCAAGAAATAATATTAATCAATGTCATGAATAAAATGAATCTAACAGATATCTACAGAACTTTTCACCCAAGAACAAAGGATTATATCTTCCTCTCAGCACCCATGGAACCTTCTCCAAAATTGATCAGATAGTAGGTCACAAAGCAACCCTCAACAGATACAAGAAGATTGAAATAATACCTTATATCCTATCAGATCACCATGGTGTAAGGATAGATTTCAACAACATGAGAAATAACAAAAAGCCTACACACCCATGAAAACTAAACAACTCTCTACTTAATGACATCTGGGTCAGGGAAGAAGTAAAGAAAGAAATTAAGGACTTGTGGAAATTCAATGATATTGAAGGAACAATATACCCAAAATTGTGGGACACATTGAAAGCAGTGCTAAGAGGAAAATTCATAGCACTAAGTTCCTTTATAAAGAAATTAGAAACATACTATATAAGCAACTTAATGACACATTTGGAAGCCCTAGAGGAAAAAAACCAGAAACACCCAAGAGGAGTAGACATCTGGAAATAACCAAACTCATGGCTGAAATCAATAAATTAAAAACAAAGAAAATACTTCAAAGAAGCAACAAAACCCAGAGCTGGCTCTTTGAGAAAATCAACAAGATAGACAAACTGTTAGCCAAACTAACTAAAAGGCAGAGAGACACTATCCAAATCAACAAAATCAGAAATGAAAAGGGAGACCTAACAAAAGACACTGAAGATATACAAAGAATTGTAAGATCCTACTTCAAATGCATATATGCCATAAAATTTGAATATCTAAGGGAAATGGACAATTCTCTGGACCAATTCCACTTGGCAAAATTGAATCAAGGACAGATAAACAAACTAAATAGTCCCATTTCCCCTACAGAAATAGAAGAAATCATTGGAACAGTTTCCCAAGCAAAAAAAGGCCAGGGCCAGATGGTTTCGGTGCAGAATTCTACCAGAACTTTAAAAAAGAGCTAATACCAATACTCTTCAAGCCACCACAAAAGATAGAGATGGATGGAACTTTACCAAATTCATTCTATGAGGCCATAGTCACTTTGATACGTAAACCTCACAAAGACCCAACAAAGAAAGAATTTTAGAGCAATTTCGCTTATGAACATTGATGCAAAAATACTAAATAAAATACTCACAAACCGAATACCAGAACACATCAAAGATATCATTCACCATGACCAGGTAGGCTTTATTCCAGGCATGCAGGGATGGTTTAATATATGGAAATCCATGAATTCAATCCACCATATAAATAAACTGAAAGTAAAAACCACATGATCATCTCCTTAGATGCAGAAAAAGCATTTGATAAAATCCAACACCCTTTCATGTTTAAAGTTTTGGAGAGATCAGAGATATAAGGAACATATCTCAACATAATAAAGGGTATATACAGCAAGCCAATAGCCAAAGTCAAATTAAATGGAGTGATACTCAAGGAAATTCCTATGAAATTGAGGAGCAGGCAAGGCTGCCCTCTCTCTCCATATCTCTTCAACATAGTACTTGAACTTCTAGCCAGAGCAATAAGACAACAAAAGGAGATCAAGGTGATCTAAATGGGAAAGGAGGACGTCACACTATCCCTATTTGCAGATGATATGATAGTGTACATAAGAGATCCCAAAAATTTCACCAAAGAACTCCTAAAACTGATAAACACTTTCAGAAAATTGGCTGGATACAAAATTAACTCAAAAAGTCAGTAGCCTTCCTATCTACAAATGACAATCATGCAGAGGAAGAAATTAGGGAAACTACACCCTTCACAATAGCCACAGCAATATAAAATATATAAGAATAATTCTAATCAAACAAGTGAAGGAGTTCTTTGAAAAAAACTTCAAATCTCTGAAGAAAGAGATTGAAGATGATCAGAACATAGAAAGATCTCCCTTATTTTTAGATTGAGAGAATTTAACATAGTAGAAATGGTCATCTTACCAAAATCAATTTGCACATTCAGTGCAATCACTATCAAAATCCCTACACACTTTTTTAAAGACATCGAAAGATAAATTCTCAACTTCATATGGAAAAACAAATACCCAGAATAGCTAAAACAATCCTGAACAATAAAAGATCCTCCAGAGGAATCTCCATACCTGATCTCAAGCTGTACTATATAGCAATGGTAATTAAAACAGCATGGTACTGGCTCAGAAATAGGCTAGTAGATCAATGGAATTGAATTGAAGACCTAGAAATGAATGCACACACATATGGTCATTTGATTTTTGACAAAGAAGCCAAATTTATTCAATGAAAAAAGGATAACATCTTCAACAAATGGTGCTTATCTGACTGGATGTCTACAGTAGAAAAATGCAATTAGATCCATATCTATCACCATGCACAAAACTCAAGTCTACATGGATTAAAGACTTCAAAATAAAACCAGAGACACTAAATCAGTTAGAAGAAAAAGTGGGGAAGAGCCTGGAACACATTGCCACAGGAGACAACTTCCTAAACTGAACACCAACAGCCCAGGCCTTAAGGTCAACAATTAATAAATGGGACCTCATGAGGCTGAGAAGCTTCTGTAAGCAGGAGACACTGTCAACAGAACAAAGCAACAGCTCACACACGGGAAAAAGAGCTTCACCAACCCGACATCTGACAAAGGTCTAATTTCCAAAATATATAAAGAACTCAATAAATTAAACACCACCAAACCAAATAACCCAATTGAGAAATGGGGCTCAGAACTAAACAGAGAATTCTCTACAGAGGAATACTGAATGGTTGAGAAACACTTAAAGAAATGCTCAATATCTTTAGTCTTCAGAGAAATGCAAATCAAAATAACTCTGAGATTCCATCTTACACCTATCAGAATGGCTAAGATAAAAAAACTCATGTGACACCACATGCTGGTGAGGATGTGGAGAAAGAGGAACACTCCTTCAATCCTGATAGGAATGCAAACTTGTACAATCACCTTGGAAGTCTATCTGGCACTTTCTCAGAAAACTGGGAATAGGGCTTCCTCAAGTCGAGCTTTTCAACTCCTTGGAATATACCCAGAAAATGTTCTACCATACAATAAGGACATATGCTCAACCATGTTCATAGCAGCCTTATTCATAATAGCCAGAACCTGGAAACAGCCTAAATGTCCCTCAGTAGAAGAATGGATAAAGAAACTGTTGTATATTTACACTATGGAATTAGTGTATTAAAAACAAGGAATTCCTGAAATTTGTGGACAAATGGATTGAACTAGAAATGATCGTAATGAGTGAGCTAACCCAGAAGCAGAAAAAGTCAAATGGTATATACTCACTTATATCTGGACACTAGCCCAAGGGGCATGTCCCATGAAAGTCTTCATTTATCAGAGAAGTGGGACAGAGGGGAGGACATCCTGTTGGGACTCTAGGTGATAGAAGCATGGGAGAATGGGGAAATAGAAGGATCCAGAGGGTCCTAGAAACCTACAAGAAGAACATTATGATGGGCAGATCTGGGCCCAGGGGTCCTGCTCAAACTATGGCACCAGCCAAGGACAATACGTGCAGTAAACTTTGAACCCCTACCCATATCTACCCAATGGACAGACATTCTTCACAGCTGAGTGGAGAGTGGGGTCTGACTTTCACACCAACTCTGGTGCCCCATATTTGACCACATCCCCTGGGTGGGGAGGCCTGGTGTCACTCAGAGGAAGGATAGCAGGCTACCAAGAAGAGACTTGATACCCTGTGAGCATATACAGGGGGAGGAGGTCCCCCTCAGTCACAGTCATAGGAGGAGAGAGGGAAGAATGGGAGAATACAAGGATGGGAAAACAATTGAGATGTAATATGAATAAATTAATAAAATGTTTATAAAAATAAAATAAATAAAAACAAGGAAATCCCAAAATTTGTGAACAAATGGATGGGACTAGAAATGGTCATAATGAGTGAGTTAACCCAGAAGCAGAAAGACTCACATGGTATATATTCACTTATAATTGGGAACTAACCCAAAAGGCAAGTCCCACAAAAGTCTTCACATACAACGAGATTGGGATAGATGTGAAGACATCCTACTGAGACTCTAGGTAAGAGAAATATAGGAGAGAGGGAAATAGAGGGACCCAGAGGGTCCTAGAAACCACAAGAAGAATATCGTGATGGGTGGATTGAGACCCAGGGGCGTCTTCTCAAACTATTGCACTAATCATGGACAATACAAGTAGCAAACATTGAACCCCTACTCTGATCTATTCAATGGACAGGACACTCTCCACAGTTATATGGAGAGCAAAGGCTAACTCTGACATGAACTCTGGTGTTCCATATTTGACCACCTCCCCTTGGTGGGGAGGCCTGATGGCACTCAAAGAAAGAATAAGCAGGCTACCAAGATGAGACTTGATAGCCTATGACCATATAGTGGGGTAGGAGGTCCCCGTCGGTCTTAGACCTAGGGGAGGGGAATAGTGTGAAAGCAGGAGGGAGGGAGAAATGGGAAGATACAAGTGATGGGATAACAATTGAGTTGTAATCTGAATAAATTAATAAAATTAAAATTTTTTTAATTAAAAAAAAAAAGAGCCAGCCATTTCACTCCTTTGAATATATCCAGAAGATGCTCTACCACACAACAAGGACATATGCTCAACCATGTTCAAAGCGACCTTAATCATAATAGCCAGAACCTGAAAACAACCTAAATGTCCCTCAGTCAAAGAATGGATAAAGAAACTGTGGTACATTTACACTATGGAATACTACTCAGCTATTAAAAACAAGGAAATTCCGAAATTTGTGGACAAATGGATGGAACTAGAAATCATCATACTGAGTGAGATAACCCAGAAACAAAAAGACTGACATGGCATATACTCACTTCTAATTGGACACTAGCCCAATAGGGATGTCCCATGAAAGTCTTCACCCACTGGGAGATTGGGATAGTTGTGATGACATCCTATTGGGACTGTAGGTGAGAAAAGTATGGGAGAATGGGGAAATAGAAGGATCCAGAGGGTTTTAGAAAACTACAAGAAGAACATCATGATGGGTGGATCTGGGCCCAGGGGTTCTGCTCACACTACTGCACCAACCAAGAGCAATACATGCTGTAGACATTGAACTCCTACTAAGATATAGCCATTGGACTGGACATTCTCCACAGTTGAGTGGAGAGTGAGGACTGACTCTGACATGAACTCTAGTGCCCCATATTTGACCACTTCCCCCAAAGTGGGGAGGCCTGGTAGTACTCAGAGAAAGAATAAGCAGACTACCAAGATGAGACTTGATAGCCTATGACCATATAGTGGGGGAGAAGGTCTCCCTCAGTCACAGACATATGGGAGGGGAATAGGGTGAAAGTGGTAGGGAAGGAGGAATGGGAGGATACAAGGGATGCGATAACAGTTGAGATGTAATCCAAATAAATTAATTTTTTAAAAAAGGAAAGAAACAAAGGTGAGCTGGGATAAGCCCAATGACAAAGCACCTGCTTGGCATGCATGTGGCTGTAGATTCTATATACAGCACTTCAACCAATCATCAGTCAATCAACTGATGAACATTTTAAAACAGCAAACTAAGAACAGACCTTCTAACAAAGTCCATACTGAAAAATCTACAACTAGCATCACACTTGACAGTGAACACTAGCTTTCCCATCGGATCAAGAATAAAGCATAAATATCTACCATTGCCACCCTAGTCAACACTTTAGTGGGTGTTGAAACTCAGGACTATGTAATAAAAGAAGTCATGTGATGGAAGAGGAACAACTATTTCTGACTGCAGATGGCATTTAGAAATAGAAAATATGAAGGAATCACAAACAGTTAAAAACAAATGATGACAAAGCTCAGTGATGCTGCGGAAATGAGACGAATACACAATCAGTTATTTTTCTATGCACTGACAAGAATGGCCCACAAACAAAGAGACAACCCATTCATACAAGCATCATCAAGAGTAAATCGATATGTTTAACAGAAGAGGTGTAGTGTCCATCCATACACATAGAAACTCAAAATTGTATTTGCAGAAGTTAAAGAAGACCTAAAGAATCATTGACAGAATTCTGTGTCCACAGCCCAACAGACTTAATATTAGATGACTGTAACACCCAAAGGAATGCATAGATCCTGTACAATCCCTTTCGAAACCCCACCTGTCTTCACACAATGGTTCTACAATCCATTTAAATGTGTTAACATATTTTGAAAACTTATATGTTACAATGCTGTCACCAGGAACATGAAAACTCATGGAACTGGAAAAATATTCTAATATTTATTATCAGAAATAGGACTCTCCTAAAATACATATATTTTTTAAAAAGCTGTTCAGAGCTGGTAAAATGGCTAAGCAGATAAATGTGATTGCTGCACCTAAGTTCGACAACCTATGTTTGATCCCTGGAATACACATAAAAGTAGAAGAAAGAACCAAGTCCCCAAAGTTGTCCTCTGACCTTCTCATACATACCACAGTACATGCAGGTACACACACACACATAATAATAATAATAATAATAATAATAATAATAGTAGTAGTAGTAGTAGTAGTAGTAGTAGTAGTAGTAGTAGTAGTA
>OU015748.1:75063448-75103973 GCA_907169655.1 Acomys percivali | reverse complement strand
GGGAGAAAGGGCAGCAGAGCACCATCAGCAGTCAATGTGGTAGAAGCAGAGTGATTACTCTGGCCAGGTTAAGGCCCCTAAGTCATACGCCAGCATCTTCTGAAACTGTGGTTCTTCTCATTGGCATCCGCTGGAAGTGGGGCTGCCAAGCTAACAACTAAGCTGCCTGCTTTAATTTGGATTTCAGACAAACAAATAATTTTCATGATTACTTGATATTTAATGAGATATTCTAAAAAATTACTCACTGTCATCTGAAATTCAGATTTAACTGGGGCGCTGTAATTTATCTGGTCCCAAGAGGATGCACTGAAATCCAGACTGCTCAGTCTCACTCATTGGGCCTGGGGTAGGATCCAGGAACATGCCCTTCTAACAGACCCCTGGGGTCTGAAACCCACTTCTGTCTCTTTACAAAAGTGTCAGACTGCTGTTTAAATCTTCGAGAGCTTTCTAAGTTCATTATAGGAAAAAATCAGTATCTTGACAAAGGTGCCCCCTCTACTGTATATGTGAACATGTGTGCATGTTGTGCATGTGTATAGGGTGTGCAAGAGTGTGGAGGCCAGAGATTCACCCCTGTTGGCGTCTTCAGTCACTTCTCTACCTTTTGTTTTTAAGGCAAGGTCACTCACTGAACTTAGAGCTCACCAACTGAAGAGTAGCTGGGCAGTGAGCCCCTGAGGCCCATCGTTCTTCTGCCTCTCCCATTCAGCTTCAGCAGTGCCTGGGGGGAGGGGTTGTGGGTGCTGGGGATCCGCATTCATGTCCTTATGCTTATGAAGCAGGCATTTTCCCAGCTGAGCCATCTCCCCAGCCAACTGGCAATGGCATTTGAAGACCCCAGGTGACACAGCCTTGCAGTTTCTCTCTTGTCTTATCTCTAATCTTCTCCCCCCCCCCACTCTCAAGAAGTGTTAGACCCAATGTTAGTAGCCCCAGTCTGCCTACCTGTGATGTCATTGCCTACCTGCCACTGGGTGTGGCCCTGCCCAGTATATAAAAGGAAAAACCCACCTTGCCCTACCCTCTTACCTCTTACTCTCTTACCTTGTACCTCTCTCTCTTGTTTCTCTTCCCCCCCCCCTCAGGTGCCCTTCCCCCTTTACTTCTCGCCCCATGCTCATACAATAAACCTCATATAATGCCTGTTGCTTGGCATTTTTTTTTAAATTTCATTAAACCCATAGATAGTTCAAGAATAAGCAATACATAATCCAACCAAATATCTGTGGAAACAGTTTCCCCTGACCAGCAGGTTCTCTCTTAAGTAGACACAAGGGTCAGACCTTCCCCTCCATCAACCTTTGCCAACTGTCTCTTTGCCTTCAGTTTTAAATTGCACTCCATACACATCCTCAAACCCCAGGAGTCTACTCTGTGTCTCTGAAGCCTTGGCTTTGTCTGACAAGCAGGAAAGCGTATTATTTGTTTATTATCTGTCTCCCCCATTAAAATGTGCATTCTTTCAAAGGAGAGAATGCTGTTCATTACATCCTCCACTCTCTGCAGTAAGGACATCATTTCTCTGAGCAGAAGAGGTGCTCGGCAAATTGCACAGACAACATGTCTAAAGACAAGGGGATACCGTGAGCCGAGCCCACTGGCCTGACATACATCCTTTGATCACTGGTGTCAAGCCATCCTGTGTATAGATCAGAAAGAACCAATTTCATAAAATCTCTTTAGTCCAAATGAGTAAACTCAAATCAGCCAAGTAGAGGGAAGAAAAATTGGGATTTAAAAAAAATGTTATTTCAAAAATCACTTAAGACCATTTGGATCACTCAGAAATGGTTCACTTTTTATGTTGTTAACATTTATTGGTTTTTAAAATCAGTGTCAGGCTATACAAAAACAAGTAGAAACATAAGGGGTCTCCCAAAACCCTATTGAAAAATTGCCATCAAACAAGGACTTAGGGATTCTTCTTCTTCTCCTCCTCCTCCTCCTCCTCCTCCTCCTTCTTCTTCTATCCTGCTTTGTTGAAGTACAATTGACAAATAAAAACTGAGTCTATTCACCATGTCCCACGCGGTGTTTGGATGGATGTATATAGTCTGGCAGAGTACTCTGGACCTTTCCAGCCCATTCTGATAAACATGAGCATTTATAACTAATCAAATCCCACTCTCTCCTCTCCTAACTTCCAGGGAAGTTAGAGTCTACAGTCTGTTCTCAGCATTCAAAAGGAAGGTGAAGACTTCACTCCAAGGCAGGCACAATGACAGCACAGCAGGGACAGTGACACCTTGCACTGGGAGCAAGGATTGGGAGTGAGGACTGGAGCTGGCAAGGATGAGCCCAAGCTGGCAAGTGGATCTGAACTCAATTTATTCACAGGAAGAAGTAGGGAGGGTGTTCTGTCACCCACAGGGAACAGCATTGACACATCCTTTCAAGACAGCCAACTGGCCCATTGCTCCAGAAAGAACTTGCTTTAGTGTTTATTAGAAACACGTCAAGAGACTTCTCATGATTTTGTAATTTAGTCCTTCTAGTTTAGAAACTCGTTATGTCACTTGAAATGTTAGCTCAGCTACACAAACGTACCACACTGCTTACACAAGGCCATTAGAGGAGGTAACGGGAGGCGCCCTTACTTAGTGCTTCAAGTTTGTTTATAAAGTTGACAGGCTACACTCACCAACACCTGTGTGGCTAAGGGACAGCTTCACAGGTGGGCATCGGTTCCAGCAGCTTCCATTGCAACATCAGCACTGGCAGCAGAGACTGAGACTCTTTTCATTCCTGGAGTGCTGCACTGCATTCCACAGTCAAATAAAATAAAGTCAAGCAACCTACACACAGGATAGAGTGACTTCCTAATCCTTAACTCCAGCCATCTGCACTCTTTTTATGGGGTCAACTTCCAGTTTTTGCACACAAAATCATAACACTGAAAAATCTGACATCTAACCCCTCAAAGAAGGGAAAACCCAGACTTCAAAAAACTAGTGGCTATGGACAAAAGTGGGGCGTATTATTTTTAGAATCTCACAAAAACACTGTTAGCCTTGTTAGCAAAACACAGTAAAATAACCCAACTATGCATTCCTAAGCCGTGGCCAATCATGTCTCTTCAGTAGAGTCCATTTCCTATTCCCTGTGATGTGGGCGTTGCTTCTGCATGGACACAAGGCATCTGCGCACCTCTCTAGGAGCTATCCACCAGCCTCAAGCTGCAATCCTAGCAACGCACCCACCCACTCGCTGCCTCTGATTTACCCAGAAAGCCCTTGGGCTGCTGAAGAGTTAGGACACCTGAGACCCTAGGACCTGCGTGGTATAGTCTCAGGTACCAGCAGCCTCACTCTTCCCACTGCTGCTCCTTCAGTCAGCTTGGCTGGTGGCAGCTGCTCTGGGGGATCCATCCTTGTAGGTGAGGAGCTGTCAGGCTCTGTGAGGTAGAAGTGTGGTGGTAGCTTTTTCTCCTGTGTTTTCTTTTAAGCTGATGAGGTTAGCCAGTACGTGTTCTCTCTCTCTCCTCATAACTGTTTTCTCTTTCTCATCCCCTAAGATTTGAAGAAATAAAGGCTCTTCTTGGTCTGCCTCCACCTGAGGCAGGCTGATTTGCTCTAGTACCAGCCCTGCATGCTCTTTTCTTTGTACAAAGGATTCTGGGCTGCCTAGGGCTTTTTATTCAAAAGATCATCCTTGGGTCCAAAATCAGAAGTGATGGTTGGCTGTTTAATTCAAAGCAGGTTAGGAAGGAGCAGGCTGAGCATTTAAACCCAGGCTCAATGCAGAGATGGGAAGATGGGCCAGGGTGTGTAACAGAATCTTATGACCAGGAAAAAGAGTCCCTTCCAGGTTAGGAAGCAGGAGTAGGTTGCCCCCAAGTTAATGCATAGGAAACTGGGAGGGTTTTTTGGTTTTGGTTTTGGTTTTGGTTTTAAATGGCAAACCCTGTTCCATGAGCTCTCAGTATCTGAGACAGGTTCCTCAGATCAAAAGAGAAGTGCTCCGAGCAGGTGACTAACTAAGCTAGGAAGCCAGGTGCTTCTTCTCTTTAGGCTGTTATACTCCAGAGCCAGTGACATCAGCTGTGTAAGGACAGAACACCTGCATCTGGGGTCTTCCTAAGAGTGCTTTCACTTGGAGTTTCTCAGATGGGAACTTCACATAGACACAGCAAGACCATCCCTGCCCACAGCCTCATCACCCTCAGAGCCAGCAGTTTAGTTGCTTAATCTGAAAGATCTCAGATCAAGGCAGTTCCCAGCAAGTCAGATTCTCCAGGAGCCGAAGTTCCAGATACTTGCTGCTTCTGTAGCCAAAGATGAAAATAGCTTCTGGTCCTCTAAGACTTCAAAGAACTGAGGTGCCTGAGCCCACTGTGGGCTGTTTCTGGCAGCCAGAAAGGTAGTGATGAACGTGGCTCCCTATTCGCTTATGAAGTGTGAGCCTTGCTGCTTCTGCCACAGAAATATGTACACTGGACTCACAACACTCATATCCTATGGTTCGTGTTTGCTGTTAGGTAGTACTTAGTGAAGTTCAGCCTTCCTTTGTGAGCAGCATACAACAGAACAAGACCGCCGTACCCAGCAGGATTCAATGTACCTTATCAGCTACAAATCCTGGGGATGGCCAGCATCTCTGACACAAGGAAAAGTGTTCTAAACATCCCATTGTTTCAGGGAGATGTGCTCATTCTCTTATACCCTCATGTACATACAAGGTCAGCAGAGCTCACCTCCCCACCTTGGACCTTCCTCAAAAGCTATACAACCAGTGGATGGTAGAGGAGAGACATAAACCTACTTCTGTTGAGTCCTCCAACCCTTGAGCCCTGATGCCAGGAACCAAATGAGAACAGGTATGACTTTGATTCTTCTGTAATCTAATATATCTTTGTAGGCATAAGGTTATTGTGTAATTTAAATGCTGAATTTTGTACCGCCCATATCTGGCTGCAATCCTTGTTCTGAGACTCTCCTGTCTCAGTGTTATGTAAACACTGCTTCCCAATTGTCCCCTTAGAGCCAGCAGAGAGAATAAGGCTGGACTTCCTGCCAGCCAGGGGAGGAGGAGTTAGAAGAGAGAGTAGGGGATTCAGCCACAGGCAGTGGTACAGGAAACATCAGGAGACATGAGCGGGAGCAGGAAAGCTACACCATACAAATATCACTGGATTGCACCCTGGGAAGAAGCCAAATTAACTTAGAAGGTTAATAATAGAATAATGACTACTCAGTTATTGTGCTGTGAAGCTTACTATGAACAATTATAGAGTCTCAATTATTTGTGTGATATCCGGGTTAAGGGAGAAACTAAGAGAAACACACATAGTTATATAAAAAATAATAATCTTTAACATATCTGGGTTCTACCTACACTGACACATGCCCTCACCTGAGAGACCAGTGATTAGGGATGAACTTTGCCAAGGCTGCTTTGGATCCACTTCAGCTGTGTAGCTTCAGAGGGCAGCAACTGAAAAGCTTCTGTGTGTATAGCCAGATGAAGGCAGCTAGAGGTAGATGCTAAATAGATGGCTATATGTAACCCCCTTCCTGCTGCTACAAAATCATCCACAGGCCCAGCTGGCTCTGAATCATCATGGGTACACCTTCCCCATGAAGGTAGAGGCACAGGGGCTAGAGGAAAGGGGTTTTAGCATGTTCCCTGCAGAGTAAGCCACTATAGGGTGTTTCCACCGCCTGTTGTAAACTCAACATAACCTTCTAGTATCTTCAGTGGCCAGAAAAGGATAGGAATCTGGAGTCTTAATCTCTGCCAACTCCTCCAAAGCAAAAGCAGTAAGACTGCCTACATCTGCGGGGAAGGGAAGGATGTGCTGGGTGGTCATGACTTATACAGAAAGAGTCTGGTGTAGTTCCAAGATACACGGAATGACACCACTGTAGCTTCAAGATACAGAATGAAACCTGGGTGGTTCCAAAGACTTAGCGCTGATGTAATTGAACTGTGTTCAAGCCATTTCCAGGGGGTCACCATAGGCCTAGTCTACTGTCATGGCATTAGAGGATGAGACTACTAAAAAGAAAAAAATAGAATCATAGGAAGCTGGCAGGTACATGCCACTCAAAAAGGTATCCAGAGATTGCTCTGGACCAGTTTAGTTTTACTGTAACCAGCATTGTCTGCAGAATTCCTGGTCTATCTTTTCCATAGAATATCTATATGGTCAAGTATCACCAACATACATGCACTGGTCACAGGATTTGCATGAATGAGAGAAATCAAGACCAGAAAGGGAGTGGGGGGATGGAGGGGGAATTGGTAACACCTCTGCCACCTCAGTGCAGCTAATCTTATACACATGGAGGTTTGTAGAGGCCTCTCTTGATGTAGGGAGATGCACTCTGCTGGCCTTTTAGGTAGTACACATGGCTGGGAGCTCAATATCAGAGGGGGTTATAGCTGGTGCCCTAGTTGGCCTTAACATAGCTGAGTAAAGCAAGCCCTTTGTGTGTATCAAATCCTTCCTAGGATAAGGGCAGTCCTCCTCAAGCATGAGGTTCTAGTATGAACTGGAACAGGGAGGAGAAAATGTGTGGTGACAGGTACTACAGGAAATCAGCCATGGGAGAGTCCAGTGAGTTTTTGCCATGGAAAGTGTGTGATGCTCTGACTGAGAGAGATGGAAACTAGCTAGGTATGAGGTAACTAGGACTTCTATATAGGACAAGAAAACTTGGAAAAGTTCAGGTTGAGACACGCCATATCAGGTTAACCAAAGTGTCCCTCATGAAGGCCAAAGCCATCCTCTTGAGGTTTATAGCCACAGGCTAAGGAGAACAGGACACCAACTAGTACCTCTGTAAACCCTGAGAACTCGAAGCTCTTCAAATATCCCCCTGACCAGCCTCTACCGTTCTGAATGCTGATATCTGGGCCCAAATTAGAATTTTGTCTTAATTGCAGAGAGATCAGTTCAAAACAAAGTTCCTGGATAGAAGAAACATAAAACTATACAAGCGGACTTAGATTCCAAGGCTCACGAGCTGAAGGCCACATGCACAGGAATGGCATTGCTGGCTTTCAGCTACTGATAAAAACCTACCAAAAATATCTGGACACTGCAGAGGCTTCACATACCAGAGTATGAACACTGTGGTCCACTCCTGGCAACTCTTGGCAGAGTGGAGAGATCACATCAAGAACTGGACCTTGGACATAGGTCTTGAGACCCTTCCAGGGAGATGGAAATCTCACACTCCCAGGCTAGTATCATCTGTGCAGCTGGGACTGAGTATAGCCTCTGAGGTTTTAATGCTAAGCCTTTGATGCTTAATTTGGCTACAAGTCTTGAGGAAGTCAGACTTGTATCATGTGACTAAAAGGGGGAAGCAGAGCAACCCAGAATACTGGATAGTTAGTGGGAGGGGCTATCATAGGGCCTGAGCAATAAGAGCTCCTAATGTCTGGATCATGGAGAACTGCTTTGTACTGTGAAAATGTAAAGGATGACACAGCCAGGACCCAAAGAATTAGATTCCATTTTACACATGTTAACCGATGCCTGATCTCAGAAACCAGATAAGCTTCCTTAGAGCTGGCCACACCTTTAGGGTCATGAAAACAACGGGGCTAGACCATGAGAATCAAGTGTCATTCTGGACATTTACAGGCCGTAGAACCCCATTTGTTCTACTGTAACACAGGAGAATGTCAGCTTCAAGAAGGCTCCCTGGGGACCTGTCTTCCTGGTATGTACCTCTAATACCAGGTTTTGAAGTGACTGCTGCACTGAGCTTAGCTGAGGATGCAGCTTGGCAGTAGAAGATAATATTGGCTCCTCCAAAGTTACTGGCAGCTCGCCTAATTGTGATTTGTCATGCCATGTTCAGCTGATAATCCCTTGGAGGCCTGCTTTTTTTCTTTTAAGGGAAATGGAGGATTTGGAGGAGAGGGGAAGTGATAGTGGGAACTGGGAGGAGTGGAGGTAGGGGAAACTGAGGTCAGAGGGTGATCTATATAAGGAAAAACAATAAATAAAACTTAAACATTGCTGGCAGCTCCAAGACTTCACAATGAGAAAGGTCCTCCAGTATCTCCTGCCATGCTACCTAACATGAGCTACCTCTGCAGGTGAATTACTGTAGCAGCTTTTGAAGTCCTCTGCTTCCTGTTGGGCCTGGGGAAAGCTTCCTGGACAGAATAGAGGACAGTGACTTCCAAGGACTTTTGCCTCCATCAGAGGTTATTCCCCAGATGGATGTGTCCCACAAGAAAATTGTTGGAATTCAAGACATTACTTCTCAGAATATTCGAGAATGCACCTCTGTAGGTCTCCTACCCACTAAACCTATAATCCTAATGGCAAAACCTGTGTTGTAAAGTGCTGGATGAGTTTCTCCAAGAGTTTTCCCCTCAGATATTAGTTATTATTAGTTTGAAATTTGGGAAGGGCAAATCAAGGGGAGGCATCTAACAGATTTCCTCCTGTGTTCCTCAAGAGAAGTTGGTAGTTAACATCTGAAGAGTTCCACTGTAGATGATATCCCAGGACTATGTTCATCTGTTCTGAGAGCAGAGGTCTTCTGAGACTATGAGGCCCATCCCATCTCCTTCCCCAGGATAGCCAGCCTCTATCCATTGTCTGCAGAGTCCAGGGCTGCATGAGTAAGAGCACTTACTAAGAGGAAGGTGTATGGTAGAAGGCAGAATTCTAACAGTCTATAGGAGTGGGCAGCCCTTCATTCTTCAGAGCAGAAGATCTAGAGAAGGATCTTCCTATGAGCCTTGGCTGCATCCACAAAGGTAGAAATTAAGTAAACCCACTGCATTTCAAATAGACTGTTATGACTGAAAATGCCATGGTTACGTTCTTCACGGATCATCGAAGGCCTTAGTAACCTTTTGACCCTTTGATTTCATGTTGCTAGGAAACATTACACAACACATCACAATGTTGTCTAGAAGTCAGGATTAATGTTCCATGACATGGGAGTAAGGGATAAAATTCCGCCAACACTGTAGTAGCTCAGGCTTTCCCATAACAATGGCCCCTATCACTCAAACACTTGACGTCTGTCTGCCTTGTTTGATTTGATGACCAGCATGTGATGTGAGTGGAAGGAGCAAGAGGGTGAAGAATCCCTTTGTTTGTGTATAGATGAGCTAAATAATGAAGCCCCAGGGAGGAGTGTGGCTCAGCAGGGCAATCACCTGTACCCATCCCTGACACTTTATATTCTGTATTTAAGCCTTTATTTGGACCACATAATCCTGAGCATTTACCAAAAAGGGCTAACAGCTGTAATCAAGTGCCTCTTGGATGCCAGAAGCATCTCTCCATCCAGAATCTGAGTGTGCTGTCGATCCAAAGCTTGATCTGCCTTGGGACTTCTGTGATGAGTATTCTTGCTTGTCAACTTGACAGCATCTGGAATTAACTTAAACCCAAGAATGGCTGGGCACAACTATGAGGGACTTCTGCTCAATAAAATCATTTGAAGTGTGAAAATCATTTCTAAATCAGATATTTGATATGGGAAGACACAACTTTAAGCCACATCTTCTGAGGTGGGAAGACCCAACTCTAATCTGGACCACACCTTTTAAGTCTCTATTTGTTTCTTTGTTTGTTTACATTGCGTCTCCCTCCTTCCTCTCTTTCTGCTCCCACCCTTTGCCCCCACCACCTCTCCTAACTCCTCAGAAAAGAGGACCTCCTCCATAAACCCACCCAACTCCTCAAGTAGCATCAGGACTGAGCGCATCCTCTTCCCCTGTGGGACACGCCTTCTGCTGGAGGCCTATGTAAAGGTCGTAGAAGAAGGAAGCCTCACTCTTTGCCTGCTTGCTCTTACCTTCATTTCTGAAGCCATTCCTTCACTAGTATTAGGGCCCACTTCTTCAGGATTCCATCAGATACTAAAGACCAGCTGAGACACACAGCCTCGTGGACTGAACCACTACTGAATTCTTGGACCTTCTATTCATAGGCAGCCATTGTTGGAAGTATAGCCTCTTAAGTTATTCTAATAATTACCCTTTCTATATAGAGATTCATTCTATAAATTCTGCAGAACCATGACTAACACAACCCCAGAAAAGAACAGCAACTTGCTTCTGACCAGTGCCCCAACAAACATTTGGCCCCTCCTGGCTAGCATCTCCTACCATTGCCCTTTGTAATTCCTCTTTGGTCTTTGACCCCTCTAAAATAACATACCAGAATGGAGCACAACCCTTTCCCCTACAACCAGGCATTCTTAAACATTATGTACCACAGAGTAAAAAAAAAAAAAAGGTGAGTTTTATAGAATCACAAGTGATTCTCTTTAAGGTCTAACCTAGGGATTAACCACAAGAAGTATCCAATTGATGAGAACTTAGACCCAGGACTGGGAGAGCAGCAAAAACCCAAACCTCAAAAAGCACAGTGATCTAATGCCACTCAACCAAAACCAGAGATGCTATAGGATCCTGTTTCCACATAGGAACCCCAAATCCTTTAAAACTCTTCCATCAGTCTAGTGTGGTTTGGTGTAGTCTCACAGCTGTCAGGTTAACACTGAATGTAGCTTCCGGGATAAGTGGTGTGTAGTGAGCTGCACTTGTAGGACCAGGAGCCTTCACTCAGTGTCATGTCTGTTCCTATTAAAGGGTGCTCTTACCTCTGCTATGATTCCCTTTATGCGAACTTGTTTATATTTGGTGAGGTATAGCTACGATCTGTGATTACCTGATAATTTGCCAGAATATTACAAAACCTCTGCACCTCCTGCTTCCAATGCTTTGTCTTGGTTTTTGTTCTGTGTCTCTGGGCAGGGATGGATAAGCTCTGCTTGTGACATTGTGAGTGTGTTTGCTTAACCATCAGATACCTGGGAGTGGTTTAGAAACAGAAACATACTGATCTCCAAACAGCATATTGGGGGAGGCTTAAAAAAATCTGTCAAATGCTTGATGTGAGAATGTGTCTGGTCTTATTGTAGCTTCTTATGCCATATTTGGTTGGTGTTCCTAGAAGGCCTGCCCTTTTCTGAGGGGAAGAGGAGGGGGTGTGAATCTAGGAAAAAAGGGGAGGTAGGGGAGAGAGACTGGAGGAAGGGGAGGAAGGAGAAATGGCAGTCAGGATGTAATATTAGAGAATAAATTAAAAAATGAAATGTTTCATTATAATCACACAAAACTCTTCCAAGTGCTTCGGGGTGGCAATGATTGCTATGGCCTGAGCCTCTCTGTTTATGGGTGAACGTGCATTCTTTTCCATATGGACACTCTCTGAAAACACTGCTTGAGCCACATAGCTTAGAGTTATGTGTTCTTAGAGACAGCTGTCTGATACATCAGAAATCAATGGGGTCACAGTTCTGTTGCATCTTGAAACCACTGAGGGGTGAAAGGAACAAAGCAGGCCCAGCATGTTATGATTTGGAACTAACCTTTCATTAGATGTGATTCCCAGTGGAGCATCATAGTCTTCCATCATTACTCAAGAGGCTTAGGCATTCTGGCCTGAGGTTTGTTACATCTGACATCAGAAGGCAGCCTCAGAAACAGGAGGCTCTGATTGAAATACAGGAATTAAAGTTCTCTTTTGTCTTGGGGCTACATACCTTGACTAATTTGCTATAGTTTGCTGTCCCTTAATGTAACTTTTGATGACAAAAGAGACTTAATCACCTCTACATCCATCACCATTGGTGAGGTCACATTAAACTCAACCAAAGAAAAGCTACGTCAATATTTAAAGTCACAGACTTTGTTTGATTGCTATCAGGATCTTTAAGTACGTGATACACCCTTTATGTATAGGGGGTTTAGTAGAGTCACACACACAAAAAAAATACTCTGGGCCTTATGTGTGATTTACATACTTGCTTACTTAGACCGTCAATAGTAGGTTGCACACTTGAGTAGACAGAACTATTGAGTGATATCATAAGGTCAAAGAGAAAGATGACTTGAGGAAAGATCTGCCAGTTTTCCCTTCCCCTCCTTAGAACCATGGGTAGGAACTAAACCTCGGTGTAAGAAGTAGCTTAATGTCATATAGGAACTCCTTCCTGAGAGTGTTTTCCCTCAGCCTTCCAGCCTGAGCCTGACAGTCAGTGATTCTTCATGACACTGACTACCTGCTGAGCAGTACAACATCACACCAAGGCGGTACATCCAAAGACCGCTTGTAGTAGGTGTTCCTCCAGGTATTCCCATGATTTAAATGACCATCCTTAGGTACTTATGGGGTGCCAAAAGTAGCATTTGTATTCTTTGTATTCTTTTTTTTCTTTATATTTTGTTTTATTTACCTCAAGTGTGTGGTATAGCACTTTGAATTTTGTTTGTTTTTGTTTTTTTTCAGAGTTTTTTTATTAATTTATTCTTATTACATCTCAATGGTTATCCTATCCCTTGTATCCTCCCATTCCTCCCTCCCTCCCTCCCATTTTCCCCTTACTCCCCTCCCCTATGAGTGTGACTGTGACTTCCTCCCCCTTTATATGCTCATAGGGTATCAAGTTTCTTCTTGGTAGCCTACTATCCTTCCTCTGAGTGCCACCAGGTCTCCCCATCCAGGGGACGTGGTCAAATATGAGGCACTAGCATACGTGTGACCAATATGATGCTTTGCTTGTGTTGAGAACACTGGAGACAGATGGGTCTCTGGTCAGAACAAGCAAATTTCCCAACAAAACTGTGTCCAGACCTTGTCAGCAAGGTCAAACCTGAGGATGCACCTTTCTCAAGAGTCTTGGCATAATTTTACTATTATTTGCCCATTTTCATAGTGAAGATATATTTCTGAGGTTTGCTCAGTATCTCTTGTGACAGAACAAGAAATGGCTACTAAGCAAGAAGAAAATTTCAAGACTCTGAGCCATTTTTATAGGTAAGAACCCACTGGCTGGGTGAATCTTATAAAACAATATTGTAAGCTGAGAACTTTCTGAAGTAACCTTTCCTGCATTATAGTGTCTGACAAGAGTTACAGTTTGGGTGGGACTTTGTTCTGTCTCCTATATTTCCAATTTTACCTTCTTTTTCACTCAATAAACATTTCGAATATAAACAAAAAAGAGTCTTGGGGCTGGAGAGATGGCTCAGAGGCTAAGAGCATAACTGTTCTTCCAATGGTTCTGAGTTCAATTTCCACAACCACACAGTGACTCACAACCATCTATAAAATGATCTAATGCCCTCTTCTGGCATGCAGGCATATATACAGGCAGAACACTGTATACATAATAAATAAATAAATATTTTTTAATAAAAGGTCTCCAGCCAGTGTGAAATGATGGTTATAAACCACTTGTCCCCAGATACTTCTACTCAGCGTGGTACAGAAAGCTCACTATCTCCCTTTTTGTAGCATCCTCTAAGCCTTAAAGTCTAAGGACATAACTGATGTATCTGCACTGTTCATTTCTCCATAAGCTGCAGGAGAAATGCCATGGTCTGCCAAAGATTACCTGTTTGTCATAGAGTCCCAAACCAGCATTTGTTTATTCCTTGTCTTGGTGAGCTGTGTATTGGTAAAGAGTGGGGTATTAAATTCTCACACTATCGGTCTGTGAGGGTCAATATAGTATTTAACCTATAGTAGTGTTTTACAAACTTGGATGCCCTTGTGTTTGGTGAATAGATGTTAAAAATTGCAATGCCCTCTTCATGGATTTTTTTCTTTATATACTGTTTTTCCCTATGTATTATTACTTTTGTTTTGAAGTTTATTTTGTCAGATATTAAAATGGCTACACAAGTTGATTCTTAGGTCTATTGGCTTGAAATATCTTTTTTTTATCCTTTTACCCTGAAGTGATAGCCATCCTTGATGTTAAGGTATGTTTCTTGGATGCAGCATAAAGAGAGATCCTGTTTGCAGATCCATTCTGTTAGTCTTTTTATTGAGTAACTGAGATAGTTGATGAGATCAATGACCAATGATTGTTGATTCCTGTTAGGTTGTTATTGTTAGTGGTGGTGGTGGTGGTGGTGGTGGTGGTGGTGGTGGTGTGTGTGTGTGTGTGTGTGTGTGTGTGTGTGTGTGTCCCTTTTTTGGATTTGCTGGTCTATTCAGGTGTTTGTTATTCTAATAGGTCTTCCTCTATGTTACTTGGTCTATTTCCCTTGAAGTTTAATCTTTCTGTGTTCTATGTATTAGTGGTTTATTATGCGCCAACAGACTTTCCTGTCTGTTCCAATCCATTTGATGCTATGCTTCTTGTACTTTGGTAGGCACTTCCTTCTTTAGGAAACTTTCTTCTATGATTTTGTTGAAAATATCTTCTCTGCTTTTGAGCTGGGTTTCTTCTCCTTCCTCTATTCCTATTATTCTTAGATTTGGTCTCTTTATAGTGTCCCATATTTCCTGGATATTTTGTGCTAGGAATTCTTTAGATTTAATATTTCCTTTGACCATGGTATCCATGTATCTACTGTGTCTTCAGTGCCTGAAATTCTGTCTTCCATCACTTGTACTCTGTTGGTAAGGTTTGTCTCTGAGGTTCAAGTTCCTAAATTTTTCATTTTCAGATTTTCCTCAGTTTTGGCTTTCTATATTCTATTTTTCACTTTCATATCTTTGAATGATTTTATTCATTTTCTTCAACTGTTTGTTTGTTCTTGTAGATTTTTAAAGGAATTTATTCATTTCCTCTTTAAGGACCTCTATCATGTTCATAAAGGCTCTTTTAAAGTCTTTGTCTTGTGCTTCAGCTTTGTTGAAATACTCAATGCCTGCTCATGTAAGTTTGCTGTGGTTTAGTGGAGACATTCTACCCTGCCTCTGATTGTGTTTTCACACTGGTTTCAAGGCATCTGGGTTTGGGAAAATTGTAATTCTAGGTGCTGATGTCTTGCCTTTGTTGAGTAGGTGTTTTGCTCCTTGGTTTCTGTTGTCCTCTTGGGTTCATAGGAGTGTGTTGTGGCTGTGTGTTGCCTCACGGGAAATTCTTCTGGAATCCTGCTAGGTGTGGCCACTAGGAGTTCCCTGTAAAATATGTTTTAAGTATTGGGAGCCACCATTTATACATGGGGATGGGCTAGAAAGTGAGGAGCTGAGGCAGAAGGGTCCACAGGAGGGAAGGAAGCAGGATGTTCCACCAGTATATACTTAGTTCACGGATAATGGGGGAATAGATTAAAGAGAGGCTACAACAGTGTAGACTGATACAGAGCTGGGGATGATGGTGAGGGATTGGGTATGGAACAGAAGAGTGAGAGGTGAAGATTTACAGTTAGACAAACTACTTCTCCGGATGGGGTGGCCTTTTGTGGGTCCCTAGGGAATGCCTGCTGGAGTTGAAGACTTGGATAAAGGTAAGAGTAGGGGAAGCAAATTTGGAAGGGTATATCTGCCTGATCCACTAGAGATAGAAGGATGGGAGTGCAGCAGTCAGTAGTCTGAGGATAAGACTACGGTCATAGATTTTTGAGGAGAGGAGTTAGGGGTGATTATCTGTAGTTATCCTATTTGATTCCTTGAATGAAGTCACCTTGTGTTTCCATAACTTCTCCAGGTGACCTAAACAAGGTGGGCCAAGCCTATTTAACAGGTGCTGAGTTAGGTCTGCAAGTATACATCTCTTTATAGAAAGCATGGGTCTGAACGTATTGCCCTTGGCTGGTACCATAGTTTGAGCAGGATACCAGGGCCCAGATCTGCCTATCATAATGTTCTTCTTGTAGGTTTCTAGGACCCTCTGGATCCATCTATTTCCTCATTCTCCCATACTTCTCTCACCGAGAGTCCCAATAGGATATCCTGCCCTCTGTCCCATTTTCCTGGTAAGTGAAGACTTTCATGGGACATATCCCTTGGGCTAGTGTCCAGATATAAGTGAGTATATACCATTTGAGTCTTTCTGCTTCTGGGTTAACTCACTCATTATGATAATGTCTATCCATCCATTTGTCCACAAATTTCAGGAATTCCTTGTTTTTAATAGCTGAGTAGTATTCCATAGTGTAAATGTACCACAGTTTCTTTATCCATTCTTCTACTGGGGGACACTTAGGCTGTTTCCATGTGCTGGCTATTATGAATAAGGCTGCTATGAACATGGTTGAGCATATGTCCCTGTTGTGTGCTGGAGCATCTTCTTGGTATATTCCAAGGAGTTGAATAGCTGGGTCTTGAGAAAGTCCTATTGTCAGTTTTCTGATATGGAGCCAGATAGATTTCTAAAGTGGCTGTTTGCATTCCCACCAGCAATGAAGGAGTGTTCCTCTCTCTCCATATCCTCACCAGCATGTGGTGTCACTTGAATTTCTGATCTTAGTCACTCTGATGGGTGTAAGATGGAATCTCAGAGTTGTTTTGATTTGCATTTCCCTGATGACTAAGGAGGTTGAGCATTTCTTTAAGTGTTTCTCAGCCATTCAGTATTCCTCTGTTGAGAATTCTCTGTTTAGTTCTGAGCCCCATTTCTCAATTGGGTTATTTGGTTTGGTGGTGTTTAATTTCTTGAGTTCTTTGTATATTTTGAATAGTAAACTTTGAACCCCTACCCATATCTAGCCAATGGACAGGACATTCTCCACAATTGAGTGGACAGTGGGGTCTGACTTTCACACGAACTCTGGTGCCCTATATTTGACCACGTACCCTGGATGGGGAGGCCTGGTGGCACTCAGAAGAAGGATAGCAGGCTACCAAGAAGAGACTTGATACCCTATGAGCATATACAGGGGGAAGATATCCCCCTCAGTCACAGTCATAGGGGAGGGGAGTAAAGGGAAAATGGGAGGGAGGGAGGGAGGAATGGTAAGATACAAGGGATGGAATAACAATTTAGATGTAATATGAATAAATTAATAAAATATATTTTAAAAAGGAAAGCATGGTTCTGATACCAGAATCTTTAACATGAGTTGAGTAATGCCATATATGTGTAGTGGTTCCTTTCCAGGTTTCTGTGTTATAGTCTTGGGAACCACCTCATGAAATCTAAAGTAAGAGTTGTTTGAAGACTCATTTCCACTTGAAGTCACAGAACTCCAATGTTTGTAACTTTGAGCTAGAGTCCAGTGAAACTGGTCTTACTT
Organism: Acomys percivali; assembly: GCA_907169655.1. NCBI lineage: Eukaryota > Metazoa > Chordata > Mammalia > Rodentia > Muridae > Acomys > Acomys percivali. The sequence goes on along the minus strand of OU015748.1, from coordinate 75,087,002 downwards.
CAGGAAGTGGGAAGTAGAGCATCCTTCACTGTCTGAGTTGAGAAATCCTCTAGCCAATAGTGCTCTGTGCTGTGTTGCCTTCTTTGCAGGTTTCCTGAGATGGTGTTCTTATTATATCATCTACCAGAATCTAGTGCCCTAATTTGGATGTAACTATTTGACTACAAGAAACTTTTGTGTCACTAGCAAGATGAAGAAATTGTTTCTTGGCCCAATGCTGCCTCTAAGGCATAACAGCTGCTGAAAGCCTTAGAATTTCAGGTGGCTTCAGAAGGATTATTTATAAATACACTCCAAAATCACTCAGCCTGGTCTCCAAGAGACAAGAGGGTAAACTACTACATAAGAAGGAAGACTCCATGGTGACAGATGACACTCACTAAACAGCAGCTAGGAGAGGCTCATCGAAGGGGAGAAACTGTTCTAGAGAGTTTCTTGAAGGAAGCCCATGGTCCCATTAGAAACCTAAGAAAATGTGGGAAACTTGAGACAGGATGCTTAATGTCAAACTGAAATGTATTTTCATGACACAGCAATCCCAGGTCTCTAGAGCTTAGAGCACCAGGCAGATTTGGTAGACAGCAAGGTGAACCCCTTGTGCTCGGTGCAGTGTATCGCAGATGATTGTTAGCATTACCAAGGAGACCTTGTCTGGCCTCAGGTCTGAAACAGTTAACTTCTCTTGATGTGCTTGGACTCTGGTGTGTAAACCATGAGTTCGTGAGAAACAAAAATGGCTTAAGGGGCCACATCAGAAAATCCAAAAGGGTCAGTTCCATGAATGGTGGCATCAAAGCCTGTCCAACTAGAGCTATGGTTTTAAAGTGAAGATTAGCTTCATGTACTGCTTTTCAAGCTCTGCCTCCAGTGCTACCACTGTCCACTGTGGTGCTATGGGAATGAATGATGAAGCTCAGTATGATCAGTTTCCCTGGTGTTCAAAGCCGCTGGTGGGAGTTTCAGCTTGGCTGACATTATGAGCCTCTATATCATGCTAGGTCTCTGTGTCATAATGTCAAAGTGCAGTTGTCCTGTGCTACCCAGCTCATATTTCTTCCACTGAGAAATCTCAGGTTTCTGGTGGTCCATCTTTTGGTTCTTATAGTAAGAGGACTCCAAAAATTAGTAGGCCTCCAGACCTTAACACAACTGACTCCGTAATGAAAGAGCCATTGAGGCTATAAAACTCAGCATGCAGACAGCACCATCTGCCAAAAATGAAAACAAGGACCTAATTCTGGGGAAGTTCTAAATGTATTAAACCTTGATTTTCAGCTTCTGTAGTTCTGCTTTCTGGCTAACTGCTCTTGTTAACTGAAGTACGTCAACCCAGAATGTGGTTTGTGTCTTAAAAACTCATCCTGGGATATGGCTCAGGGCTACACTGGGATTCCAAGCACCCAGTGTAGTGGCTGACTAATAAATACATTTTATTGGCTTGAATCCACATCTAAGCTGTCTTCTTTGAATACCACACAACACTTATATGATTACCAGAGCAATTTCCAATGTAATATAGTTGCTGGCAGATGAGGGGCACTGTTTGCATTTCTATAGGAGTCCATGGTATAGTCATCCAGCTGGTACTCTCTAATGGACCCAGGTGGAAATTCTGTCCTAGTTTCATCCACTGATGTATGTAGTGAGACATGTCTGTGTGACATGACAGTTCATATTATAGCCAGTGCATAAGATGGAGCCATCTTCTCTTGTTCTGTGCCCTGCTCAGTAAATTTGAGTTTGGTGCCTCAAAGCAGTGTCCCATACATGTACAGCCTATGATCCCTAAGTCTAAGCCAGTAGTGTATCTCTAGGTTATAACTCAATAGAGCAAAGAAAGTCTGTGACTTCTTTATGTGACTCTCTTAAGGAGATACAGACCACTGCTTACTGCAAGGATTTTGGGCCCTTTCTCTAAGGAACCCTCATTTCATGTTCTAAAACTATGGCTAAGTTCTTGGCCTCTCTGGCCGTAGAAGCAAGATATTCTGACTTCTCAACATGAACAAACCTGAAGTGTGGCTAAAAACAGCTTCCTGAATGCAGAGCTGAATGCATCAGATGTGTCTGGACCTGCTCAGTTATTCACTCTTACTGCTGTTCTTTCTGCCCAGATATACTGGACCCATGAGTAGGAACTGCTTAGGAACAAGCTACCCACCTAATATGTGTTTCTTGTCATGGTACGTGGGAAATAGAAGGCCTCCAGCCATGAGTTGCCTATTAAAAATGTGGCTGGTCTACCTGCTCCAGTATCACTTAGCATGACAGTGATGGGTTAAGAAAAATGACCTCATTTCAGGGTTTGCCTGAAGTGGAGACATGGGGCACCTCCACATTAATGTTATGTCCAGTGCAATTGTTTCTAAACTTGAGTCCACTTGATGCAGGTGGCACCCTGAAGCATCCTGGGGAAGCAGCTCTAACTGTCCTGATCCTGATCTTTAAATGTGTAATGACCCATGTTCAACATGGAAATGATAGAGCAAACTCCAGAAGCTTATAACTAACCTAGCGTTCTGTCTGTTATGGAGTCAGGAGCAAGGTGTTAGCTGGAAGGAAGGTCCTGCCTACAGACCTGCCTGCATTTCTTATTATACTTCCCCCTCTACAGACTTTGGCTTCTCTCTTAATATCTTACTTCACTGACTATTCCTCTCATCTCTACTCTTTTTTGTCCACTCTGCAAATTTTAAAGTTTATATGAGAGATTCCAGTTATAAAACCTTGATCCAGGGGTATATCCTATATCTCTCAGATTTTCTTCCCTGTTCATTCACTTCAGGGGTTTTCCTTGGGATTGGGGGAACTCAGTATAACAGCACATGACTAGCACAAGAGTTTCATCTCCCAAAGATTTTGTGATTATTCTTTGCAATTACCTAAAAAGGACTGTAGATACATGTACTTTCCAGGTATTATAGCTCTTAGCTCATCATCAGAGATGACATGTTTCTGAATCAGATGCACTGTATAATCTTAGACTGTGTCATGGACTTTTGAGAAGATCATATACAATCTAGTGTAGAGGACACTTGACCCACAGCCTTGGAATATGCTCTGTATTTTGAGTGAGAGCATGGGCACTGCCTTGTTGCCACAGAAAGAAATTGAGGTAGAAGATAGAGTTCTTCCCACAAGCTGTGGGACAATGGGGCAGCCCCTCATTACTAAAGGGATTGTTATGGTTTATGTGTGAAATAAACCCTAGCGGACATGTAAAATGTCCTCTGTAGGTTCGTATATTTAGATACTTGGAGGTCTAGGGCCTTGCTATTGGAGATAGAACAGTGCAGGGCCTTTATGTATTATGGATCATCCCTGCTTATAGTCCAATGATCTGCTTCCTGACCTGCCAAGGTGTGATGAGTCTATGCCCCATGCTCCCACTGCCACAGATTCTATGATGGGTGTTCCGCCCTCTGTTGCCATGCACTCCATGGTCCTCCTGCCTTTCCTGCAGTAAGCTGAAAGGGAGCCAGAATAAACCACCTCCCAGTAATTGCTTCCATCAAGCATTTTGACAAATATAAGAAAATAACTTATAGGGCAGAAAGAAGGGTTTGTGTTTTGTTTTGTTTTGTTTTTTGCATGAAGTCTGTTTCTATACTCATCATGTCAGGGAATGGCTTTTCTCATTTCAAACAGATAGACACAGGTGTTTTTTCATATTTGGATGTCTTTTCCAAGAACATCCAGAATGGATCTTCCATATGGTTATTTCTTATATGTGCTCTGTCAGCACTGTCTTTCTGGAAGAACATAAACACAGGGACATAACTGAGTTGCAGATGGCTGTCACTGGCTTAGGTTATTCCCTACAGTAACAATTCCTACTGGGTTTTCAGGATATTTTTATGATGAGAATCATGTTAACCTCTAGGGATTGTTAGTCATATCTGAGAAACTAATAAGTCTTTTGCTTTTGGCAATTTCTTCCGTGAAACTTGGTGGCTAAATTATGTCCAAATGGTTCATATGCAGCTAAGGTAGGTGGTCCTGCTACTTAGGTTGGTAGAGGAGAGTGGTGTAGAAACTTTTTTATTACATTTTTTATTAATTTATTCATATTACATCTCGATTGTTAGCCCTTCCCCTGTTTCCTCCCATTCTTCCCTCCCTCCCACTTCCCCCCTTCTCCCCTCCCCTATGTCTGTGATTGAGGGAGACCTCCTCCCCCTATATATGCTCTTAGGATACCGAGTCTCTTCTTGGTAACGTGCTATCCTTCCTCTGAGTGCCACCAGGCCTCCCCATCCAGGGGACATGGTCAGAAAAGGGGCACCAGAGTTCATGTGAGAGTCAGATCTCACTCTCCACTCAACGGTGGACATTATCACGTTCGTCAGCTAGGTCTTGGTAGGGGTTCGAAGTTTACTGCCTATATTCTCCTTGGCTGGTACCTTAGTTTGAGGAGGACCCCAGGACCTAGATCTGCCTGTCATAAAGTTCTTCTTGTAGGTTTCCAGGACCCTATGGGTCCTACTATTTCCCCATTCTTCCATGCTACTCTCGTCTAAAGTCTCAATAGGATGTCCTCTCCTCTGACCCACTTTCTTGGTAAGTAAAGTTTTTCATGGTATGTATCCCTTGGACTAGTGTTTTGATATAAGTGAGTATATACCCTTTGTCTCTTTTTGCTTCTGGGTGAACTCACTCATTATGATAATTTCTAGATCAATCCATTTGTCCACAAATTTCAGGAATTCCTTGTTTTTAATAGCTGAGTAGTATTCCATAGTGTATATGTACCACAGTTTCTTAGTCCATTCTTCTACTGAGGGACACCTAGGCTGTTTCCATGTTCTGGCTATTATGTATAAAGCAGCTATGAGCATGGTTGAGCATATGTCCCTGTTGTATGGTAGGGCATTTTCTGGGAACTCTTGTCTGACTCCAGAACATCTTCTAGCTGGAGTTGCTGCATTGGTGAGGCAATGGATAGTTTGACCTCACCTGCCCTTGGCCAGGGCAGATAATGATGTGGGGCATCTTACAGCTTTCAGCAGATTTGTAGTACCAAAGCTAAGAGTATTAAGGCTACTTGAACAGTGATGGGGTGAGGCAAGCAGAATGCTCAACAATTTTTGGAACATACAAAACAGGTAAGAAGGACCCAGATGACCATATAGGCCCCTGCCCTCTAACCAGTACTTTTTCATCTGATCCTTATATTTCAATCACTATTTCACTGATTGTATTTTTTTATAAGTAGGTATCAAGAAATGGTCATATAATAGGTATATTTGTTAGACTTAGAATTTTGGAAAAGATTAGGAAGAAAGTAAGGTTAGGCAGAGTATTGAAATACTGAATTTTATGAATCTAAGACCTGGGGTCAAGCCGAATAAATCCTTTCTTTATACTACCCTCCAATTCTTGCCATTTACTGGATGTTGTCAGTTACTTACTTCATGATGTCATTTACTGCATGCTGGATGCCTGAGGAAGCTGTAACTTAGGAGATGTAGGTATCTCAGATAGGCAGTCACTGGTGGCACTGCCACCTGCTAACTTCATCACACACAGCTGAGCAGAAAACCTTCCAGAGGACTGTCTCGATGAGGTTTTTACAGCATTTTCTACTTACCCCAACCCAAGAAATTGTCACATGACCCTGGATTATAGGCATATATTACAGGTACATAAAACAAATATTTATTTTTAAATCATAAGGAAATTAATCCTTTGATATAAGAGGAAATAAAGAAATAATCATTTGAAATAAGAGGAAAGAAGGTCTGAGCTAATGGTTTAATGTGTTTTTACATGAAGGGCTGAGTTTTGATTTAATGCTGCTGCAGGATGTAGAGCATCTTCATTTTTCATAGATGATCAATATTTTGATTATAGAATCAACAGTGCTGAGAACACTGCTTCATATAAATATGTATAAAATAGAAGACACACGTTAGGGGTCATTTCAGAAATTATTGACAATTCTGTGCTATTCAAATTACAATGTAATGATTTTTTTATAATGAAACTCATGTTTGCAACTCAAAGAGCAATTTTAAAAATCAAACATTCTAACACAATATAATAATCTAAAGCTACACTAATTTGATGCATGATGAAAAATGGTGGTAGGCAAGTAATCTTTGTTTCCCGTAATTAAATCATTACGTTTCTATAAGAGCAGAAACCTTTATGTACAATAACAAAGCGTAGTTTATAACACAGCAGTTTCCTTTTGAGCTGAGGCCTTTGACCAGCATCTGTCAGTGTTTGGGGAACATTGTGCATATCATATTAAGAACCAAATGAATTCACAGGATACAACATAAGTGAACATCCCTAGAAATGCCTCAGGTTCATGATACATTTGACTGATAATTTTCAGCAGTTGTGTATTCAGTGAACCTGCCCCCCTCATGTGGCTCTAGTTTAAGAAATCCTGATCTAGACACAAAAAAATGTAGAAAAAAATAAAATGTCCATGAGATTTAGGACAGGAAAAACTATTCACATTATATTTGCTTTCGTAGCTCCTGTCTACTACCTGCATTCAGTTCTTCCTCATTGCCTAATACTTAACCTTACTCTATTTTCTACATGTTATACTGTACCCACATGTACATTTGTTTACATATACACAGATATTATTGGTTGGTGTATATTATTGACTAACGTATACTGTACTATTCAGTTTGGGTGGTAGATAACTTCATACAAATATATTTGATAGTAAAAGCATAAAGTCTAATGTGGAGCTATAAGGCTTCCATCGCAAATGTTTCTTCTAACTAAACAGAAGTTCATTGGGATGTATAGACCTTGAGTCTGGTTCATTTGGTTGTGGTTTTTTAACTTGCTAGTTTACAATAAAATTTATAGATGAAAATTTAAAACTTGACAGTGGTGGAGTCTACACATCCAAAAACTGGCAAGGAAGGATTACCACAACCTGCAGAGCTTAGGGGTTAAGCTAACTGAGGCAGTGGGTAATGATGCACATAACAGAAAAGCTAGGTAAGGTGGGCCATATGCTCTGACAAAGACAACAACAGAAGCCCAGAAATTTGGTGTTTATTATATACTTTTGAATGAGGAGGCAGGGTATTGGATACAGTTCAAGGAAGAAACAAGCTTTTTTATATGCAGCTGAACAAGGAAGAGGAAAGTTAGCTAACCTCAGTAGGAGGAACTATAGGGAAGCAATTCCAAGTTGCTATCATACAGGAGAAGAAGCTATGGTTGGTAATTTTTGCATACTGTCAACATCTGCATATGGACCAGGGTAAGACATTGACATTCCCATGGGTCTAAGGCATTGGGGTCCTTGAGATGTCCACACATTCACTTAGGACTCATCTACTCCTTACGCTTTCACTCAGGGATTCATCTGCTCCCACATCATTATGTTTTGCACTTCTGGGATGTACCAATGTAATTCAACCATATCCACCCTATTATTAGGGGTCCAAACACCCAGGAACCCCAGTTTTATTTTCTTCCATTATAAGAAGCAGCTGCAGCCACTGGCAGTGCACACCTTTAATCCCAGAACTCGGGTGGCAAAGGCAGGTGGATCTCTGTGAGTTCAAGTCCAGCCTGGTCTACAGAGTGATTCCAGAACAGCTAGACTACACACAGAGAAGCCTTGTCTCGAAAAACTTAAGGAAGGAGGAGGAGGAGGAGGAGGAGGAGGAGGAGGAGGAGGAGGAGGAGAAGAAGAAGAAGAAGAAGAAGAAGAAGAAGAAGAAGAAGAAGAAGCTGTCATACAAATGTGTTCATACAACATACTAAATCCAGTCTGAATCACAAGGCTTGATATAGAACACCAGGAATAGTTGAACAGAGCCAGTTGGGGCTTCACGTGGTTAGGACTGCCCCCAGAATGGAGGAAGTCATTAGTATAAATAGGTATGGAAGGATATGAACAAGCTACTGGATGAAAAAGCAATGGCCTTCGTTGTAGATCCTCTAGATTTCTCTCCTGCCTGGACTTAACCTGAATGGATGACAGCACTAGACACACCATAAACACAACTTCTGGGTTATTTGCTCCTTCTTCCATCATTTGCATCAGCCTTTTTGTTGCCTCATGTTGGTGGTATCTGCCTTGTAGTTTGGGCAGGATGCCCCTCTGGGATTGCTTTATTGGCTTCAAGGTGCTGCCCTTTTGGTTCTCTGTGGGCTCTGGTGTCATTTTGTTTATACCTAGACTGGGGCTCCGCATTGAACCCAAAGTGTTCCATTCCTTGTGGGAAAACACACATGTTCCCTCACCCTACCACATCAGCATGGAGGAGGGACAAACAATTTTCCCATCATGACATCCTCCCATCACACCTTAGCCTTACTCACCTGTACTTTGGCAACCAGTACAGTGTAGTGGCAGTGATGTCATCTTCTGATCAATTCTTAACATTTAATGTAAATAAGACCATATTTACAGAATCTGTAGGGGTGGAGAATTGTTGCTTTTTGTTTTCTAACTATTCAGACATCTGTGAGATCTTTCTATAATAGCCTGTCCCTATGGATTGTAAGCTATTCCCTGTTGTGCATGAAGGTTTTTTTAATGAAGAAGAGGTATAAGCAGGAACATTGCCATACTCGGGTGTTATGGATGGACCATAATGGCAAATGCAGCAGGACAGTGAGCCACAGTATGTTTCATAGCCTCCCCTGTGTAAGCAGAGCAGGTATCAATAGAAACAGACACAAACTGTGCCCTCTCACAGGAGGAGGAGAGAGGAGGACCATCTGTCTGCCAGAGAGCACTGGAATCTAACACTCTGAGTCTAATGCCACTGTACACAAACCGAAAAGGAATGTAGTGGGTGCACTAATTGTTTGCCTGGACTGTTCCCTGAAAATAGCAAATTCTCTGCATCATGAGGAAGTATTTTGATGGTACATAACATGACTGTCATGGTATGTACATAACATGACTATCAAGACAGACTGCACAGCAGCAGGGAAGAAAATCAGGGACCCTGAAGACCAAGGCACTGGTGTGACTGAGTATGACCAATATAGCAACTTTTCTGGCAGCAATGCAAGAATTCCTGGGTCCTGTTGGAAAGATAGTGTTCTGGATAGGTTTATTTCAACTTGACACAAACTAAAGTCATCTGAGATGAGGGACTTCAGTTAAGGAAATGCTTCCATAAATCAGGCTGTTGGTAAGCCTATAGGGCATTTTCTTAGTGATTGACTCTGGAGGACCCAACCCATTGTAGGTAGTACTATCCTTGGACTGGTGTTCTTGAGTTCTAGAAGAAATCAGACTAAACAGCCATAAAGAGCAAGCCAGTAAGCAGCACCCCTCCATGACCTCTGCATTTGCTTCTGCCTCCCAGTTCTAGCCCTGTTTGAGTTCCTGTCTTGCCTTCTCTCAGTGATAGACTATAATGTGGAAGTGGAAGCTAAATAAATCCTTTCCTCCATAACTTGCTTTTGATCATGGTCTTTCATCACAGCAATAGAAACCCTAACCATAGGAAGAAAACTTGATCATGGGCCAGCTAACCTGATGTAATCAAGCAAACTAGGAGGTGAGGACCAGTGCTTGAAGATGTCCCCTAACATCCACAGTTGTCCACAGCATTCATATGTGCTCATAAATACACATCAACACACAACTGCACTTTAATATCTTCCCTCTGATGGTCTTGATCATTTCAAACAATCAGAAGCAAACACTGAAGTAGTATTGACATCTTCTGTCTCCTGCTTGCCAGTATCTAACTTTTCCCTCACATTCTAGATTTAGGAATGATTCTTTTATAACATGAGCAATTTGTGGTATTGATTGTAAGTAAATGTTGATGTCAGTGTTAGAATTAAAATTACTTGCACTGGAAAAAAAGAAAGAAAGATAGAAGTCAAGCTGCCCCGGGTAATTAGCCAGTTGGACAGTGGACTATGGCCAGAACCAATACTGTTGATCTCCTGGATAGGGGACAGTAATGCTCTTGGCCTTGCATTTTGACAGCACATTTGTGTTCCCTCTTGAAATGAATTTTGCCACCAAATCCTAATTAAGATTTTAGAATCCTGGGCAGGGAATGTCCCAAATGCAGCTATTCCAAAATACCCTGCAATTGCCAGACTACCCCAATACAGGGGGCTGTAGATGATTTTAGAAATGCTAGTATAAGAGGCATGGCTGGGTCCTATCTCTGTCCTTGATTATTGGATCCGTCCTAGCCTCCAAAGTTAGATGGTGTGGTGACAAAGGAGATCACTGTCCCCTTCAGAACTTGGAAAAAGTTCCTGTGTAAGCTTACATAAAGTCTGAGCCAATTAAACATTTCCCAATAGGTTTTGAAAATCAAGAATTTTGAGACAATGTTTGTGAATTTTCTAGCTCCTGAGGGAAGGGGGGGCATCATAAGGATGCTCTTATACACATCTTTTTTAACTTTTCTGAAGCACTAGACCTCAGGTCTGAAGGCTGATTTTTGTTGTTGTTGTTGTTCTTCTTCTTCTTCTCCTCCTCCTCCTCCTTCTTCTTCTTCTTCTTTTTCTTCTTCTTTTCTTTGTTGTGCTGTTTGTTTGTTTGTTTGTTTGAGGTTGACAAAGATGTCCACCAAGTCTACAGAGGCAGAATGGCTGATCAGAAAGAATATTATCCATCCTACACAAAATTAAGATGTATGAAGACAAATCAGAATGTAAGTTTTGAGGGCTTTCCCTGGGTCACCGAAGTGATCTGGACAGAAGACAGCATGAAGAAAGTTGCCGTGGTGGGCTCTCTTAGTGTGGAGCTCATGACCCATGAGACAAAGGAAGCAGTGAAAACCCACCAGATATCAGGAAGGGCTGAGCTTTGGTAGAGGTTAGGGCTTCAGCCTTGCCATAAGATATTTCTGCACTTGGAGAGAAAAGAAAAACTTCCTTAGTTAGTTATGCACTGGTAGTCTATAGCTATTGCTTAAGGAGTGCCACTCTTTTAAAAACTTTATTATAATTTATTCATATTACATCCTGAATGTTATATTCCCCACCCCACTTGTATCTTCCCTTTCCCACGTTTCCTCTCTCTTCCGCCCTATTACCCTCCCCTATACCTCTGACAGAGGGAACCTCCTCCCCCACCATTTGACTACAGCATATCAAGTCTCATGAGGATAACCTGCTTCCCCTTCCTCTGTGTGCCCCATGGCTAAGTTTTAGCTTTAGTAAAAAGGAAGTTCTAGCTAAGTGGACATTGGTTGTGGTCATTTCTCAAGGGAGAATAGTGGATGCTATACTTTTTAGAAAGAGAGAAGGAGCAAGCAAGTCCACAAGCACACATAACTAGTTCTTACTGCTTTCTTTTTACTGTGTAAAATAACATTTCCTAAGGACCCTTTGTTGATTGATGTCTTTACCTAATATTACAGATTGCTGTTTTCCTTTCCTTCTTCACTACCAATTGAATCAAACCATGGGAATTTGGGGGGGGGGAGATTCCACCATTCTTTTTGGAAAGTTTAGTTATGAAGATGGCCAGTCTAAAGGAAGGTGCACCTAGGTGTCAAGATGCCAACCAGACTTGCCACTCAGACTTGTGAGAACTGGGGTGTATGGAAGCCTGGGTGCCCTGTATCCATCTTCCAGGACCCCAGCCTATAGAAGGGTGTTGACCATTCGTAGAATGGCTCTTCACCCTTAAGTTAACTTCTAGAACTTCTTCACTGTCCCAGAGACTGGTTTTCTGGGCAATTCTAGATGCCATTACATTGACAGTATTAACCATACCCACCAACTTAAATTACCCTGGAAAAGGCTAGTTGCCTGTACAAATTATAATACATGATGTCTATCTGATACGCTAATGTGCCACCAGGGGCACTGGCTTGGGTGTGAAACTGGCTCTGCCAGCTCCATTGTCCCTCACAGCTAGCTTCTTTTAAAGCTGACTACTGTCACAAAGTTCCCAAATGTTAGATTTCGATAGACTTCTCTATTCTCTTTATCACTTCACATGGGGCTTTTGGGATTGATCTCTAGGGCTTCTGCAGCGCTAGATGAAAGGGCTTTGTGCAATATCAAAAAGCGAGGTCTCTGAATCTCAGATGTCTAGATAACCCTGAAGAGAAATCCTCAAATCATTTTTACAAATTGCTTAAGAGCCTATGGGTGTAAGTATGTAGGCTTGGTTTGTGCTGCTCTAGGATGCTCCTTCATTAAATCTATGCTCATCTGACACACAGTGGCCCTTCTACATTGCCCTGATTAACATACCATGAGAAGACCATCTAGGGCTGGCAAAGTATTTCATAGCTTGATGGGGGATCAAAGGGATTTAAATGATGGGAGTGTTGGAGCACGCTGATGGACTGTAGTGCTCACTAAGTTCAAAAGAACAAGAAAATAGACATAACGTTTACATAAAATCTACCCTCTTGTGCTGGTGTAACAGAGATATCAACAGAGGAAATGGCTCTTCTGGTAGGCAAGTTTTTCAATGTTTGGTCCTTTCATTTATTAAAGGCAGCTCTATTCTTTCACCATTCACTTACATAGAAATGTGGGGATATAAACAAAACAACCTACTTGCTTTCTTCTTCCTATAATGCAAACTTCTGAAGTAGAATGGTAGGGTGAATTTTAGAGATGTAAATGGGGATAAATGGAAGCCACTGAAAGACCATATAAGGGTTAAATTTGGGGAAATTTTAGGAGAGAAGAGGGTAGACTCTAATGAATTTCTTCCCTCTTTCCAAACTCTCCAAGTGCCTCTTCCATTCTGCAATGGTTGGAAACTCAATACACTGCTATCTCATAACACACCCAGAACCTGCCCAATGTAGAATTGCAATTCAACAAGACCTTTTTGCTAAGCTTAGTCCCAATCTGCTTCTCAATAGCCCCATTTCTACCTTAATGTGTGTATAAACTCTAGTTCATACACAGACATTTCTCCTGTCTGGCTTATTCTGATTAATATGATAATGCATAATTGTATTCAGCTTTCTGCGCACAACGTAATCCTGCTCTTTATGGCTGAATAAAGTTTATGTTTCTGCACCCATTTAAACTGGCTCCTGTGAGCCTATAACACAAGGGACAGTGTGGACCACAGATCATGGATACATCTCTTTCCAAAATGAGACCATCTCCTAGTCTAGCACTCCTAAATCTGGGCAGGGAGAGCACTGGATAGACCATGTGGAATTGAAATACTTGGGTCTCCTGAAACAGGAACTGCTTCTCCACTTAAAGCTATTTTTACTTTCCTTTTTTTTTTCTATTTTTACTACTCAGAATCAGTGTCATCAAATTACTTCTTTATTCAATTATCTTTTATTGGTGTATATTATATATAGTTTCATTATGAAATACATTAACATATTGTTGCATTTACCTCCATTAGCCTCTTGTATTCTACTCTATCTGATCACCTCCTTCCTAGATATTCTCTTTCACTATTTTCATACGGTTTTCTTTTTTAAATATATTTTAATGCAACATATTCTGATTAGTTTCCCCTCCTCCAATCCACACAAATCCACTTTCTTTTTCTTTTTTCTTTTTTCTCTTTTTTTTTTTTGACATTTAAAGATATTTTTCTTTTTTTTAATCTGTTTTTTTTATTAATTTATTCTTGTTACATCTCTATGGTTATCCCATCCCTTGTATCCTCCCATTCTCCCCTCCCTCCCATTTTCCCTTTATTCCCCTCCCCTATGACTGTTCCTCAGAGGGATTACCTCCCCATGTATATGCTCATAGGGTATCAAGTCTCTTCTCAGTGACCTGCTGTCCTTCCTTTGAGTGCCACTAGGTCTCCCCCTCCAGGGGACATAGTCAAATGTGAGGCACCAGAGTACATGAGAAAGTCAAATCCCTCTCTCCACTCAAGTGTGGAGACTGTCCTGTCCATTGGCTAGATCAGGGTAGGGGTTTAAATTTTACCGCCTGTATTGTCCTTGGCTAGGGCCTTAGTTTGAGCGGGACCCCTTGACCCAAATCTGCCTAACATAATGTTCTACTTGTAGGTTTCTAGGACCCACTGGATCCTTCTACATTGCTATTCTCCCATTGTTCTCTCATCTAGAGTCCCAATAGGATGTCCTCCCCTCTGTCCCAGTTTCCTGGTAAGGGAAGGCTTCTCTTTTTCTTTCATTAGAATAAAATGTACATGATAATAATAAATAATAATAAACCAGAATAGAACAAAACAGGAAAAAGAGCCAAAGAAAAACCGAAAGCTCATATAGATGTTGAGATAAACACATTTGCACACAGAAAACACACAAAAATATTAAATTCAAAACTCATAATATATAATCAAAATATCTGTAAGGAAAAATATACCCAAACAAAGCATTGTGAGCCAAAACCTCAAAAGAAAAAATACCATTGAATTCATTTTGTGTTGGCCATTTATTGCTGGACTCTTGAGTGTGGTTTGTATACCCAATGAGATTGCCCTGGAGAAAACTAATGTTTTCCTTTGTGAGTAATTGTCAGTTGGATACCTTCTGGGTTATGGATGGGTCTTCTGTCCACTTTCCCTTTCAGCACTACAACTCCATCTGGGTTGCAGGTCCTGTGCATGTTGCCCGTGTCTCTGTAACTTCATATGTGTATGTCTTAGTGAGCAAGAGCAAGTTGGAGAGGAAAGGATTTATTTTGCTTACAGTTCCATATAACAGTGGAATTGTTTCATCATCAAAGCAGTGAAACTGGAAACTCACACAGGGCAGGCACATGGAGACAGGAGCTGATGCAGAGACCATGGAAGGGGGCAACTTTCTCATGGCTCACCCCTCATAGCAGAGCTCAGTCTGCTTTCCTATAGGATCAAAGGCCACCATGCAGGGTGGCACTAGCCACAATGAGGTGGGCCCTCTCTCATCAATAACTAACTAAGGAAATCCCCTAAAGGCTTGCCTACAACCAAATTTTATGGAGGCATTTAGTCATTTGATGGCTTTTGGATGACTTTACTATGTGTCAAGTTGATGTAAAAGTATCCAAGACAGTGACACACACACACACACACACACACACACACACTTTTTTAAAAAGCCAAACATTGCTATTCTCACATGGTTCTCTCATCTAGAGTCCCAAAAGATGAGAGAACCATGTGAGAATAGCAATGTAGAAGGATCCAGTGGGTCCTAGAAACCTACAAGTAGAACATTATGATAGGCAGATTTGGGTCATGGGGTCCTGCTCAAACTAAGGCCCTAGCCAAGGACAATACAGGCGGTAAAATTTAGACCCCTACCCAGATCTAGCCCATGGACAGGACAGTCTCCACACTTGAGTGGAGAGAGGGATATGACTTTCTCATGTACTCTGGTGCCTCATATTTGACTATGTCCCCCCTGGAGGGGGAGACCTAGTGGCACACAGAGGAAGGACAGCACAGAGGAAGGACAGCAGGTCACCGAGAAGAGACTTGATACCCTATGAGCATATACATGGGGAGGTAATCCCTCTCAAGAACAGTCGTAGGGGAGGGGAATAAGGGGAAAATGGGAGGGAGGGGAGAATGAGAGGATACAAGGGATGGGATAACCATAGAGATGTAACAAGAATAAATTAATAAAAAAATAAAAAATAAAAAAATAAATAAAAAGCCAAACATGGTAGTACATGCCTGTAATTCTGGCACTGGAGAGACAAGGACAGGAGGATTCCTCAAGCAGCTGGCCTGCAGGTCTACCTGATAAAATGTTCTCTTAGGAGACCCTGTTTCAAACATAAGGTAAGCGGGGATAGAGGGAGATGTCAGAGGTCCCCAACCTCCACACAAAAACGCAACTGTTATAACTCTAAAATAAACATTGGATACTTAGGAAGAAAAGAGTCAATAGATGTTTTAAGTTGGTAATGACAAGATATGATAGATACTGATTTACAGTCATAATTTTAGACACACCAAGATAGGAAAGATATTTTCTTCAAGGCTTCCAAATACAAATAGCCAAAACACTATGAATGTAACATTTATATAAGTCTTGATTGTTTCGTGGTTCTGTATGCTGTAGGTAGTTTATTGTATATCTGTGTAATAATATAAAAGTATATGAAAAAGTTTTTTTAAATCTTAACAAATTCAGAAAATTGAAAAAAAGTAACTCATCTTGAAATTCATTAAAGATTATTATATTTATAATAAAGCAAGTATTAGAAAGCATAAAATAATGACTAAATGATAGATTGCTATAAAACCAATTTTTTTCCATAAGGTAGATTTTTTTTTAGGGTTTTAATTTTTAGATGTTTTTTAACAGTGTAAAAAGGAAAGCAAACTATAGTCCGAGTAAGTGCCAGGAAGTCACAGTTGAGTACTTAACACCCCACACATTAGCCTTTCCACACTTAGAAACACAGAATTTCCAGAAATTACATAGCCCTTTTCTAATTGATTGCATTAAGCCATAAATCATTACTGTACTGCTGGAAATAAGGAACCTCAGATTGTGAGAAAATAAATTATCATCATCCATCACCTGAGACATTGTGGGTAATAGTGAAATGGAAATACCAACCACTTAATTGGCTAGCACTTGACATTGTCTTAATTCTCCCAACAGACCCCTAGGCAGCTATTCTAACCTTGCTCCCCTCATGTGGAAACTCAGGCACAAGTCATTTGAGCCTCAAGCAAATTAGAAAAAACTCAAGTCTGTCTCAAACTTAATAATTTAACATTTTATGCAAATTTAAATAATTCCAAATTGGTAATATTATTGACTATTATTGAAAGCAAGTATGGTCAAGATATAGAAATGCCCTCTAGGTTTTTCTTAGTTTAATTTGCTACTTTTCTGTATGTGCTTCATCAGATGTAATGATCACATCAAAAACTGTTTGCAAAAATAACAAAAAACAAAAAAACAAGGCACAACACACCTGAGTTGGGTGTTAATTTCCACTGAAATGTCTGTCAAATGACCAATGAGTTGAAACAAATTCTAAGTTGCCAAAATTAGCACAGCATTGAATTTTCCAGAAGGAAACTGAGTGTACCAGAATGTGGCTAGGATGTCATCTGAGCAGAGATGTGGGCAAAAGAATTCAGTAGTGGTTCAACCAGCCTGGCTGACATCAGTCTTGCCTCTGCTAGAGCTGCTAGAGCTACTTGCTGCCTTCAGCTTTCTGCCCACCTTAGAGTTAATGCTGCCCTTCTCTTGATTGTTCTGGTCATTAATGAAAGGAACTGGCCCATGTGGAGAAAGGGAGCCCTTAAGATAGGCTGTCCTATTTTTGTTGAGACTCCAAAGCCCTATTTTGTGGCTGAGAGACTTGCCACAGGACCATAGCTTAGTGAAGGAGGAGGCAGGTCAAGACTAGTCTTCTCAAAGTTCATTTTTGGTCCTAAATATATAATCCTATGGAACTTCTAAAATGTCATCTGTGCACACTGTATATTCCCAAATAAAGAATATAGGACTGAGAAGTACAAGGTCAAAGAAACTGTTTTGTAGAAATATTCCAAGAATATAGATATCCAGACATTACTGAGAGGGTCACATGTATTTCTGGGTAGATCCAAGAGTCCCTGCCATTGTCAGCATTAGGCATCCCAAAGCTTAGAGAGACAATGAGGTTTCACCAGGCCTCAGCTCAGTCAGGAAGAGAGCATCATGAGGAGTAGGCAGCCTAACAGGCTTCTTAGATGGTCCTTCAACTCATACCCTTATCAGCTGGCTCTCTCTGCTCATGATTACAGAACCCCAAGGTCATCATTAAGAAAACCAACCACATGTGTATGGTGCTCCCCCTCCCCAGGGTCTTCCCAGGACGTGCTTCCTCCCCTAGTAGAAGAACAAGATGTATTTATTTTTGCTTTAGAGAGTCTCTTAACCGATGTCTCCTGGAGAACTTTCTAGGTCTTCCAGAACTCAGCCTCATTCTAGGTATAACAGACTGTGGCCTTGGTACAGAGGAGCCCAGGGAGTCATGACTGAGCAGCTGTCTTTTGAAAACAATGGCCATATTTCCATGATAGGAGTCCAGCAAACAGATCAAACCATGGCATGTTGAAATAAGATTAAAAATGTACCCTAAGGAGACCAGGAGTGTAAGGGGGCTAGCTCTACCACACCTCTACTTTGTTCACCTGTCCTCCCTATTCAGAGAGGGAGAAATATGTACAGAATGACTCTAGCTTTCCAGGGACTCCCAGCTGGTCTCAGAAATCCTGAAACTGAATTAAGGGCAGGCTGAAAAGGAAAAGGCAGGCTGTAGCATCTCTTCTTTTTCCTACAAGAGAGCCCATCCTGGTTGGTGGAGGTGGAGCAGCAACATCTTCTGAGGAAAAAAAAATAATGTGGTCCTCAGTGAGCCACTTGGACACAGCTTGCTTATCTTTCCCAGTTGTGAAGAAACAGGGACAAAACATTAGGCTGAGAAGTGGTCAGTCATCACAAGGGAGTAAGACCTCAAAGATAAAGGTCTGCTCACACCATCTATGCAAAAGGTGCTTATAGGGTACAACTCTTCATGTACTAAGCCTGGACCTCTGAAGAGATGGATGTGAGAACAGTCAGGATGATACATCAGCTTCAAGCCCTAATGAACACAAATGATAAGCAACATCTATGTCAAGTTGTGTCTGCTGTGGTCATGTCTCCAGAATGGCATGGTATTGTTTTTTCATCTTTCTTACCATTGCTTTTCACCTTGTCCCTATGTTTCTACACTGGGTGGGTCCAGACCATAATGTAGGCATGACTATTTTTAATAAATCAAATGGGAGCTACCTGATGATAAACCTCTCCCATATGAGCCTTGAGCAGAGGTGGCCAAGCCCCTGTACCCCAGTATGCATGGTCATTGATGGAGGGTTCTGAGAAGGCTATCTCCAACCCAAATGCCAGTATCTTGGGGACCGAGTTTCAAAGACGTGAACTTTGATTCAATCTACAGCTCCACTGTAAGCCAGTTACACCCCATGCCTAGCTCTAGACAGATACTAACCTCCATAGACATCAATTCTAGACAGTAAATTTAATTCTATAGTATGTGGCCTCCAGGATCCTTCTCCCACATAATACAATGCTGTTAAAGTTCATTCAGCCAGTGACACTTATTTTTCTTGGCCTCTGAGGTCAATCAAACATACAAGTAACTCACTCTCATCCCATCACATATTAAACAACTGGCTTTGACGAAGGGCTTTTAACAAGGGCCTCTGGTATGAAAGAAGCACAAAGACCTTGAAGTGTTAGCCGCATCCTCAGTTGGAGACTTCTCCTACAATGTATCAAAGTGAGTTGGTGACCTCAGAGTTGAAGCATCCTCCAAGGGCAAATGCCACTATTATGGAACCTTTGACTTGTTACTTAAAGGCAAGAAGTGGCACTTATTCTTCCATTACCAGTCTGAGTCTCGAGTGGGAGAAACCAAGGGCTTTAAGTGCTTCCAATAAAAGGTCTTTGTCCCACAGGCCAAAGCAGCATGAAGCACTCAGAAAATGGTCCAGACCCCTTTTAGGGTGTATGCAGAGAGCCCAACTCCGGGTTTAGATCCTTTGTGCTCTCACCACCACCATTGCCCTTGCTCTAAGTCCTGAAGAAGAGCAGGAAGAGCCTGGTGTCTGGATAAGGCAACTCCTTGCCTTAATCAGTTCTACACAGCTCTTTGGGAGTCTAGAAGTAGCTCCCTAGTCCTAGGATAGGCTTGCCACAGCCTCCTTTCAGGGCAGAATCTTGTAAGGAGGTTGTACTAGCTGTATTTTCTCATCACTGTAACCAAATAATGTCATGATAAGTGGCATGAAGGGTTTGCTTTGGCTCATGATTTAGGAGGATACAGCCTGTCATGGCATCAGGACATGCCCATCTGTGGTGGCTGAAGTGTGAGGCTACACACTTGCTCACATCACCATGGACCAGGAAGCAGAGAGGGGACAGAAAGTAGAACTAGGCTTATAAACCTAAACTCAGAAACCCACTTCCTTGAGCTTAAACCCTCTCTTTCTGAAAGTTCTAAAACAGTGGGATCAAGTAATCAAACACATAAGGCTATGGAGGACAATTCCTACCCAAACCTTAACAGAGACAGTGGGATTGGGGTGGGGGTGGCCTGGCTAAGCTAGCTGACCAAGGCTGCAGAGTGCAAGTATGAAAATCCAGAGATGCTGGTCCCCAAGGTAGTAGCAAGCTCTAACAGGGGACTCTCATGACTTTAAAGCAGTAATTTGGACCAAAGTCTTTGGAATATTCAACAACTTGACAACAAAATACTCAACCCAACTTGGAAGGACCAGAAAGGACCCATTTCCATGTAAGGGCAATCAGCAAGTGAACAGGTGACGATGGAAATGTCAGTAAATCTTGGGAGAGACAAGAACAGACACACTTCTTATCCACAGAGCTTCGTGTATGGTCCAA
This sequence comes from Acomys percivali, assembly GCA_907169655.1. Taxonomy (NCBI): domain Eukaryota; kingdom Metazoa; phylum Chordata; class Mammalia; order Rodentia; family Muridae; genus Acomys; species Acomys percivali. Next base: position 75,066,702 of record OU015748.1, on the reverse strand, counting down.
TAGCTGCTCTATCCAGATATGACTTCCAGTGCACTTTCTCCAAGTTCCTGAATTGCCTCTTGGGAACACATGCAACCTGACAACACCCAAGAGCTGTAAATGGATGGCCTGTATCAGGTGGTGGATTCATCCTTGGAATTAGACCTTCCGTCACAGAATGCATGGATGGCACCCTCTGTGTTGGTGTTCTGCACCTTTGGTCTGTTCACTTGTACTGAAAGATGGAAAAGGCATGCCATGTACTCTGATCACTTTCAGGATTCCAACTTCTTTTTCTTATAAGATGTTGAATTTTTTGCCTCAAAACATCTTCTCTAATAGAAGTTGAGGAGGAAAATATAACAGAAAGAGACCAAATAAAGGACATGTATGTGGTTTCTCTCCTCTATCCTATCCTACCTGCTTTCTGACAGATTCTATTGTGCAGATATGGATGCAGGAAGAGAAGGCAGTCTTGGTAACAGAGAATTAAATGATATTCAAATCCCTCTCAAGAAATCAAGTTATTTCTACTCAAGTATTCTAAGAAGCTATAAGAACTATTTACTTCAAATACATACACTATAAAAACAATATCAAAGAATTAAGATAGGATTCCCTGAGTGTTCCAACCTTTCATGGACCTTTCATCTTATATTCCTCTTCACTGACTGAGCTCTCTCTCTCTCTCTCTCTCTCTCTCTCTCTCTCTCTCTCTCTCTCTGTCTCTATCTCTCTGTCTCTGTCTCTCTCTGTCTCTCTCTCTGTCTCTCTCTGTGTCTCTCTCTCTTTCTGCCCTTCCCCCTCTCTTTCTCCAATCTCCAATCAAGGCAGTGCATCTTTGTCTAGAGTGCTAGTAGTCACTTTAAACCTTAAGACCTGGCGTCAAGGGGTGTTAAGCAAAGGAGAATAGTAGGGGGCGGGGTCAGTTGGCTCAAGCTGGATTGCTCCTAGCTGCCTGCCTAATCCAACTGTTCCTGATTAGGGAGCTTCAAAAATCCAGAAAGGCTCCAGATCTGTCAACTCAGGGCTACACTGAGGGAATGTTGAAGGAAATTGCCTCTTGGTTGCTTTGGCCTCTACTTGAGGGAAAAATAAAGATTCCATTCTTAGTTCCAGGCTGGGTGCTACAAAGCCTTTCCTAAGTCTCTTAACAGACATACAAAAATGGATCTCTGTTGTTGGAGGAGTTCCTATAGGTAGTAGGTTCTGTGCTGGGCATCCCAGCTGTCTGGTATACTGTTTACCAAATACAAGCACACTTCATCAACAATTAATAAATGAGACCTCATGAAATTGAGAATCTTCCACATGACAAAGGACACCAATGTCCTTTGTCAGCTTACAGACTGGAAAAAGATTTTCACCAATTCTATATCCAAAATATGTAAAGAACTCAAAAAAAAAAAAACCTAAAGATCAAGAAAGCAAATAACCAAATTTTAAAGCAGGTAAAGATTTAAATAGAATTCTTAATAGAGGAAACACAAATGTCTGAGTAGCACTTCACCCTTAAAAATCCTTAGCCACTGGAGAAATACAAATGAAAACTATATGAGATCCCATCTTACAGCAGTCAGCATGGCTAAGATCAATAACTCAAGTGACAGATCATTCTGGCGAGGATGTGAAGAGGAACACTTGTATATAGCTGGTGAGAGTGCAAACTTGTTTAGCCACTGTGTAAATCAGTGGCAGTTCCTGAGGAAGCTGGGAATCTCTCTACCTCAAGATCCAGCTATACCACTCTTGGGCATATACCCAAAGATGTTTCATCCTACCACAGAGACACTTGCTCAACCATGTTGACTGCTGTTCTCTTTATAATACCAAGAAATTTGAAACACTCTAGATGACCCTCAATAGAAGAATGGATTAAGAAAATGTGGTATTTTCCATAATAGAGTATTACTTGGCCATCTAAAAATGACATGAAATTTTCAGCAAATGGATAGAACTTGAAAAATTATCCTTATCCTGAGTGAGGTATCCAAGACCCAGAAAACTAAAAAATGTAATGCATTCACTTATATGTTGGCATCAGTGATAACCAAGCTACGATCTATAGAAACACAAAAGGTATGTATAGAGTAAGGGGCTAGAGGAGCTAGGTCTCATTAGAAAATGGACATAGAATAGATAATTTATGTGTAGATGAGGTAGTTTGGAACGAGAGGATCAAGTATAGATGATAAGGAGTAACGGGAGGGAATAAGAGAGAGACAGTGAAAATTTAGGGCCATTTGAGTGATATTATGTAAATGTAATACATACATATATAAAGGTTATCTAAATGAAATCATCAAATAATGGGGAAGACAGAGACCCAACTGGCCACTGTTATTACCATACAAGCTTCCAATACCAGGTTTGGGTTATATATAATTGATTGTTGGCCAAGTGGACCCCACAGGAATCGGCAAACAATCCAGGCTACTGCTGAGACTATAGGTTGCTCTGCACACCTCACACTGCTTGGGTAGCAAAGAACCTGAGACTAAATAGCCCAGGGACCTGTGACAAAACCAAATTTACTGGTTTAAAAAAAATGAAAAATGTAGTGATAAAATGACTCCTAATGATATTCTGCTATACTCATAGATCAGTGCCTTGCTTATTCATCGTCAGAAAAGCTTCCTTCTGCAGCAGATAGGACCCACATCCAGACATTATGTAGAAAGTGAGAAACCTTGGAACATTTAGCCCTAAATGAATGTCTCCATCAAATCCTTTTCCTCAGAACCCAGGGAACCCTATGAAAGAGGAGGCAGAAAGAGTGTAAGAGCCAAAGGGGATAGTAGATACCCCGAAAACAAGGCTCTATAAATCAACATGAGCAAGGTTCATATGAACTCACAGAGCCTGAAACAGCAAGCACAGGACCTGCGTGGGTATGCACCAGGCCCTCTGCATACATATTATGGCTTCCAGTTTGATGGTTTCTTGGGATCCCTCGGTATGTGGCTTTTGTGCCTTCTTTTGGACTCTTTTCCTTCTATTTGTCTTGTCCAATTTCACTATGACAGTTTCTTTTATTATATTTTGTTTTGTTATTTTTTTACATGAATGAATGTGAACCTAGGCACTAGAGGAAAGGTTAACAACTGTAAACTGTCTTTTATATTTCCCAGGAGAGAGACTATCAGTCTCCTCCAAAGGAGTGACACTGGGTATATCAACCACTCCAGGACATGTCTCATGCTTAGAAGTATTTGAACAACAAATAGTGTGTGTGTGTGTGTGTGTGTGTGTGTGTGTGTGTGTGTGTGTGTGTG
>OU015748.1:75045447-75059853 GCA_907169655.1 Acomys percivali | reverse complement strand
CACACACACACACACACACACACACACACACACACACACACACACACACGCACACACGCACACATGCACACACACACACAAGAAAAGAAAAAAACCTGTGGACTCTATTATATTTTGGTCAACTATCCTGAACATGAAGTTTGTCCTGAAGACATTGATATAATTAGTGTCACTCTATCAGAGAAAACTGCTTTACCCTCTCCCTGCAGATACAAGTGACAACTCAGCTATTAATCATTACTCTATTGGCTAAGTTTTCATATATCCATTTGTTACTAATTTTCAATATAAACAGAACAAAACATTAAAAGATAACAACAAAAACTGTCCTGCCCTTTAGGTATGTGCAACTGAGCCTAGAGGTAAATAGATTTCTGTAATCTTCATCAAGAGCTGCCTACACTGTTTTTCCATAGTGGCTGTACAAGTTTGCACTCCCACCAACAATTTATGAGTGTTCCCCTTACTGTACATCTCCACTAGCATGTGTTTTTTATCTTAGCCATTCTGATGCGTGTAAGATGGAGTCCCAAATTTGCATTTCCCCAGTTGGCTAAGGATGTTGAAGATTTAAGTCCTACTCAAACATTTGAGCTTCCTCCATTGAGAATTCTGTTTAGGTTTGTGCCCATTTTAGAATGGGCTATTTGTTTACTTGATAAGTAGGGGTCTTTTTGTTTTGTTTTGTATTTTAGTTCTTTATATATTGCTGATAGTAACTCTCTATCAGATGTGAGGTTGGTTTTAAAAAAAAAATTTCCCATTCTGTAGGCTGCCGCTTTGTCTGAATGACAGTGTCCTTTGCCATGCAGGAGAGTCTCAATTTTTGATGGGGATTGTATTGAATGTGCAGGTTGTGTTTGATAGGATGACAATTTGTACTATGTTAATCCTATTGATTCATGGGCATGGGACATCTTTCTATCCTCTGATACCTTCTTCAGTGTTTTCCTCAGTAACATGAAGCTTTCTTTTACTTGCTTGATTAGAGTTGCCCCCAAAAATATGTTATATTCTTTGAGGCTATTGTGAAAGGTGTTGTTTCCCTGATCTCTTGTATCTCTGGGATGATCTCTGCTTGACCATGGTGGATGATCTTTTTGATGTATTCTTGGATTCAGTTTGCAAGTATTTTATTAAGAATTTATACATCTTTGTTCATAAGAGAAACTGATCTGTAATTCTATTTGTTTGTTGGGTCTTTATGTGGTTTGGGTATTAGGGTAACAATAGCCTCATAAAATGAATTGGGCAATGTCCTATCTGTTTCTATTTTGTAGAATAATTTTAGGACTATTGACATGGACTCTTCTTTGAAAGTCCACTAGAATTCAATGCCAAAACCCCTGGGCTTTATTTTAGGAAGGGAGGGACATAATGGCTGCTTCTATTTAACTAGTGGTTATACATCTGCTTAAATTGCTTATCTTATCTTGCTTTAACATTGGTAAGTGGTATGTATCAAGAAAATTATCCATTTCTTTTAGGTTTTCCAATTTAGAGTGTAAAATTTTGGCATGTCCTTATGATTCTCTGGGTTTCCTCAGTGTCTGCTATGTCCCCCTTTTAATTTCTAATTTTGTCAATTTGGATATGCCCTCTCCACCAAGTAGTTAATTTGGATAAGAGTTTATTAATCTTAATTGATTTTCTCAAGGAACCAACATATTGAGTCTTAGTTAGGGTATCTACTGATGTGAAGAGACTCATGACCACAGCAACTCTTATAAAGAAAAATATTTAATTGGGCTGCCTTATAGCTCAGAGGTTTAGTCCATTACCATCATGACAGAAAACATGGCCGCGTGCAGGCATACATGTTGTCTGGAGAAGGGGTGTAGAGTTCAACATATGGATCCATAGGCAGAAGGAAAAGACCATTGCACTTGAGCATTTGATACCTCAAAGCCCACCCCCATTGACACTTCCTCCAACAAGTCCACACTTCCTAATAGTGCCATTCTCTATGACCAAGCTAAATTCAAATACATGAGGCTATGGGAACTGTTTCTACTCAAACCACCACACTTTGTTTCATTAGTTCTTTGTATTATTTTTATTTTTTCTAGTTTAATTTCATCCATGAATTTGATTATTTCTTGTCTGCTCCTTTTGGACATTATTTCTTCTTTTTGTTCTAGAGTTTTCAAGTATGTTGTTAAGTTACTAATATGATATCTCTCCAATATTTTTTAATGTAGGCACCTAATGCTATGAAATTGCCCCTTAGAACTGCCTTTATTGTGTTCCATAAGTTTGGGCTTATTGTTTATTCATTTTCATTCACTCCTAGAAAGTATTTGACTTCTTTCTTAACCTATTTTTCACCCAGTAGAGAGTTGTTCAGTTTCCAAGAGTTTGCAAGCTTTCTCTTATTTCTGTTGTTGATGATACCGTGCTTTACTCCATAGTGGTCAGATAGGATGGAGGGTGTTATTTCAATTTTCTTGTATCTGTTGAGAATTGCTTTGTGGCAAAGCATGTGGTCAATTTGAGGGAAACTTCGATGAGGTGCTGAGAAGAAGGTATATTCTTTCGTGTTTGAGTTAAATGGTCTGTAAATGTCTGTTAGGTCCATTTGGCTTATAATTTCAGTTAGATGCAGCATTTTTCTGTTTAGTTTTGTCTGGATGACCTATTGGCCAGAGTGTAGAGTACTAAAGCCTCCCACTGTCAGTGTGTGAAGATCAATATGTGATTTAGGCTATAGAACTTTTGTTTTGTTTTGTTTTTTAAAACTTGGGTTCCCTTGTATGTGCAACATAAATGTTAAAAACTGAAATGTCCTTTTGGTCAATGTTCCTTTGAATATATACTGTCTCTCACTATCTCTTCTGATTAGTTTTGGTTTAAAGTCTATTTATTCAGATACTGAAGTAGACCAGGATATCCCACCCTATTCTCTACATTGGCTTGTTGACTTTTATTGGCAATACAGAGAAGAAATGGTGACATGTTTACATAAACTTGAGATAGGAGATACTTAGAATAAACATCACAATGCAATGCCTGGATTGGTAGAGAAATCAGAATTTGAATGAACAAGAGTAAACTGTATACAGTTCACAAGAACATTATGCCAACAGGTTTTGGTGACTTTTAATAAACTAGATTGTTGAGTTTTAAGGGTATTCTTCATATTTTGAATATAAGCTCTTTATGAGACAAGGTAAAATATTGTCTTAGCTAGGATGATTTCTATTCCTGTGAATGGACACCATGACCATGGCAACTTTTAATAAGGAAAGCGTTTAATTGTGTCTGGCTTATAGTTTCAGAGTTTTAGTCTATTATCATGGTAGGAAGCATTTTGGTATGCAGACAGATATGGTGTTGGAGAAGGAGCCAAGAGTTCTACATCTGGATCAGCAGACAGCAGAGAGAGAGAGAGCAACACTGGGCCTGGCTTGAGCATCTGAAACCTCAAAGCCTGCCCCCCCCCCCCGTGACTCAATTCCTCCAACAAAGTCACACCTACTCTAACAGAACCATAACTCCTAATAGTGCCACTCCCTATAAACCTCTGGGGACAATTTTTATTCAAAACACTACAAATCTTTTCTGCCAGTCTGTGGCCATATTTTCATTCTTTCAACAGCATCTTTCACTGAGGCAGAGTTTTTATTTTCCATAAGGTTCAACCAAAATATCCTGGTGGATGATGGTTTTGGTATTACATCTCAAAATTCACTGACAAGCTCAACATCTCCATTTTTATCCCACAATGTTTTCTAGAATACTTGTAGTTTTATGCTTTACATATGGATAACCAGTTGTGCCATCCTCATTTTTTGAAAGTAGTTATCCTTCATTCCTTGACTCTGGGCCTTTGGCAAAGTTGAACTGTGTAGACCTGACTATACATTATTCTATATGATGAATCTGTGTGACTGTTATTCACAAATAACACACTATTATGATTATTGCAGCCTGATGCTTTTGCCCTTTGGAGATAGTTAGTAATGGTGTTTTAATTTCTTTTTCTGTTACCCTGATTTAAAAGAAATGTCCTGGCAAAGATAAATTAAGAAAGAAAGGGTTTATTTTAAGCTCACTGTTTCAGGTTACAATCCATCAGAGCAGAAAAGCCAAAGCATTAGGAGCTTGAAGCAGCTGGCCACATTACACCTAGGTAGAAGAAGAGCGCAATGAACACGTGCTTGCTAGTATTCAGCTTGCTTTCTCCACCCATATATAGCCTAGGCTCCCTTGCCTAGGGAATACTACCACCCATGGTGGGTGGGTCTTACCAACTTATCAACATCCCCACAAACATGCTAAGAGGCCCATGTGCCAGGTTATTCTAGATTTTGTTAAGTTGGTGTTTAGCACTAATTCTCTTTTTTTTTTAATTTATTTTTAATTAATTTATTCTTGTTACATCTCTATGGTTATCCCATTCCTTGTATCCTCCCATTCTCCCCTCCCTCCAATTTTCCCCTTATTCCCCTCTCCTATGACTGTTCCTCAGAGGGATTACCTCCCTCTGTATATGCTCATAGGGTATCAAGTCTCTTCTCAGTGACCTGCTGTCTATCCTCTGAGTGCCACTAGGTCTCCCCCGCCAGGGGACATAGTCAAATGTGAGGCACCAGAGTACTTGAGAAAGTCAAATCCCTCTCTCCACTCAAGTGTGGAGACTGTCCTGTCCATGGGCTAGATCAGGGTAGGGGTTTAAATTTTACCGCCTGTATTGTCCTTGGCTAGGGCCTTAGTTTGAGCGGGACCCCTTGACCCAAATCTGCCTATCATAATGTTCTACTTGTAGGTTTCTAGGACCCACTGGATCCTTCTACATTGCTATTCTCCCATTGTTCTCTCATCTAGAGTCCCAATAGGATGTCCTCCCCTCGGTCCCAGTTTCCTGGTAAGGGAAGGCTTTCATGGGACATGCCCATTGGGCTAGTATGCAGATATAAGTGAGTATATACCATTTGAGTCTTTCTGCTTCTGGGTTAACTCACTCATTATGATCATCTCTAGCTCAATCCATTTGTCCACAAATTTCAGGATTCCTTGTTTTTTATAGCTGAGTAGTATTCCATAGTGTATATGTACCACAATTTCTTTATCCATTCTTCTACTGAGGGACATTTAGGCTGTTTCCATGATCTGGCTATTATGAATAAGGCTGCTATGAACATGGTTGAGCAAATTTTCTTGCTGTGTGCTGGTGCATCTTCTGGGTATATTCCAAGGAGTGGAATAGCTGGGTCTTGAGGAAGCCCTATTCCCAGTTTTCTGAGATAGCACCAGATAGATTTCCAAAGTGGTTGTACTACTTTGCATTCCCACCAGCAATGAAGGAGTGTTCCTCTCTCCCTACATCCTCTCCAGCATGTGGTGTCGCTTGAGTTTTTGATCTTAGCCATTCTGATGGGTGTAAGATGGAATCTCAGAGTTGTTTTGATTTGCATTTCCCTGATGACTAAGGAGGTTGAGCATTTCTTTAAGTGTTTCTCAGCCATTTGATATTCTTCTGTTGAGAATTCTCTGTTTGGTTCCAAGCCCCATTTCTCAATTGGGTTATTTGGTTTGGTGGTGTTTAATTTCTTGAGTTCTTTGTATATTTTGGATATTAGACCTTTGTCAGATGTAGGGTTGGTGAAGATCTTTTCCCAGTCTGTAGGCTGTCGCTTTGTTCTCTTGACCGTGTCTCTAGCCTTACAGAAGCTTCTCAGCCTCATGAGGTCCCATTTATCAATTGTTGACATTAAAGCCTGGGCTGTTGGTGTTCTGTTCAGGAAGTTGTCTCCTGTGCCAATATGTTCCAGGCTCTTCCCCACTTTTTCTTCTAAGTGACTTAGTGTCTCTGGTTTTATGTTACCCTAGCACTAATTCTCACATGTGATTATTTAAACACTGTGCTTTTCTATTTCTTTTTATGATTTTATTTTCATTTGTGTGTATGTGCACATGAGCACATGCGTTTCTGTGTAGATAAGATACATATGGACGCCAACAGAGGGAATAAGATCCCTGGAGCTGCAATCCCAGGCAGTGTAAGTTGCCCAATTGTGGGTGCCCTCTGGTCCTCTGGAGGAATGGCTAGTTCTTTTGAGTGCTCAGACATCCCCCTAGCTTCATAATCATTGGAGTCTTTCACTGTAGAAATCGCCATCTTTTGCCCTGAAACTCACTCAAGAGTTTTGCTGTGTTATTATAGCTTTGTTCACATGCTTTTGTAAACTCTGGATTCCTTGTCCCTTGAAATTACTGGAAGCCACTGCTTTGTGGTCCTGGCAGTCAGGTGATGACTGGGCAAATCTTTAAAATTAGAAGATACGTTTGTAAGCTTTTTCCAAAGGGATCTGCATATATTGGTATACTTACCAGCTGGGGCAGGCAATTTACAACTCTTGCTATGGGTTTCATTTCTCATTTTGCGAAGAGCTTCAAGATTATGCACAGGGAAACTTGAAGGTTTTCTGGGTCTTCCCGGGCATGCAAAAATTCAGTACTTAAATGTGCAAAGATTACTATCAGGGCTCTGTGTGTGTTACCACATAGGCATCCCAATGCCATTTGTTTAAATCTTAGAGTCATCCTCCTCATAGCCCCATGTGGGGTGATGCTTCCTCAGCCATTTCTGATATCAAGTGTTGGTCCCTGGTTATTTTCACCATATTGTAACACAAAGATGGTCACAGAGTTAAGAAGCAGCCCTGAAGTTGGAGCTTTTCAAGTCAAATAATAAACAGTCTGGTTGGGGGTTCTCAGACCCGCCCTTGGTTCTGTCCTCCCCAGTGACTGCCAGGCTCTGGTTTCCACAGCTACTGTGCTTGTCCAGCTATGGTGGCTTTCAAAGCTACCAAGGAGTCAGAAAGATGGGCAGATGGCAAGTGTAACATCCCAAATCACACTGATCTTAGTGAGATTTGGCTATTTCTCTCGGGTGTTCCTTAGATTGTTCAGCATTCCTTTGGTTAACATTCATAGTTCTGAAAATGGTGACTTCTGATAAAGTCGCCAGTGTTGTCTTCAGTTTTTCAGAGCCTATTCCTCGCCTGTGGAGGAGTATCTGTGTTCAGCCTTATTGATTGCTAATGTTTCCTTCATGTTTAAAAAAGTTAAATTAGCATTTTTTTTAAAGTTTCTGGGCCAGTTTTCTTCATGTTATGGATAAAATCTAGAGCTATAGTTCAGAGTTTGGCATTAAACTCTCAGTCTTCTCATGAGATAATAAGGAAGTTAAACGTTTAAAACTACTAATTTAGTTAAGTCAATATGAGAAGGTTCGTGAACAAAACCTTAAGAAACTGGTTCACATGAACTTCAGAAAGGTCAGTTTACTATTTATAAGTTAGGTCTAAAAAAAAAAGCAAATGGAACAAACAGCTTGTGCTAGTTACTTTTCTCTTTGCTAGGACCAAATATCTGACCAGAAGCAACTTAAGGGAAGAAGGGTCACTTCGCTTGCAGTTTGGGGAATACAGTCTGTGTTGGCAGGGAAAGTACGGTGGTGGGTGGGGCCAGGGAAGTTGGGCCCATGAGGTACTTCTTGCTCACACAGCTGTGGGCCAGACAGACAGAGCAAACAGGAAGCACAGCTGGGACTGTAAACCTCAAAACACCACTTCCTCCACTAAGGTTCCACCTCCTAAAGGTTCCATAGCGTCCTAAAACAAATGCTACCAGCTGGGGATCCAAGTGCCCAATGGGCACAACCAAACTATACCATAATACAATAATTATTTTGGCATTACAATAATGCTCACATTTTATTAATATTGTGTTGGAGTACTCCAAATTAATAATTATGTATATATGCTTTGGTTTCTACAGAAAAACTTTTCACAAAACAATGTTTAAATATACAGGCACAGGAGATCATCTAATCTTATTGCATCTACTCAAATTTTTCATGGCTTACAGGGGGAGAGACCTGCACTTCAATTTTGTGGGGTTTTTTTTTTACACTTTTAAGGGTGAAGCAAGTAATCACAGCTAAAATCATTGAAGCCAATTAGCACTTGACTACAAAAAGAAATACCTCCCTAACTCAATTAGCAACTTCTGGCTAAGAAATTGCCAAAATGAAATCTTAAATTTCTCACTAGTATTCTACACAATATTTTAATTGCTTTCTAATTATTCACATCTTGGGGTATTGACTCTTTTCATGATTTATTTACAGGATTTAAGGGGAATTTTGAAGCTGGGCACGGTGGCACACTCCTGTAATTCCAACACTTGAAAGAGAGGGGCAGTAGGACCAGATTCACAAGGCTATCTTCACTTACATACAGAGTCCAAGGCTGGCATGAGCTCTATGAGACCTATCTGAAACCACAGCACACCAAAAGACCAAAATCAGATCAAACCCCACCCTCCTACACAGTAAGGGAAACTAGTCCCAAATTAGAGTTTGCAAGACTTGCAAATATTTTTACTTTATTTTTTCTACTGAACTCAAAGCTTTTAGCTCTTGATTTTAAGCCCATCCTCTGTCCAGGTCTGATTGCTCTATAAAAGAATTTATCATTTTTAATGGAAATTTTAATTGGGATTAAATAGAATTATGGCTATGAATTAACTCCTACCTTATTGTTGACATTTCTGCAGAGTACATTTTGCCCTGGGGTACTGATAAACCGTGGATCTCTAATTTTTCTGAGTGAATAATTAAGAAACTCATAAGGTTTATCAAACACCCAACTTGGCTGTGACACAAGCATATTCTAAATAGGAGACTGGAATAATCATCTGACAAATTTACCAATGGAAATTTCCTGTCTCCAATTAAGCATTATAATTGATTGTTGAGAAGGTATCTTTCCAAACAATTACTCTCAAGTCTTCACCAATGCTGAGCACTAGTTTCACCCAATTATCTCTGTATATTTCAAGATGAATCAAAAATCTAAGATCACTGCTCTTCAGTAAAAAACAAAAAACAAAAACACAAGACCAAACAAAAACACATTTTCCTTCCTATTCTACTTTTTTTGACGAATTTGGGGATTTTCCCTCACCATTTTTAAAAGTCTGTATTTTTCAACCCAACAGACTCTAGAGGTTGCTCTTTGTGTTGACTCATGTTTGCTTAAATGAAATCAGAATTCGCTATCTCCCCTGTGTCACAGGAACTAGAAGTCTAGTCACTATATCTGCCAGGGCCCCTTACTTCTGGGGCCCTGAATACAATTTACATATTTTTAATAAGAAATACTTATGCTATGCCTCAAAGCAAAGGAGAAACTGATCTGTTTCTTCATCTCTAGCATATTGACTTGCCAAACCGACACTTCACTGTGCTCAGTTCCCTGAAGACCAGCTTCAGGCCTCAGGGAAGAGCTGTGATGCTTCTAGTGGCTGCCTTAAGGACCTAAACTCTGGCTATCAGGTGCCACAGGCTCTCTACAGCAGTGTGCCTCAAAATTAGAGTTGGTGTTCCCCTAACACTTGTTCTTCTGTTTACTCAGGTAGTTTTGTAGGTGAGCGATTCTTTAAGTTAAATCATTTCTGCTTGAGATACCTACACCCATTTTTTCTGGAATTTTGTGCCCTAAATTCCATGGTTTGATGTTATCACACCCTCCCACACAAAATGGTCAGCATGGGTGTCTCCATTGCACTGGAAGATCTGAGTGACCTGAAAATGACAGGTGTGGCTCTTTACATTGTCAATACAAGGCATTCTCGGAGTATCTTGGTGCTTCTAAGGTTTCTCTAATAGAATGGAATGTCTTACCTCCCATAGCTGCGGGATTCATGTGCTGTAAAATCAAACCCAAATTGTGGTCCCTCGAGTTACGAGGTAGCATTTTACTTAGCATCTACACTGGAACTCATGCGAAAGTCAGGCTCATTTGAATAGCTCCAGTTCAGTGCTCAGGATGCTAGCGTTTCAAATTAATCACAAACTCCCAAATCCTACAGAGCATCATGGCTGATTGAGCACCCACCCCCTTGTCTGTCTGAATAGTCAATCCTCCTCTTGCTTTCCCTGATGAAGTGGCCCTGCCAGGGGGGCTCTCAACCTCCACAAAAGCCACCTTTACCAATGAATATGCTAGAACTTACTCAAGAAAATGTGGAGGAAAGAATAAAAAGACCAGAAAGCTGTGGGAATTGATGTGTCCGTTTCATAACCTCTTATGCACTGTCCATCACACTGTTAACCTCTCTTTTGCTTCACTAACAGAAAGATGGCCTAACAGCATTCTGTGACCCCATGTACCTTGCATGTATCCCCATCTCCAAATTTGACTCAAACTCAAACCTGGGATTTTGAGGTAGTTATTACTGCCAAAGAGTGATGGAACTTACCAGAACTGTAATCTTCTGTACATTCTACTTACATCTCTGGTTTCCAAAGAGTTTAGTTAGTTCCAGTTCCTAGCAGTGAGAATTCCAAAAACCCACCAGAGCAGAAGCATTGGATGTCCCCAACACTGACACATCTGCCTTCTTCACCCAGGGCTGTCTGCAGCCACTGGAGTCTGCTGGGATTGCATGTACCACAGACATGCAGTACCTTAGACTCTGTGCCTCCCAACATCATCCTAGACAGGAACTGACAGTCACTTGATTAGCTGCACTTGGACAAAGTAACCTTGAGCTGCTGAGTCCTCCAGGTGTAAGCAGGCTGGTTGCACATGGTTTATCTGCTTGACAACATACACATTGTTTGGAAAATGATCCCAGGAAACACTCATATGAGAAAGAAAAGTGAGAACCTAACTGGCCTAGGAATCCTTTTCCCAAGGGCTGCTTGTAAAACCCTGCAGTGGTTGCCTACCCGAAATGCCCTCAGGAAGAAGGTCTTGAACTGGGTCAACAATTGGCAGGTGGCAGCAAGGACTATACTAAAGGGGTATGATGCCCATGGCATGTCAATCATCATATGACATGAATTCTCAGTTGAGAGTCGTTGGAATGGGACCAAGGAGGAAGGCATGGACTGTCTCACGCATCTTATTTACATAGTGTATTTGACCATATCTGTGATAGCTTGAGTTGTCACACTGGGTGGAGGTTGTTATTGCACCATGTGGGGAGGAGGGTAAGACTAATACTGCATATCCTATAATACATGTGAAACTCTCCTTCACTGGGAAAAGGTATCTAGCCTAGTGTTACCCAGTGAACATTAGAACACCAAGTACCTCTCGGGTTTATCATTGTGCTTGTCTAAGCTAACTATTTCTTGAACACTAAGACATTTAACTTTTTAAATTTCTTCTATGTGTGACTACCCAGTTCTGCCAGCACCATTTGTTGAGACTGCCTTTCCTCTAATGTATTTTTTTTGTCATCTTTCTTTAAAATCAGGTTGCTATATAGCTGTACAGTTTCCAGACACTGTGGAAATCATTAAACTAAACAAACTAAAAGTCGAGCTTGGTGGTGAATACCTTTGATCCCAGCACTCAGGGAGTCAGAGGCAGGTGAAGCCAGCCTGGTCTCCAGAGTGAGTCCAGGACAGCCAAGGCTGCACAGAAAGACCCTATCTTGGAAATAAAAACTAAAACTAAAAACATAACCATATGATCTAGCTATACCACTCTTGGGCCTATATTCAAGGATTCAAAATCAACATCATACCTATTGACTGCAGCCCTATTTGCAATAGCCTACCAGTCAAGAGGAATGTATAAAAGCAAAGTGCAAATACGCAATGGACTGTTATTCAACCATAAAGGAGAATGAAATTGTATCATTTGTAGGAAAGTGGAGACAATACTATTAAGCAAAATAAATCAGATGCAGAAAGAAAAATATCATATATTTTCTCTCAACCATGGTCCTAGATTTTATGTAGATACATAAATTCAAACACTTGCCCAGCCCAAATTCTGTACATCACAGTGAGCTTTGATACAGTTAGATGGATCGCTCTGAAGCCTTAGGGTTTTGCACTTTTGCTGTCAAATACATTTTTATGTACTTATCTAGTACACAAAAAAAAAAGGAAAGTAGAAAACAGTTAGTTTTATAGCTTCTTTCATGGTCCTGGTGTCCTTCTACCTACTGTACTCTGCCCCTCTCCTCACCTAACCTTACCTTCCCAAGGTTCCCTTCTAACCGTCATACAGTGCCCATACTGTTTATGTCTGTGCATGAGTACACCATAGGCCAAAATCCCAATAAAAGTGAGAACATGAAGCATTTTTCTTTCTGAATTTGTGTGACCTCGCTTACTATCGTATATTCTAAGCCCATCAATTTACCCTAATTTTGAAGACTTACATATCTATATAAGAAAAACACTTAAAATCCTCAACTAGGGGGCAGATGGCATGTGTGGGACAGCACATGGCTGAGAGGGGTGTGGAAAGGGAGTCTCATTTTGAGGAAGCAGGAACTGCTCTGGTATGTCAAGTAGATAAGAACTTGAAACAAGGAGCTAGGCATTTAGAAAACAATACGAAAGCTGGAGAATGTGGGTCCTGGGAAGGGGGAACACCAGCACTCAGACTTTCCTCCAGAGAATCCCAAAGTCACTGTTGCCCTCTAGGTCAAGAATAGCAAGCAATCATCTCAAATGGTCATTGTTTACAACTGGTGGCCATATGAAGACAGATGACTCGGAAGACAACAGCATCCTGTAAAATCGTCCCTAAATCAAGACCATCCAAGCTTCGATGAGAACAGTAGCTTATGTTTCCTTCTATATCTTTCTGGAGGGGTTAAGCCTAAACAAGCAGACTGCCACAAAGGGATTCTGGGAAAATGTGGCTTCAGGTGAAAGAAGGAAGGAGAAAGAGATATGTAGGTGGAATGCAACCTATAAGGTCACCCCTTACACAGAAATGGCACGCAGGCAATCATAGCAGGATACAGTCCAAGATAAAGTCACCT
This sequence comes from Acomys percivali, assembly GCA_907169655.1. Lineage (NCBI taxonomy): Eukaryota > Metazoa > Chordata > Mammalia > Rodentia > Muridae > Acomys > Acomys percivali. The sequence goes on along the minus strand of OU015748.1, from coordinate 75,047,046 downwards.
GACAGTGCTGCTAACCACCTTCAGGAAGTGGGACAAAGTCACTTCTATTGTGAGTTTGGTTTCCACTTGTAAAATGTGACCACATACTAAAGGTGTATCAACTGTCACATGGATCCAGATCAAGGTTTTAATTTTAAGATATTTATAACATGATTTATTTTTTTTATTTTAAGTATATATGCCAGCATACTTTATGGTATTTAAATACCAAAGCTTAAATGTCAGTAGACATAAACTTGGTTTCAGTAGCTAACCAGCATACCCTGAACCCATTATACATAATGGTGCACACTCATATCTATTAACACATGACTTTTCTGTGCCTTCCATTGTCCTTGGTTTAAAACACCAAATCCTTGGTTATCTTCACATGATGTCCCTTTCAGCTCTCCAGTATCATCTCATGCATCCCATGCTTCTCTCTGTTAGGGGACAGCTGAATCCATTTTTTTTGCTTTTGTTAAACATAATGTTAGACTTTAATTTATTTCTATATTGTTCATTACGGTGTTTTTCTCCTCTATAATCATATCCTCAGTCAAAGGTCAATTTTTAAAAACTGTTCTTCCTCTATAACCTTTGGTTCATGTGTCATAAATTGTTTCCCTTGTTTCAGGGTATGTTCTGGGAACTGATAATAATGGGGCACACTTTGGCCCAGCTGTAAAGTAAATCTTACCTAGCAATATTTTGATGTTTGCTCATGGTTTTTGACACCACAACACTATTCCTTGTACCAATATATCTTGGCTAACACTGGTAACTTCCAATGCTTCTTTTCCTACCCCAGGACTTTCATTCATACTCTTTCTCTGCCTGAACATTCTAGATTATGTGTAACAGACTTGAACATTTAAGTCAAAGCACATTGAAACAATTGCATAGAGAAAATGAGGTTGGGGTTGAAGAGATAACTCAGTCAGTTCACTGCACGGAACCTGCTTCTTCTTGTTGTTGCTGCTGCTGCTGCTGCTGCTGCTGTTGTTGTTGTTATTGTTTTAATATATAAAAAGCCAAGTAATGCATGCTTGAAATTGTTAATCCTGAGACTCATGAGAGAAAAACCAGTTCCATGATTTTGAGCCGTATTTGAAGCAGGTCCATCCCTGGACTCACAGTAAGTGGTCCAAGTCACATTTTGCAGGGGGCTTAAAAGGACAATGCCCATAACTTATTGCATTTCTCATCAGGTCCCAATCCAGGGCAAACATACATCCTGACATATTTCCTGCCTGCATGTGGTCAAGCAAATCTTTTACAGTTTATTCATGCAAACTTCTTTAGGGTAGTGACCACATGGCTTATTCCCAAGAAATACAGCCCCCAGCATTCCAGGAAGTTACCTTGCCCTTGGAAAAGTGAGGCTTAAAGAATTAACTTTGGCTTTTTGATTGTCCCAAAACTGGAGAGGCCAAGACAGGATTCCTGCTACTCCTTGAACAGCCAACCTAAGCTATTTGGCAAGCTCCAGCCCAGTAAAAAACCCTGTCTCAAAATTCAAAATGTGTGACACCATGAAATATGAAAACCAAGAGTCCACTGGCCCCTAACACACACACACACACACACACACACACACACACACACACACACACACAC
>OU015748.1:75027776-75043420 GCA_907169655.1 Acomys percivali | reverse complement strand
ACAGACTGTCCATCTCACAGACTGTCCATCTCACAGACTGTCCATCTTGGCAGAGTATGAGGAGCAGAACTGAGCAAGCATTTGTAGATTTGGACTTGAGCTATTGACTCTGGCTTTACCTTCAGTGCCCCAATCTTTGCATTGTGGTTTTAGTCATCATTTTTGTTTTATTTCTTCTCAAGTCTCTGATGATGTTGATAGTTTAGTTTTTACAAATAAGCTTAGTTGTTTAGGAGTTAAGATGTTTTTAAGTCTAGATAGATTTTTAAGTTGATAATGATAAGATATGATAGATACTGATTTGCATTCAGAATTTTAGAATCACCAAGATAGGGAAGATGTTTCCTTCAAGGCTGTCAAATACAAATAGCCAAAACACTAAGAATGTAACATTTATATAATTCTTGATTGCATCATGGCTCTTCTTGCTATAGGTAATCTATTGTATATTTGTGTAATAATATAAATGTATATGTTAAAAATTTAATAAATAAAACAAACAAAAGAAAAAAATCAACTTTGGTGTGGTTAAGTGGGCCAGTTATCCCTGCTAAGGGCTTTTTTCAGAGCCAGAATTTTGCTAGGAATGCATGGAGAAGTTTCACATTTCATCACAAGTTGAGCATCATTCCAAAGACACTCACAGAATATTTGATGTGCCATCAAGAAAGCCAAGTCCCTGACCAAGCCTGTTTGTCAGTTCTCAAAGTGCACTAGTCACAGTGTTTGTCACACTTGACTTGACAATTACATCAGAGGTTGTGATTTTTAGGTACCGGAAAGTTATACTTGCTTAGTAAGCATGGAGGAGTATTTCAGGCATGCTCTGCTTGCTTAGGAGGAATGGTCTACATTTTTTATGTCTATAAAACAACACTCCCAGAATATCCCAGAATGTTATTGTGATTTTTCAAACACGTGACTCTCAGGATTATCCAGTTTTCCCATTTACCATGCACAAGCCGGGGAAGTACTCTAATGACTAACTTTTTTCAAAAGTCTGCAGCATGCAGGGTCCTCCTCATGGAGCAGTCCTCTCACCTAGGGTTCTCCTCGCGTCTCCAAGACAAGCATCAATAGCCACACGCCCAACACTGAAGGAGCTTTCCTATAGGGAGCTTTCATGAGGGACCCCATGCCACTCTCCTTTTTTTTCTTTTTAACTTAGAAGGCCATTTGCTTACTCTCGTGGCTGTTAATCTTGTGGTTATCTGGAACTGTCACATGTACCACTTCAAAATGTTCACCACTTGCAGCCAATCTGCAAATTCAGGTGGAGTCACTTTTCCTCCAACTCCATATCAGCTCCCAGGTTTTCACTTGTTTATGGAGGGAAGATCTGAGCAGACTTCTTGACTGTTGCTTCATTGCTTATGGAAGAGTGTTGGCTTTGGCTTGAAGGCTATTTAAAAAACAAGAGAATCTTGAACTTTGCATGCAAAAGGGTGGAACTAGAAAAGATCATCCTGAGTGAGGTAACACAGACCCGGAAAGACACACATGATATATACTCACTTGTAAGTGGATATTAGCCCAACATAGATATCCTCTGAGAGACTCCAGTCAGCGGGGGATGAGAAACAGATACTGGAACTCTGGGAGGAGCACTGAAAGTGATATGGAAGAATGGGGGAATGGAAAGACCCCGAGTGTTCAGGAGTCCCACAGAGAGACCATCAAGGCCAGTGGATCTGGACCCGGGGGTTGGGAGGGGAGGTTACTGCACAAACTGTTGCACCAACCAGCGACAGTGCATGCAATGAACCTAGACCCGCTGTTCAGAACTAGCCAACGGACAGCTCATTTGCTGGGAGAGCAGCCTCTGACATGAACTCTGGTGCCCCGTGATTTGATCAGTTCCCCTTGGTGTGGAGGCCCTGCGGGCACACTGAGGAAGGAAAAGCAGGCTATCCAGATGAGACCTGACATGCTGTGGCCTTAGGTGGGAGAGGAGGTCCCCTTCTGTCAGAGGTCTAGGGGAGGGGAGTAGGGCAGAAGAGGGAGGGAGGCTTAGAGCAGGAAGATGCAAGTGAGGAGATAGCAACCAAGATGTAATCTAAATAAATCATAATAAATTAAAATAGAATAGAATAGTGAAAATAGATTTTTTTTAGAGGCCTAACTTACAGGGTAGTTCAGGAGGGAGGGTGAATCAGGAGAAGGCTTTGGTATGTATTCATATTACAGAAAGGCTTATTAGGGTGAGCTCCAGCATGCAAAGGAATTTTATCCCAAAGGAAGTAAGCAAGCTGTCATGGATAGATCTAATATAATAAGGGACACTCCAAGAAAACTGTGACCCAGAACAGGGGGTGCCGCAGAACATCCTGATGAGTCACAGCTTGATGAGTCATACTCGTCTGCTTATTTGGAGTGTCTTCTGAAGCACTCCATGTCTTTTACTGGTATTTAGAGGAATGTTTTGACTGAGAGAAGCTTCTAGACTCCTCCAGAACAGGATCCTTCCCTAAGACATTAGATCACATACAAAGGGAGGCAACAAATGGCTGTCTAAAGCACTTTTATAGCCCACAATAATTTGGCTTTGGGTCTTTAACCCACAATCATTGTAGTATTCACCAAACTTGGCTATTTGATACAGGTGCAGCTTTTTGGGGGAACCTCTGTTGGCCAAGCATAACGTTTTATGTGGAAGCCTTATAAACTGACCTGATGATGTGACTGTTCCGTGGTGTGGTTAAAGGGAAGAAGAACCTGGGGGAGGGAAGCCTGTGAGCTGAAGGAAGTTTAGGGTATGATAGGGGGTGAGAAGGTCTTTGAAATGTGTAACAGGTACATGTAATTCTGAAGGAGCCACAGATAGCCACCTGTCCCTTCTGTCAGAGGCAAGGGAAATGACTCTTTTGGTAGAGGAGAGCAGGGCTCACAAATTTTGGAGGAATGCTGGCTTTTATCTTAACTGCCAGAAGTCTTCCTATAGTCCAGGTTGAGCCAATTTGTGGATATCTGGACTGCCTTTTGGAGTTTGGGGAACTGGAGTTTTCTTTGGGCCTGACAGAGGCCAAATAGTCTATGTCTCTTTTTGCTATAAAGTCATCCCTATAATCTGATAAAAAAGGAAGCAGCCTGGCTAGGAAGGCAATCTTCCAGAGAGAGCCATGATTTGGTAGCACCATTGAGGAAGAAATCCTGGCCACAGGGTGGCTGAAGTAAAAGCATCTTAATCAAATGCCATTGTATTCACTCAAGCACCAGTTTTATCTCAGAGTATTGACCTTTGATGTTAGGGATGTTAATGACCCTTAAAACTTCTGTAGTGGGGTAAGCCTGTAATCCCAGCACTCAGAGAGGCAGAGGCAGGTGGATCTCTGTGAATTTGAGGCCAGCCTGGTCTACAAAGTGAATCCAGGACAGCCAAGGCTACACAGAGAAACCTTGTCTCAAAAAAAAAAAAAAAACCTCAAAAAAAGAAACAAACAAAACAAAACTTTCTTATAGCCAGGTTATCTAAGTTTTAAATGTCCTAATACTTTTACAGAGTAATTTAATATTTTAGTTGTGTTCTCATTCCCATTTTGGAGTAATTCTTTATCTTAGGAAAAAAAATCTTATCACATAAAATTTATTTCCTTTTCCTTTAATCTTCTTTATCAAAACACATTTGATACCTATTAGTTTATATTCTCATTAAATGATTCCCTCTGTCTTTTAAAAAAGTCCTTGAAAAATTTACATATATATAATGAAATATATTTGCCCCTTCCATCTCTTCCAACATTTTTTCTCCAACCCACCCTATCCCAATCCCAATTTCATGTCTTCTTTCTTTGTTTAATAACCCACTAGGTCCAATCAATGCTGCACACATGTACATGTGTATGGGGCTCATTTTTGTTTACAAGATCCTGAAAATACTTTTATTTTCAATACAACAATTATATTTAAATGAAAGCCTGGGGAGCTGTGACTGAAATTGGGAAGCATATACATCATATTCCAAGTATCTGGCATTCATAAACACAGGCAAAACATGTTATATCTGAAGACATAGACAGTTAGGTTGGAGTAAAAGAGGAAATATATTTATATCCTAGTGAGACACATTAGCATCACCAGTAACCCTCCAGATAGCTTTTATGCCTTTAAATGGGTGAGCTGGGTTCTTGTATTTTTCCAGACAGGAGGATGAGACAGGGACTCTCTATGTAGGCCTAGCTATCCTGGAATTCACTATACAGACCATTATCTGCCTGTATCTCCCAAGTGCTAGCATGTGCCACCATGCCCAACATGCTGTTGTTGTTTTTTTAATGGCCATTTGCCCCAAGTTTAAAATTGTATCATTTCTTGGCCTGAGAAAGATAAGGAACCTGAAAAAAATCTGTTCTTAGCAACTAAAAATTATCTTACGACTGGACTGATGGCTCATTAGCTTAGAGCACTTTCTGCTCTTACAGGGGAACCAGGTTTGCTTTGAGCACCCACATGGTGGCTCACAACCATTTGTAACTCCAGTTCCAGGGGGATCCAACAGCCTCTTCTGGATCCATCAGCATAAGGCATGTACATGGAACATATACATATATGCTGGCAAAATACTCACATATAAAAATTAAAATAAATCTTTAAAAAAAGTAATCATTTAAACATGTATATGTGCCCATACACTCATATCTACACATCTATACTCATGCACACGTGTCAAAACTAAGCATATGCCAAGAGTAGTAGTCACTAATTGTGAAAAGATGTTTAAATGAAGTAAACACAGACTTTGTTATTCAGTTTTTACTTAGGATATAAAATAAAAACAGTTACATGCAAAGAACTACCGCAAACACACCCTAGCCCACCAGTAAGCAGAAGGGCTAATAAACAATTATGAGCAGTGTAATAAGAAACTCAAAAATAAGCACTTAACATCATCACATTTAATCAGTGTTCCATTAGTAGAAACAAGGTACAGGATTTATATCTAAAGGGCACAGAGCCCATACTTTCAGAGGAGCCCAGTGAGAACAAAATCAAGAAGCAAAGTTTGCTGTGGAGCTTAGGTTTGTTGTTGTTAATTTACCAGTATGGCCTAATAATGTTTATTATCAGGCCTATAATTATTATTATTATGCAGTATAACCTGCTAGGAATCAATCAAGACACAGACACTTGTTATATTTTAAAATAGCCTTAGTAAACCTGGGTCAAGGCAGATATTGATTCCCTAAACTACTTCCCATAGTGGGCAAGTATGGGATACCTGCCCCAGTCCCATGCCATCTGCTGCTAATAATTTCTATCAAGCTACCTCCCACCCATAATCTCAAATACTTGCTAATGTTCTTCATCTGGGCCAAACCTCCATCCACGCCAGCCATGTGCTTCTCTTCCATCTAACCCATGGCGGCCTTCTTCTCCTCTCGCTCCTCTGGTCCTTCTCCTTCCCAAGATTTTCTCTGTCTCCCCATGCCCGGGAACCTTAGCCACGCCCATCTCATTTTCCCTGCTCAGGTGTGACAGCCTTTTATTAAGTAGTATCAAAATACATCAGACCAACATAGGTTAGAAGAATAAGGAGAGCTCTGTGGCAAAGAGGGAGGCAGGAACAAGAAGGGATGGCTTTTGACGTGAAGTTCCCAAGTATGTAAGCAAGTGAGTGTCTACACAGGGGACAGCCTTAGCACTCCAAATGGCCCTGCTGTGGACAAGTGTGACTTTGTTAAGCTTAAGGTATTTCCTGCAAATCACATAGAAGCCATTTTGGGACTCTTCAAATTCACCTGAGGTCGTTTTTCAGGATGTTTTCCAGCAACAATGGGGAGCAGGGCTTGCAAACTGTAGACAGCTATCAATAAGCTGTAAGGGAGAGTGGCATCTGCCACCCCAGAGAGCTCTGACTCCTGGGGTCTACGGAGTGCTCAAGCAAGAAGTCTGGCTGGAAAGGAGAGTGACGTGAATGCTGCCAGCCATACACCTGGCTCTCCCCCTCCCAGCAGAAGAAATTCCCATCACCAACATTGCTGCCAACTACAGATGAATGCCAGGACAGAAAAGATAGGAGAGTCAAGTGAGAGAGTGGGTTCCAGAAGGCAGAAAGATGGTCTTTTCCCCGTAAGCAGGGGCCAAATAGAACCCAGGTTTACCTTCCTTCCTCAGGTAGCCAAGGAAATGAAAGAAGGAATCTTGGCTATAAGAAACTTTTGCTCGTTATCCACTGCACAGAATACAATCAATGGAAATGGGGTACATCTTTAGACAGGCAAAGTTAGTATCCATTAAGTTTAGCGGAGATTTTTTAATAGTGGCTAGCCATTAGGGATAGGCTGCCAATAGTCTGAATCCAGTGGATCTAGAAACAGAAGAGAAAGAAGCAACTATCTCAATGACCTCAGAGTTCCCCACTGGAACTCTGTGGCCACACCACAGTGACCAAACTCAAATTCAAGGCATCTTAGTATTCTGTCATTCTGAGCAAGGTTTGGAAGGACCACTGACTCACTGCTAGAGTCTGAAGGAACACTGACTCAGTGTTAGGGCCTGGGGATTGTGATCAGCATTATGGAAAGAAATATTCTGGTGGAGACCTAGGGAGACTCACCAAAGGTCTACTGCTGGAGAGTAGAGTAGATTTAATAAATATGTTTATAGGGGGATGATTTAATCAGCTTATGAAATATTGCTGGAATAGTCCAGCAGGTGCTATCTTGAACCTGAAAGGATAAGACCCAGTAATTGCTCAGTCTACAAGGCTAGATGCCTCAGCAGGGCTGATGTAATTAATGCCAAAGGCCTAGAGAGTTCCTGGATATTATTGGTCCTCAGTCTATAGTGGGAGGCCAGAAATGGTTGTTCCTAGCATCAGTGACAGAATCAGCAGTAGCAGCAACAGGGTAAAGTGACCTTGTGGTTGGTGGGAACACACATAAGTGAAGGTCAATCATTTTTCTTCTTACATAACCTTTTTAATTCAATCCAGGCTAGGCTGCTACCAAAAGGCACCATCTACATTTGGGGTGGGTCTTACCTCATCAATTAAGATAATTCTCCATGGAAGCACCCATAGACCAACCTGGTCTAAATAGTTAGTTCACTTGGAGCTCCCTGCTAGGCGACTCTTAAAGATGTGGCAAGATGACATATGAAACAAGTTTCATGATATTATACTGTTCACTGGGCAGGAGCCAAGAGATTCAGGTGTCTTGTTTTAAGTTCTTCATGAGAAGCTAGATATAGTAATGTGACTATGATAATCGTTTCACTAGATGTTTTAAATGCAATCTGTAAATTAAAAATAAAATCCAAGACCAACATGCAAAAAGGTATTGCATTTCAACACATTAACCAACTATTCAGATGAAATTAAACACTTATAATACCACCCAGAAGAACAAAATTCTTAGGGACATACTGAACCAAGGGGAAAGATCTGTACCCTTAATATCTATAAAAGAAAATGAAGATAAGAAAAACAGAGCCCTAAATGTCCAACTGATTAGTGTATACAGAAAGTATTAAATAATAATTGATTCTCTGTTAACATTTTATTGTTTTAGTATGATAGAATATCCTGTTATACTGAATAATTCCAAGAGAGTGAGTAGCACTTATAATTGCTGTATAATATTCTTTTATTATAATATGTTGGAATGCCCTAGTTAATGTGATTATTTATATGAGTATGCATACACACAGAAATGTTATTCATTCTTAAAACCCTGCTGTTTACAGCAGCACAGATATGAACCTAGAGAACATTGCACTGCACTGAGTGACATAAAAATCTTAGAAACACAAGCATGCACTTGGGTGTAAAGAAAACATTCTAACTCATCAAATCAGAGTAGAACAGTGAATTCTGGAAGATGAGGGGTCAGTTATACACGATAAATAAGTTCCAGAGAGCTAACCTTTGGCATGGAGATTCTAATTAATACTGTGTTATAAGCTTGGACATATAACATATGCTTGGAGGTGGCCAGGGTTTAAGTATGATAAAAGAAGTATGTGAGATGATGGATGAGTTAATTAGCTCCATTATGGTAATGTATGTTTATAAAACCGTGAGTTGTGTGCGTTCTCATTTGTCAAGTATGCCTCAATAAAGCTGGGCCCAAGTTTATGCAGTCATTGTTGTGTCTGTTTGGGAAACCATGTTGAAACTTTTGAAAACTTAGAAGGGTTTTGTTCCTGGCCCTTTAGGATCTGTGATGCTTAGGAGATGTGTGCATCAGAGTCAGGTAAACCATGGCTGGAGACTTGCAGGGTCTTTGAATCGAGGCATTTATCAGCTCACACAACACTGACCACACTTTTAATTTTCATGCATAGTAACCTTGTACTTGCCATTTGCATTCAGTCTTTGAGTTACTTCTTGCTAATGGCATCAGTGCCTGGAATGCCAACACTGGGAGTCATCGCAAACAGGTGGATGGTTGGTGAAGGTTTCACCTGGCTGACAGATGGTAGAGAATTCTGCTTCATAGTCTTTCTTGCATCTGCTTTGGATTTTTTTAGTAAGTTTGTGCCAGCCAGGATAGTGAACAATTCTCTGCTGTGTGGACCACTGGGGATTTCTGTTTGCCCTTGAATCGTGGCTGACATTGGAAACTAAAGCCTTTGCTTTCTTCCTATCCACAGCCATGACTGAAAGTCAGAAAAAAATCCTTTAGTTCTGATTATGTAAGTGGGCAATGTTCTATGTCCAGATGGGATTAATAAATTAGATTACAGTGCCTCTTGAAGTCAATGAGTTCTCTTCTAATTGGCTTAGAGAGATAAAGAAGCACTCATATGAATAGACTATCCCTCGAACATTCCAGGAAAATCAGAAAACTGAAATGTAATACTCTTAAAGTACTCAGTGCAAAAGATATTCCTACAGAGACCAACTCAAAGAAAATGACAAGACACCTGGAAGCCTTGGAGAGGCCTGCAAACCACATGTCCAACAAAGGAGCTCATGCTTCAAGCCATTGAAAGCCTCTTACAACTCAGCAATGAAGAGACAAGCCAATAAAAAAATAGGCCAAGAACCTAGACACCTCTTCCAGCTGTTGTCCACATTGTCCACATGGCCAATAAACACACCAAAAGATGATCAAAACCAGCCATCAGAGACATGCAGATTAAGGAGGTAACAGGACATCTGCCAGTAGCTGATGCAAGAGATAAGGGGAGAATGTGAAATGGCAGGTGAGTCATGTTGGGAGGGAGATTAGCTGCTTTTCACAATCTTAATCTGAGTAATTTATGACCCAGAAGTTCTCCTGGGTAGCACCTAAAAGAAATAAAAGAGCATTTGTATGCACACTCTACACTGGTGTTCATGGTGGCTTTGTTCAAAATAACTACCAAGGGGAAGTGGCCCAAGTATTCATTCCCTAAAGAATAGAGATGCTAAAATGCATATGCAGGGAAATGCTGTCAAAAAGGAAGGAAGCCATAAGTGCACAGATGAACCTTAAAGGAATCTTGTCCCTAGAAAGATGGGTCAGCAGTTAAGAGCACTGGCTGCTCTTCCAAAGGTTTGCTTGCTTGGTTGGTTTCCCAGCCTTCACATGATGACTCACACCCACCGGCAACTCTAGTTCCAGGGCATCAGACAGCTTCCTGTGGCTTCTGAAGGTGCTGTATGTGTATGGTGCATAAGTAGGCATGCAAGCAAAATACCCATACACATAAAAATAAAATAAGTTTCAAAAGAGGCAAGATCAAAAAGGAGACTAGGGCATGTCCAGGGCTATTGTGAGTGGGTATGGGATTCCCTTAAGGTGATAGAATGTTACCAAATTAGATTGTGGCCATTTTTATGCCACTCTACAGATACAACAAAATACTAATTATACACTTTACACCTAAAACAGTAACTCTTGGGTTATATTCCAAAATATTCCAAATCTTTTTAAAGTTAATTTAAATAGGCTTACATACATTTAGATAAATACTACCCATTGAAACTTTGTATCTTAGTAAGAATAAACTTTATATTCTGACTTATCAGTATCTGGTATAATTAAAGTATATTTTTATTCTACCTGGAACATGTTGTTCTTAAACAAATACAGATCTATTTACCAAAGAACTGATATCCCTATGTTTATAGAAAACTTAAATCAGTGTTGCTTGGGTGGTTAGTTAGAGATGTTTTCACATAGCTCAGGCTAGCCCAAACTCATTCTGTAGTCAAGGATGATCCTGAACTTGTGATCCTCTTGTTCCTAATTCCCAAGTGTTGGGATTATGGGTTAGGCCACCATCCCTGGCTACAATCTGTGGGAGGGGTGAACCATTACAATGATGAAATTGCATTATTGCCATTATCTTGTAGCTTGTCAGTTTGATGGTAAGTTCCAAGCTCTTCAGTTACCTGAAACTAAACTGAGTAAAATAATGAAGAGTTATTGGGATGTCTGCATTATTTCTAAGCAAAACAGAAATACTCAAACCCAACATGACTTAGCTTAACGTTTAACTTGAGACTTTGCTACTGTTTGGGTTTTTTTTTTTTCATTTGTTTTCCAAGACAGGGTTTCTCTGTGTAGCCTCGGCTATCCTGGAACTCACTCTGTAGACCAGGCTGTCTTGGAACTCAAAGGGATCTGCCTGCCTCTGCCTTCCAAGTGTTAGACTAAAGGTGTGCACTTCCACTGCCCTGCAGGGTTTTGTTTCTTAAGACACTCAACAATACACTCTTTCTGTAGTATATAAAATCATTTTTGAAACTTTGAGTGTGTAAGGGACACATGGGCTTCCTCATCCAAGCCTGGAGTTGGGGGCTGGGCTACTGGGGAATAATCTCAATGGCCCAGCACACAGACACAGGCTGAAAATATGCTTGTTCTCAGTAAAGAGTGATTTTTATCTTGAAACAGCAATTCTCAGGTTATTTTTCTTCTCTAAACTCTTTTAGGACCTTTGAATTCTTCATCCATTTTTATATGTCTATGTGTGGTTTGTACACATTTTGCATGTGTACAGAGGCCAGTAATTGATGTTTGGGTGAAAGGCAAGCACCACCACCACCCAGCTTCCTTTTTACTTTTAAAATTAGCAGAATGGGTCAGATTTTAGTAAGCTTGGGGCCTTTGAGTAGAGCAGGAAAGCCCCTGAATCTGACAATAAAGAAGTAATGTTCACCTTCTGCTTCATCCTGTAAGTGTCCTGCCCATTATATCTGTACCCTAAGGATGTTTGTCCTTTGACTAATATTTATCTTTTAACTGTACTGCTTATGTCTGCCCAAAGTTCTAAATGTTTTAGTCAGATTCATCTCCTTTATTGTCTGACCTCTGGGTTTCCCCCCTTAATCAGGTCTGCACCAGATTAAAGTGCCATTTCTATCTCTGCAGAGAGATGGCACTTTATAAACTCATCAGTCTAGGGGGACTTCATTCTAACAGGAGAATTATGGGCAGTTTTATTCTCATGACTACAGGCAGGGTTGCAACAACAAACAGCAGACAGATAAAAGTAAAGAATTTGAAGTTGGGCTCACTTTTGGACCAATTAATCCAAAAGGAAGTTACTGTGTCTTCAGTCCTTGATGTGACCTTGAAGCACATGCTGAGGTTAGCATTGCTGTGTTAGCCAGTGAAACAGAAGAGCACGTCTGCTCTCAGCAGCCCTTGACTCTTCATTCAAGCCCATCAGCAACAATGGCACTGAGGTCTATCCTTAGTGCATAATTGTGCTTTCCATATTCTCTTATACGTCCAGCAAATAATGGACTTTTAATAACTATTTCTCAAGTTGATTTTTCAAATATGACAAAGAATGAGCCTATCTTGGTTGATACTCAGTAAGTATAAGGTCCTCTGTAAACAGGGAAGGCATGTGCTAAGCTTGCCATTGAATCTAATCTAATTTATATTAATTAATGCTCTGAACTATGTGGGGCTTGGCATTTGGTCAGCACCAGGGTCACTTACTTGGTTCTGCTCTTAATGGCCCCATATTGTATTTTCCAACTGATCTACTCCGTAACAAAGGGCTGCAGCATGCATTCAGACCTAGGTATCTTGCCTGGGTAACCTGGACCAAGGTAGTGCCAAGGATTTGAAATAGGATAGACATTTACCAAGTGAAGTTCTTATGACCCAAGGCTATGTCTCTGCAGGAAAAAAAATGCCTCTGTCTTCCACGGGTGCCATCTGCTCACCAGACACCATATTTACCAAGCACAATCTCTTTCCTTATGCCAAGGGCTACCCTGGGCATCAGTCACATACGTAGAAACACAAACTAATACTGAACAGTCTGGTTCTCCAAAGGAGTTTGGAAATTATATCCAAAGATTATTAATCACAGGAATCTAAAGTGAAAGATCAGACCAATGGGCATGGTCCCCTGGAGGCTTGGCCTCTGGCCTATTGAATCAATCAATGTTGGTCAAGGCTAGAGTACATGTTGCTTTCTGCTTCCTATCCCCAACGTTTTACCCACCCAGAGGGGACATCCTGAATGAGCAGCTATGCCTCTGGGTTTCAGAGAATTGAAGATGCCGTGATGACAAAATGAATCCTATACAATGTGGCCTGGGCTCTAGAGAACAACCAGTGATGTGCATATTGATCCTCACAGAATCTTCTCCCACTGATAGAATGATCTCACAGCTTTGTAACCCAGAAACACGCTCCAGAATGTTCATAGCTGAACTCTTGACAAATAGAAGAGCAAACGTTCCTTAAGAAGTAATCTAGGGTCTGGGAAGATGACTCCATGGGTAAAACGCTTGCTACACAACATGAGTACCTTGACACGACATGCTGTTCTGTTGTCAGGAAAGTATGTAGAAACTTGAAAGTAAGGGTCACATTTAAAATGGGAAGGGATGTGTGTGTGAAGGATTGTACTAGAGAAGAGGTCTAAAATACTCCAGGGCAGTGCTCAACTGGGCTAATAACCAGCTCTAGGACTTCCTCATGTGGAGACCTCTCTGTGCAGACCCCTACTTCATCCAGAGTTGTTGTAAAGCAGCCACAAGCTTATTATTAAACTCCTGAGCAAGCCACATGCTCAGGAACAAACACAGCTCACTGTGTCCCTCTAAGCCCCCAAAGTCACAGTGGTTTAAAAACATCATGTTCTCTTGCTGTGCGTGACCTTCTTCGATGGCAAGGTCACCTTGCTTTAGGACCTGGGCTTAGCAGCCTCTATCTTAAAACCTTCTTGTTTGTGTAATGAAGGAAAGTTCTGGAATGTTTTGTGCTGCTACTACTTAATACTCTTTCAAGGGCATAGTCAAGTCACTTCACTCATGGCTCATTGGCTAGGATGAGCCATGTGACTGTCTCCACTCAGGGGATCAGGAAGTGCTGCTCCGTGCCCCTCCCCAGGAGCAAACTGGTCTGTGAAGAATAGATTCATCTGTCAAATATGTCTAAAGCTTTGAGCTGAGAAATCTCAGCTTCTTCTTGACAGTGAACTCTGGGAAATCCTATACACTGGTGGAAAGGGACCTGGGACATAGTGGTATGTGTGGCCTTTCAGTTACATGTGCATCTTTCATTGTGGTGGGGGCTGAGATGTGCAGCTTACAGGGCAGTCCATGGAAAAGCTCTGTAGGAAGCAACATCTTCACATGTAAAGTACCGACCCCACACCCTGGCACGAGGTCCTTGTCCATATGCCCATTGGGACCTACTTGTGAGATTACTGACCGTATACAATATATATATACATATATATGTATATATATATACATATATAATCTCTATGGCCCCTGTAGCCTCTTTCCCAGGACACAGCTGATAAGAAAATGTGGTATGACATTAAGGCTCTTAAGGAGCTAAGGTTTCACCTTCCCATAACTGAAAGTAACCGAAGCATGTCCTCTTTCCCTGCAATGTTAAACATGATGTATCACTTCTAACTGTCCATAAACTGAAGGGAGCAGATGGGTCTAGCTCTTCCTTTAAGGCCACATCATGGCTGCCTATGGCCGTGAGGCTAATCACCCTGACAGAGGTCCTCTGCAGCTTCACCCCAGCTTCCTCTCTACAAACCTTTGTACTAATTATTCATCTCCTGTATTATTCGATGTAGTTATTTTGGGGGTTGTATTTAGATCACCATTTTTCTATATCTCCCCTCCTTATTTTTTATTATGAAATTGCCATTTGTACACAAGGAAAATGGAAGTTCAGGTGCCACATAGCAGTGGCATGCTGTTGTGAATCCCAGAGCAACCTTGTCACCTTAGTCTTTCGAATCCTATAGTATAGAAAACTGCTCTCCCCTCTTCAGAAACATCCCCCAAGTGAGTGGCAGGTATAACTGGGAATATCATTCACTAGATATAATTCTCTGACTTGCTTCAAACCATCACAGACCTGGTGAAAATATAAAGCTCAATATCCTTCACCCTTACAGACTCAAGAAGATGCCTTGCCTGCTACCCTAGAAACAATATGGTAGAAGATAGGGTGCAAGGATTTCTGTTGCTCCAGTCACCATGGGCAATCAAGGTGGTGGACAGAAATGAGGTCAGATTTGGAATGGGAAAGATAAACCAAGAATCTCCAAGTTCATTTACAGGAGCCAGGGGGGGAGTTGCCTTTGATTACTGTGTGTATAGAGCAAGAACTCATTTGTGTGCAAAACAAGGCTTGAAGTGCTAATTGGAAACCAGGTAGAAATGTGGCAATGGCCATTGATGGTGCCAAGTGGAGTCTTTAGAAAGGTATGGGTGAAAGGAACAAAGATAGAGGTGAGCAGGCTGGGCTCACAGTCCACAACCCCAGTGTACCTGCAAGGCCCAAGACCCTGGGTTCTTAGCAGTCCAGGTGTCTGCTAATGAGTGGAGGAAAAAAGACTGCTTAGACTCCAGCATGTAAACACGAGAGTCTTTGCAGGCTCTGTGCAATGGAGGAAAGGACAGTATGGGTGTTTTACCATCAGGGTGCCCACCTCTGATCAGCTGCTCACTAAAGGAAGACTAGAACACATCTCAAACATGCCAGAGACTTTAATTTAAAAAATAAAAATAAAAAAGTGCAATAGTTTTCAACTTTACAACAGCAGGTGACTTTCCTGTAAAGACATGTAAAATATATACAGCATGTTTACCGCATTTGTTACAAAAAGAAAAAAAAAAACAGAAGAGATGCAGTCCCTGCTTTTTTTTTTTAAGGTAAGCTACATAATAAATACATCTGATGTTCTCTTGATGGTTGTTGTGTTCTAAGGCCATTTGTGAAGGCAGAGAGGATGAACACAGGACACAGACAGGAGCACAGGTGACTGTAGTTGGGCAGGGATCGCTGGTGATGCCTCTTCTGGTCCAAGGTTCCGCCAAAGGCCTGGTGTCTGTGTTGGACCTGTCATGTAAATACACCCACCAACCCTAGGATAAAAAGGTAGATTCCCGCCAGGGCTCAGAATACAGTATGCCACCCTCTTGGAATGTGACAGTGGCCAAAGAGTACTTCAACCCCATTTCCTGTAGAAATCTCTAAGTTTTTACTACCCCCAGCCCCACGAAGGCATTCTAGCCAGCCTTTGGCAGCTTCACCTTTAGACCCAAACCCAGGTATTCACACTATACCATGCCACACAAAAATACCCAATAATGCAGATCCACAAAAGAACAAAAGAAACAAAATACATAGATCTATAGATACTTAGTGAATATGCTTATGTATACTCTCTCTCTCTCTCTCTCTCTCTCTCTCTCTCTCTCTCTCTCTCTC
>OU015748.1:75008129-75027766 GCA_907169655.1 Acomys percivali | reverse complement strand
CTCTCTCTCTCTCTCTCTCTCTCTCTCTCTCTCTCTCTCTCTCTCTCTCTCACACACACACACACACACACACACACACACACACACACACAATTACATGAGGGCCCATACCCCTTGTCCCCACCTCCCCACCTCACACATACCCACAAATCCCCTAATGAACCCTGTGAGTACATGCCAGTTATTTTGACAGAGATGCATTTGACACTAATTCAAATTTTCGTGTCTATGCCTGGAGTCACAAATGACAGGCAGTTTGCTTTTTGCTTTTTGGCTGGTTTTGTCGTCGTGAGGTACACAGATACACACTGGGCTGAGGTTAAGACTATACAGCTGTGAGGGAATTTTCTACCATTTCTTGACCTGCTGGGAACAGGCTAAAAAGCTTCTTCCCTGTTTATCAGCTGCCTGGGAAAAATTCAGGTCATCATCTTTGACATCCTTTGTTCCTTGTCTTCTGTGTGTGATTGTAAACCTTTCTATCAGCATATGGGAAAATAACCAAATACCTTAGATTTCTACCAGTGGGACTGACCTGACTCCTGTGCAAACTTTGCCCAGCGGGATTCACAGTGTCTGCCCTCAGCGCAGTGTTCATTTGGTTGAGGTTTCTGATAAGGCAGAAGATGGGCTGAGATGACCTCAGCCGGGCCTTCCCAACCCAAAACCAGCTGTCAAGATGCTATTTGTGGCCTGAATAAACACATGTATAATTAGCCCTTTTCTGGAATATGCTCTTCTCTGAGGAGCCATCAAATTATAGAGAAATCTTGTTAATTGTGGGTTCTGCCTCACTGAGTCCCCACTCGTTGCATTTTCCCTGTTTCATTTGATTTTTATTTTTCTACCCAACTTCTAAAGTCCCAGCTTGGAAAAAAAATGAAAATGTTTATCAAGGCGTGCTCTAGTTCCTGTCTCTGCTTCCTAAACCTGCAGCAAGAGCTTACATATCCTAGAAGGATGAAGCCCAACTGAACTCACAGCATCTTGGGGCCAGAGAGAGCCTTCCCTCACAGAGCTCTCAAGTAGCTGGATCTGTGAGAGTGTGGGACCAGTAGGTGGAATCAGCTGCTACTACACAAAAGTGTCCCCAGGGCTGCAGCTCATGTCTGGAACTAGGTCATCCTCTCTAGGTGACGAAAAGTAAGGACTCCTTAGGAGAAGAAGGGTACCCACAGCCATGCCATTGCTTGAGAGAAATAAGGGAGAAGACACTGGATGGATAATAACTGGGTGCAGACCAGTTCTTCAATGAGAAGTCCCCAGGAAATAGTAATTGGCCCATTCTTAAGAACTTAGCTCATCTCAAAATGACTTGATCTTGTCTCTCCTCTGACCTCTTCCACCAAAATGCCAGCAAATCACTTAGAGTGGAGTGGCATGGCTTTCATCTCCTCTGTAATAGTGTGTGTCCAAGAGATACTTGCTTCTGGCCTGGCCATTACATCCTCTATGGAGGAGATGAGAAGTGACTTGCTAAGGGCCTGTGCCCCAATGGTATATAAGGAAGGAAGGGAAGGAAGGGATGGTATTTAGAAAGATATCCAGGGTCCCCTCTACCTCACTGCCTAGTAAGCTCCAAGGAGCAAACCAACACTGTTTTCAGAGCCAAAGATATACCTGAAGTGTATAAAACTCTCCCTTATCCTACCTTGCACACCAAATTGAGTACACTCTCTGGATACCACATCTTCCCAGACCTAGATTGGAGCCTCCAAAGAGTTCAGGACTCAAGAGCAAATGGGAAGTTATGAAGCCAAATGTACCAAGTATACTCAAGTTTCTTCCTCTTTTCCCACCTCCCCTGAGACCTTAGGCTACCCCCTAACACAGCCCTTCATCATGTTGGTTGTCACCATGTAGAAGATAAGGTGAGAGGAGACCAAGTCCACCCCTCCCACTGTCCACCTTTGTGTCCCCACACAATTTCAGACAAAACCAAGGTACTCTTTGGGGTCAGATTCCCAGCCCCATTTTCTAGGTCAGTTACAGCATCTGCAGAATAGGGCTCTACACCCATCCTTCCAGAACCATCCGGGGATGGTATGACAGGACTGAGCAGTTCTGTGCTCTAAGTCATTCTCGGGTCTACCTCTCAGGAAGGGGCACCTGGCAGGGTCACACAGTGTTATCGGAGGGGTCCAGAAGAAGCCCTTTGTCCTGTGCAGGTGAAAGCCACTTTCTGCCATGTGCATGGGCCTGCTGGCCACCTTTCATGCCAGAGAACTCACTACCGTTGGTCCCGGGTATGTCCTCTGGGGTCCACTGGTACAAAGATGATGCCTGAAGACAAATGTCTAAAAGGTTAATAATGGCAATTATAGGCTTTAAACATCACGTGGTTCCCCATCTTAGCATTGACGTGAATGCAGGGAAAGGAGCCGGCACACACACCAGGTACATCCCTGGAAGTGTCTCCCATCCATTGGGAATCCATGCAAAGCCTCCTCCCCAATGTGAGCACCAACCGTGTGGTTCCCTCAGAGATTAAACCCCTCCCTCCTCTCTCTAAGGCATGCCCTTGTATCCTTTTCTGTGTTTGAGGCTCCCATCCCACCCCACCCACCCACTTCAGTACCAGCCCTCTGAGATCCGTAGACACCTGGCTTGGAGATCCAGTCTTGCAGCTTTTTCTGAACCTTGTCAGCCACCTGCTGAACAGAAGTGCTCTGGCTGCCTTCCTACCCACCATCCACATGCAGCAGAGCACACATGTACAAAACATGACTTGGTGTTTCATCTGTACAGTGCTGCGCCAGAATGAGTCTGGAGTTGCAGTTACAATTTGAGCTGCCACAAAGCAACAACCGGTTTATGCGAAAGGGAGGCCCTGAGCTGGGCCAAGTGCATATGCTTTCCCAGGAGCAAAGCAGGTGCTCGGTAAACATTCACATCTAGTTCCCACAGGCACCCTGTGCAGTGGGAACTATGTAGAACCTTCAGTGTAAGAGTGTGAAAACAGATGTGGACATAGAGAGATAGATCCACTGCCCACCTGTGAGTGACAGGTCAGTCACGGGTGTGTAAAATGCCAGCCCCAGGCAGCTCTTGTTATACTATGCTGCTGTGAGGTTGGGAGAGGGAGCAAGAAGTAGGCATTCTTGTCTCTCCCAGGGCCCCGAGATGCAGCGTCTTATGTTGGGCATGACCCTTCCACTCCCCCCCCCCCTGCAGCCACCCTCCCTCCCTCAAGAAAATAACATTACCCCACATGATTCCCTTGAGATGTTCCCATCACCAAACCAACCTACTACAGGGAGAAATATCCCAGCATGCTTCTAACAGTCTGAAAATGTACCCACCCTCCGACAATGTAGTGCCTTTGCTGTGGATAACTCCTGGGCCTATGGCTAATGGCCCACTCAACCCCCAAGGCACGTGCAGTTGAGTAGCAAGCAATGCAATGCAAACCAGAACTTGGGTTATTTCTAGTGATTTGCATTGGAATACCCCATGTCTACTTCAGCCACATAACTCATGCTTGGACCTGCTTGATCTCAGGGCCTCTCTCCCCTCTGTGGGTGTTTAACTCTCTGCTCCTATGGCTGACCCATGGGACACTTGCTTCTCAGTGTGTTCACCCATGAGAAGCAAACACAGAGGAACACAGAGAAGGACATTGCTAACTTCACGGGGGACAAAAGGGGCAGGAAAAGACTTTGAAGGAAGGACCAAGCCGTTCCATCTCTATCTCCTTGCTGCTGCGCAACAGGGAGCCCCTCCAGGAGGGCAAGCAAATGTCACACAGCCATCGCAAGTATGTGTCATGGGTTGGAAGGGAAAGGAACGTGCTCTAGAACATGCCAGAGCAAACATCTCAAAGACAGAGATGACAAATGATAGCCCCTTGGTGAACAGGGCAGTGACATGACAAGTCACATCTCTATGGTTATGAATGAAGAAATCCTGTGGTGGTCATTGCCACTCATGAGGTTGCAGCTAGGTGCCAAAGTGGCCCAGCAGATTTTCAGGCAAGGGACCCTATGAGGAGCATGTCTCTGGGCCGTCTGTCTAAGTATAACTGGGCCATTCCCACAGGTGTTTAGGGGAAAGGGTGCTGACACTCGCCCCTCGTGGAAGAGGTCCCCGGGAGAGGTCAGAAATCCGAAGCCTGCTTGGGCTTCACAGTGAGACCCAGCATCCATGGACGCCTCTCTTGAAGATGCAGTTAGGTCCCCTAACAGAGGAAAACAACATTTAATATGACTTATTTATTCACATCAAAAGCAGTAACCACAGAGGTCCCCAGAGAGACAAACATCAAATGCATAAATCAGGGCTAAACAACATCAACTACATCATTTTCTTGCCAACAGTTTCTCAACCCGAAGGAACAAGCAGACGACAGCAGATCTTGGGCATTCTACAAGACTACGGGCATGGGGTCCTCAAAAATATCAATTATCAAGAGACACAAACACAGTGAGGGAGATGCCCTCAATGGGGGAGGGGGGGCTGAGGAACAACAAGACAAGCAGGTGTGGGGTGTGATCTTGGATGGCGTCTTAGATTCACAAACAAGCTCAGTAGGACATTTTTGGGACACTGGGGAATTCTTTATACAGATTATATTATTATATTAGATATTCTTATGCTAAGTTTCTTAGGTGTAACAACGGCAGTACTATGTAAGAGAATGCACTTTTGATGGGAGATATACAATGTTATCTTTGGCTGAACCACCTAAAAGCTGTAGACACCATGACAGCTCATCTTTCAACTATCTCAGTGTTGAGGGGGGTACTGAGGCTGGGGCTCTGGGTGAGAGGTATAGGAAAACCCATGGTGCTGTTCTGTGAACTTTTCTGCCATCCTTGGATTTTTTTTTCCAAAGTTGATGTCAGAGAAGTCATGATCATAGTCTTTTGTTTTCCTGAAGCAGCAACCTCTAGCAAAACGTAGTCAAGATGGGACCACAGAAAGTCAACCTAAGCCCAGGATTCAGGGAACCCATAATGCATTGCACCATGGTCCACATAGTGACCAATGCTGTATGCCAGCACGTGTGTTTCTTCATTTTTCCAGCTTCCATCTCCTGGAATTTTTTATTTTGGTGCTCAACCTTCAAATATGACCAGATCATCCAAGCCAAAGATCCTTGGTGAGCCAAGCTCATCTTGTACAAAGTGCCCCTAAACTGTACCATCAAGTTAAAGAGAAAGCTACAGAGGCCCAAGGAGTGAAATGACTTCCAAGAGCCCAGTGAGGCAAGACAGAAGAACCAGTCCCTGCCCTCCTCCTCTTTTCTCATCTAGGATGCCTTCCAGGTCCTGAAAAGACCTTGACTCTGGAGGAAAATGCATCTTACATAAAGTCATACCACTACCACTTTCCAAACTAAGCTACAATTCACAGATTCTGGCAAGCTGGTAGTGTGGACACATTCCAGCATGCATCTCAGATCTCACACCTCTGCAGGCACTCTCAAATGAGTCTTTGACTTAGGGCTTATTATTTTAGAATATATGGAAGTGCAGCCAGGAGCCTCCATGATAGGTGATCATTTCCTGATCTTTCTTTCTCTCAAAGCGCACAGACAAGGAAGATTTCTGAGAAACCCTGACCTTTCTAGATTCCAGCTGCGATGGAATAGCACTGGGAGTCAAGGTCTGTGCAGCTTTCATATCTGGATGAAACTGATAAAAAATGACCTGTTTCAGCTTATCTGCTCTCCAGATGTCTTCTCGATCAGATGCAAAGAGGACATATAGGTGCTCCCATCTGCTATGGCCCTGCTGAATGCTACTGGCACCCCATCAATCAATCACCCACCATGGGCTCTCACAGCCTCAACAAGAGAGTAACAGATTGCATTTGGATCATGGGATTTCTGGTCTTAGAGGCTGTTGCCATGGCCTCAGACTGAGTGGGGCAACCAGAAAGAACAGAGCTGGTTGCAGTTTGGGGGCTCAGAGAGAATCACAAAACCCAGAGGGGAAATTTCCCTCTGATGTTCAAAGTCTAACAGGCTAATGGGTGAGACAGCACCTTCTTCCTGTGATGGGTACCTTGAAGGGTCAAAATGGGATGAACACTAGAAATCAAGCAATCCCAGAGCTCTGGGTTACTTCATACCATTGCCTACTTCTTCCTGTCCTTGATGAAGTAAAGATGGAGATCACTTAGTGAAGAGTTCAAGTGAGTCAGATATCTTATTAGGTATATACAAGGCAAATTGACTTCCAGGCGCTGGACGGCAAGCCAGCCTCCAGTTCCTGAAGCTGAATCCCTTATGAAAACAACCTGACATGAGGTCTGTTGAAGGGGTTTGGTTAACTGGAGGGAAAGGTACAACAACCACTTGGCTGAAAGAAGTTACCAAGTGCATAAGACAGGGAGAGAGGCCTTGGCCAGAGACACAATAAAGACCAGCAATAGGGGATCTTTGGAATGCTATACAAAACAGTGACAGAGCAGCTAGGACAACAGCAAAAGGAAGGGTAAAGACCTATATTCTGGACACGTGACTTCATATATGTTGACACTTCTGAATCTGTCTCCTCTTCTGAAAATGAGGGAATCAGTGGAGCTCCCATTGCATGGAGGCCCTTGGCCTTTGCTGGCAAGCTCTTCATAGAAATGGCCCACTCCCATCCTGTAAAGAAGAGAGTCATTCAGAACTTGACTTCTCCCTGCCCTCACCCCAAGGGAGCACATCACCAGATGTGCTCAGAGAACAATCTCACCAGGTCCCATGCTAAGGAACGAATGGGCCATTGGAGAAGAACCACTCCCAAGGAGATAAGCCAAAATTCATTCCCTCCCTTGGTGCTATTATATTAAGCTTGGAAGAGTCAACTTGGTGCCCTTCCTTCCAATACTGAACTGGCAATAAATAGCCAAAGGCATGGGAGGGTTACAAGAATGATGACTAAGTACAAGTTACTTAAGTTACTTCCATCAGTGGTTATCGCGAGGAGGAGAGAGAATTCACTCTACAGCCCTTTACTTTACAGAAGGGGGTATCAGCTCTGTGAGAATATAGGTGTTGTCTATATTTTGCTGGGAAGAGGGGTCTCCCTGTCATTAAATACTTCCTGCACAATGGTCACTGTGTGACCACTTTGCACAAACACATGAGTGAGAAGCCACCTCTGAAGATAGACTGGGCCTATGTCCCTCTGATTTAACTCCTGGGCCTAATGCTTGGCCCTGCGGAGACACAGAGCAAGGTGCCTCCTCCACTGGAGGGCTGAGTCCAGACACCTTTGTGTCAGGGAGTCCACCTTCTGGACCCTTCTTAGTAGGGACTGAGAGTGGATCCTTGGTTCTCTCAGTGCCTCAGCGCCATGATCACACATAACCCACCTTCATTTGAGGGCAAATCTTACAACAGTTTCAGGGGGAATTCCTACATGTGTTCCAGGAAGCCTCCTCTGAGGTGTAAATTACTCTGCATATAGGCATCAGGATTGTCACGTCTGTGACCCGAAAGAGCCAACAATCTCTTTGCAGAGCAAAAACATTCAAGAAGAGTGATTTGCTTCTATTCTCTGGACAGACTTGAGAGCCCTGTGCAGGGCATTCCATACAACAACATCTCAGACAAGCGAACTGATAAAGACCTCGAAGTTTGAATATGTCAACTTTGGCCAAGAGAGTCTAAGGTTCACAGACTCCTTTTGAAGGTCCCGTGTCCTAGACGAAGGGGATATTTCAACATAGGGTGTAGCATTAAGTGCATGCATTGACTTTCCAGAGGAGTCCTGGATGCTCCTGGTTTCAGCCCAGTGGCACACATGCTTGGGACTGGTGGCATTTGGATGCTGTGTCCTTTAAGAAATCCTGAAGACCAGTAAGTGCGTTCCTTGTGCGTGCGTAGTGTAGCCAAAGCCCATTTCCATCCAAAAGCCAGGAACTTCCAGTATACGAAGAAGGAGTGGGAGGATGAGTGGATGAGTGACTTTTAGAGATGGCAGGGATGGCGATGAGAGAAATTAGAGTCCCTCAGTGAATGTGGAGGCCAAGCTGCCCTTGGACTCCTGCAATTGAAAGGGCCTACATACGATGTGCCATATTCTCTAGCCTCAACTGTCCCCTGAGGGGTCATCCTTTATTGAGAGTGGGGAGGAATTTCTCCACTACCTAGACAAAGGCATCCCCTGAGATTCACAAGTTCTCAGTAGGCCAAGATACAGCCTCTAAAACTCTTCCTGAGACCAACATGAACTTCTCCCTATTTACAGATCAAGCGCATTTTAGAGACACTGTTTCCTGAAATATATAATTCTATATATATATATATTTTTTTAACAAGGACTGCCCTGTCACTTTCTTGTTAGGAAAAGAAACCACATCATCATTCTGATACCCATTCTCATCCAAGCATTCCAAAACTAGGACTCTTATCCATGCAGGTAGAGGCTCTTCAGAGTCATCATCGTCATAGTCATCATCGTTAGAAAGAGGAAAATAATAAAATAGATACTCTTGGGTCCCAACAATTTTCCTATTTACCCTGACAACTCCAGATGCAGGGGGAAAAACTGTTGGAACTAGAAATACTGAAATTAAAAATGTCTTGAGTAAGTTGACACTAGTGGCTCTTGACTATTCCTTTGACACCTTTGCTTTCTTGTGCCAGTGATGCATACCAGTTCCACAAAGTGCACACTTCTTAATTTTAAACTGGCAGGTTAACCTGATCTCTGTGGTCTTGCCTACCTACACCCTGAAAAGAAGTGAGTGAGATTCAGAAGCTAGCTGTTTGAAACTATGGCCATATGATCCATCTTGGGTCAAAAGTGCCTTATGGGATGTGCTCAATTTGGCAAGGTAATAAATCCAACCTTGCAAGGTTTAGTTTGTTTGAAAGCAGCCTCAAGGAGACTGTTAATGAAAAGGGGGAGTGAGTACCTGATACTTTCCACCTTGTCGCACAACACACCTGCACACAGAAGCACACACACTCATGTTGCACATGCATACGCACAGCCACCCAGTCCTTGGGGAAGAAGAGAGGAGTTAGGTCAGAGACATCACTACGGGTAGGCAGTCAAAGGCTTCGGGATGGGCATCCTCTCAGCTCTGTCTTGGTGCTCTTGTTCTCACACCTGTCCTAGGAAAGCCACCCCAGAGAGAGGAGGCAGGGTAGGGAGAAATGTAAGGCATAACTCTGCTGGGGAGAAAGGAAGGAATCCATGCTTCATGCTCAGGTGAGAGTTTCAGAGAGGATGGGCCTCTATTTTCCCTTTGGACAGCTCTGCCTGGCTGGAAAGGCAGGAAAGAAATGAAACCAGGAAAGGAGGGAAGAAAGAAAGGAATGATGATGACAGTAATCACAAAAAAAAGAGAGTAATAATAATAATAAATAAGGAGGGAAAAAGGAGTTGGGACAATGGAACTTACATCCGCATGACAAATGACTCTTCGTCTACTTCCCTCCCCACACTTAGATGGACTTGCGACGGAGGGTCAGCCTGTGGTTCTCCCCGCAGGTGTGCATCCCAGGAGCCATGATGAATGGGGGCCGGAGAAAGCTGTTGGCCAGTAGGTTTGGAGGGATCTCTTCAACCCTGCAGGAAACAGAGTGGACAGTAGCCCGGACATTCTTGATGTTGCCACGAACACACGGAGCAGCAACAGGAGCAGCGGCAGCAGCAGGAGGAGGAGGAGGAGCAGCAGCAGCAGCAGCAGCAACAGCAACAGCAGCAGCATCGTCGTCGTCATCATCCTGGAAGCCAGCAGCGTGGGGAAAGCAGAGATAGCACAGGGTCCTGCCGTATTTCTTCCAGAAGGACATGGATAGGTGCCGCCTGCGGCTGTTTGGCACACGGATAATCACTCTGTTTGGATTTCCAGCAAGTATCTCCGCAACTTCTCCCTCCAGAAGCTCCTCGTCGGTATTCATGGTCAGAAAGCGCAGGACCACGAGATTGAGGAAAGCACCGATGACGGTCAGACCCACCAGGATGTACATGAAGCTGAAGGCCACATAGAATGGTTTCCTCTGCAGTGCACCCTTGGACTGCAGGGCCACAAAGTCACCAAATCCTATAGTAGTCAGTGTAATGAAGCAGTAGTAGTAGGCGTGGAAGAAGCTCCACTCCTCACACTGGGAGAAGGCAGCTGCCCCAAGGCACAGCGTGCCCATGCAGGAAAAGAAGCCGATGGTCACCATGTTCTCCATAGAAACATCAGTGTTGCGCATGCCACAGCACTTCTTGATACGCTTCAGCAGGTAACGCACGAAGGTGTTCATGCGCTCGCCCAGGCTCTGGAACATGACCAGCGTCAGAGGGATGCCAAGCACAGCATAGAACATACAGAAGGCCTTTCCAGCGTCAGTTCCAGGAGCAGCGTGTCCATAGCCTATGGGAAGGAGAAGAGTGGGGAACAAGACCAATAAGAAGCAGCCCGTGCACACCGGAGTAGGAGGGATTCAGGGAAATGCCAACACAAAGGGATTCGATGTGGAGATTAAGTCCCTCTAATCACAAAATGTAAAATCAAAAAAAAAAAAATGCTACAAAACCCAAAACTTTTTGTTTTGCTTTGTTTTGTGACAGGGTCTCATGTAGTCCAAGCTAACCTTCAACTCAATATGCAGATGAGGTTGGCCCTGAACTCCTGATACCTGCTAACCTTCACGTCCCAACTGCTGGAACTACCAGTGTGTGCTCTCAAGACATTATTGGTATCAACCTGAAGCCACGAGTAGAAAATTCTGTTCAATAAAACTTTGTTTGATCTAAAATCTCCTTATGCTATTTACTAGATACATGTAAAATGCGAACACAGTTTGCAGTGACACAGGAGTCCCTTCCCTGAGATACCTCATTACGGGGATATGAATATCTCAGATCTGAGAAGGTCCCAAGCCCTAAGCACAAAAATTGGCTGAATCATTTTGGATGAGGGGTGCTTAGTAGCCTTAATGACCACCTAAGAGGCAAAGAAGCCTCAACTGAGAATCAGCCCTTGTATTGGTTTGCTATAGGAGAGGTTGAGGCATGTCAATATTCTTAGAGTAACACAACTTATTTACCACTAAGCACAAAAGCCTGAGGGGAAAAAATGGACTATCCCTAGCCCAGGTCCACATAAAGCCTGAATGCTGAAAGAGTAGGCATGGTGTGACAGCAGGAGGCTAACTCCCCATGTGCCATCTCTGTCTAACTGTATAATGGCCCTAATCAAATGGGATGATGACTACAAGCCCATAAACAAGAAAGCCAGTTAGCAGTATAATGAACCTGAAATCTTCAGAGCTAGGAGTTGAGCCTGGCATTTTTGGGCTGCCAAGAATGAAGCTAAAAGCAAGAATTTAAGTGGGGGGGGAGGTCATGGCAGAGTAGGAGCTTTGGTTCACTTTGTTCAGTCCTGTACCCCCATGCCTAGGCAGTGTCTCAAAGGTAGGGAGTTGGTATAGTGATAGAATTTAACCTTGTATCAAGAATAACCTTGAGAGAGAGAGAGAGGGAGCACAAAGACCTCAAAGACCTCAGTGCCAGTTGATTCTAGTCCAAGTTCTGAAATTAGTATTGCCCCCCCCAAAAAAAGTACATCACGGGCAGTATTTGGACTGGGAATGTGAAGGCTAGAACTCATCTTCAACGCCTGCCCTTTCAAGGAAGGTGACATGTATGTTTACCCAAGTCACATGCTCATGGTCACTTCACCACCTTTATTATGTTATATCCCAGAGAATCTCTGTCAACTGACATATGGGATGATGATATCGCTAGGTGGATTGTTGGGCAGATCTTCTGAGACCAGAGACATAATAGGAACCTACCAAACTCAAGTCTCCCTCCCACCCTGGTTTCTATTCTCCCACAGTCCTCTGCTGTACTTCATGGTCTCTTCAGAAGACCTGGCCTCATTCTCTCTGGCCCCCAACCCCACCACCCCAGCTAGCACTGAACTCTGTTGCCTCACATACCCCTCATCCATTACAATGGAAGATAAATGGCTTAAAAATAACCTCTCTGGAGCCAGACCAGAGAGGTTAAGAGTAGGGAATCAGAAAAGCAGAGAAGGATGCCAATGTATATTTTGATACAAATCATCCAATGAAGAAAGGAAAAGATTGAAAAAGGCAAGAGGCAAAGCCCCAGGGACAAGAAGATATCAAAAAGATATTCTGGAAAGAAAGATAAAATGAAAATGGGAGAAACAACAGCTCAAAGCAACCAACTTTGGTAAATAGACAAATTGACAGATTCACTCTCGGCTAACTCTAAGCAGGATAAATGTGAAGAAAGCCACATATCAGTTAAGTTATAAGAAAGCTAAAGAAGAGCCTGCTGAAAGGCAGACAGAGAAAGTGGCACAACTAATACCAAAGAGCCAACACCTCTTAGACTGCTGCCTTCCAATCACAAGCCATGAAGGCCAAGAAGCAATTGGAGCCACATCAATACAGAGTCAAGGGAAAGACCATTAACCCATAATGCCATGTCCAAAGGAGACAAACCTTTCACTTCCAGCTTTTCAAAGATGAAGAAGTCAACAGCATCCTATCTGTACAACACACTTATTAGAGGAGAAGGAGGCTCTTCCTCCCCCCCTCCC
This sequence comes from Acomys percivali, assembly GCA_907169655.1. Taxonomy (NCBI): domain Eukaryota; kingdom Metazoa; phylum Chordata; class Mammalia; order Rodentia; family Muridae; genus Acomys; species Acomys percivali. Next base: position 75,015,250 of record OU015748.1, on the reverse strand, counting down.
CAAAGAAGACACCAGATGGAAATTTAGGTCTTCAGGAAAGAATGAGTCATGCGGTGGTAAATATAAAGCATACAGGTGTGATCCCCACTCCCTCTGCACGAAGCTCACCTGCAAAGCAAACATCAAAGCCAGGTGCGGTGGACTCTGTAAGCACTTAACAGTTTGCGTGGGATATACGCAATGGAGGCAATCAACACAGCGGTGTTCTCAGTCTCATCTCCCATATCTGTCACTCTTGTGTAAGTCTAGTTCAAAGAGGGCCCCCAAGGCCTCCAACGGAAGCCATTTTTTTTCCTGATTTAAAAAAAAAAATAGAAAAGCTTTCACTCTCTAGTAGAGTGTGGCCTGGAACTCACTACAAAGCCTCTCCTTGAATTCACAGAAATCTACCTGTCTTAGCCTCCCAAATGCTTGGATGATAGGCATGAGCTACCACTGCAGGCTTTCAGATGTCATCATTGACTTCCCACTACACAGAAGTCTTGCCTAGTCATCAAGGTCGGCCCCTGCAGCAGGGGCCAACTGGGTTTCAGCCTAGAGCCACTATCCTTCATTTGCCAGGCTCATCCTTCTGTTTATAATGTTTACTGTGACTGCCCAGGGTGAGGGTGCCATGCTGCCTTCTCCAGCTGCCCAGCATGGAGAAGGTGGTGTTGGGGAACTTGCTACTGAGAGGAATGAAATATTTATGAATGACAGACAGGTTTTTATGATAGTAGAGACTGAAGCAGGCACAAATCCCAATAAAGAATGACTCCAGCTGGCTTTGAGAAGAGACATGCTGGGGAAGGGGGCTAGCCCTGGCCCCTTGTGCTTCTGAGATGGTTCCCACTTCAGCCCACAATGCGGCTAGTCTTGCATGCATTCTCCCATAGCTCCCTAGATGCTCTAACCCTGACTTCCCACTTCTGTGAAGAGGACATGAAATGAAGCAATATCTTTAAGTCATATTGCTCTTATAGCTTGCTTTCCTGCATTTAGTCATTGCTCTAGGAGAGATGGGTATCACAGTCCGTGGTTACCCCACGCTAAGCCATCGCTTATTCGCACAACCCTCTCTCTGTGTTCTGCAGAGAGAAACCAGGCAGATTGTTTAAAATAATGAAAAAGCACACATCCCTTCATGAGCTTCACTGATTCCTGCCAAGAAGATGGCTTCCTAGTCAGTTTCCTTTAACTTTGTATCTCGAGGAAGCAAACGAAGTCCAAATGCATTTTATTAACATGCAAGTGTGCAAAGCATGAATTTCCCCTGGAAAGTTGGATAAAGGGAAGGGCTGAGATGTCTTCCATCCATAAAAAGGCCACATCTCTTGTGAGGCAATGCGGTACCACTGACTGTGCCCTGACTGTGCTGTGAGCCTAAGCCAGATATGAATTTGCCTGGGGGTGGGACATACTCCAGCCGCCAAGTATTTCAGGCTTGGATTCACAGCTTCTCTGTGATTTCAAGAAAGGTTGGGGCTCCGTATTCTCCTCTACACAAGCTTGGATTCATAGCCTCACCATGCTTTTAAGAAAGCCTGGGGGCCCCTATCCCCCTCCACAGGAGCTTGCCTTTTAGAAGCAGCTGAGAAAATGCTGTGTACAAAGAGCCCACAGGGTGGCGGGACCGTGGAAGCCTTGGCCTGTGCGCTTCCTAGGCCGCCACCAGAGGTGCAAGGGTGCCCTCTGGCGGGTGATCTGTCACTGAAGCACATGCATGCATGCACCTGTCTCTCACCTGCCCAGGTTCCCTCCTGGGATGTGTCCAAGGGGAAAGGCACTAAAGTTTTTCACTGGGAAAACATATGTTACATGGTGGATTTTTCTTTCAAAACGTAACACCAGTCAATGGAATTTTGGCATAGATAAAATATAAAAACAGTAATCGCTAGTGTTTATTGAGAGCACATGATACTAGGAACTGAGCTAAAACCTTTTTACACTCGACTACTCATCTCCTGGGGAAAAGAGGGTACCCGTTTTCAGGTAGTCAATATTCTTCCCAGCATTGATGAGGTGGTCCCATGATATTGGGCTTAGCATGATGACTTTCTAAGCTCCCATGTCAGACTGATCTGTGCCTTAATCCTAACTAAGCCCCTGATGTCAGCCACAACCACAGTGCGAATGAGGTGTCCACATTGTCCCCATGGTCAGAAAATGAAAATCCAGGTCCTCCCATTGATCCTCCCGTTGCATCCACACAAAACCTTCTTCCCTTTCTGTATTCTTTCCTGTACTCCACCAAAATATGAAGAGGCAAATCAAAGAATCATAAGAGAGGAAAAAAAGGATAGAAATCTGACTGCTGTTTCAGAAGTCTGTGATAGAATAACATCGGTAACTGTTGGCAGCTGTGGTCCTTGAGTTGGATGGTTCGGCAGGAAGGAGTGCCTTGCTTCCCTGGACTGATGGTGTTGGGCTCAGATGGCTTCAGGTCAGTTATGGTGAAGCAAGAGTTGTGGGTGAAAAAAAGATTTGTGGGTGATGAGAGGTAAGGAAAGCCCTGACTTGGGACAGAGAAAGCCTAATCCATTTGAGAGACAGTCTCTATGTTTCATATGGTCTTTGGCCTCTGGCCTCTCTATAGCAGTCTATTCCAGAAGCTACCCTGTATTATTTTCAGTGATCTCTCTTTTGCTGGTGGGTCCCTCTCCCTGGAGTCATAAGAGCACTGGATTTCCAACCCCCTGAATGAGGACTTAAGTTCACAGCCTTATTTATGGTACAGTGTCTCTTTATGGGCTGTGGTGAGGCAGGGGGTTGGGTGGATTCCCAGGGGCCAAAGACCCCAAAGGCAAGAATCTACCTACTTAAGCTTCTTGGTTAAAGTTTCGCAGAGAGAAAACCATGCCAAAGTGGAGCATTGTCCTTGATATCCTTCCCAAAAAAGCAAGGATGACAGTTGCTGGGGTGGGCACTTGTGCATCTGTCAGAGTCAATTCCCATCAGCCAGCATCGTGAGACACCACAAGCAAAGGGTGCAGGCAGGCACTGCCAGGGGATGCGTGATAGCCATAATTGATGCATGATCGCAGTTAGAGATGGATGACCCTAGACCCACTGGACCTCTTTCATGTCTCAGCTGTATGACCTGGGCAAGTCATCTAACTATGCAGGTCTAGAGACACCAAAATCCAAACAAGAAAAGAAGAATAATACCCCCACCCACCCACTCTTGATTATCTCCTAGATTTCTATTATTTTCAGTTTGCTTTCTGATTCTTAGACTTTGCCACCTTGAAAGTTGCTGGCTATAGAAATAATAATTGTTTACTGGAGAAATTCATATAATAGAAAGAAGCAAGGAAAAAAAACAGAAGAGAGATGAGAAAGTTGAGGAATGTCATCTTTCCACTCAGACCTGGGAACTTTTCCTTGTGTTTCCCAAATCCTATTACTAAATATATTTTCCATGGCAGAGAGCAAGCCACACATAAGCAATTATAAGAAAATGCTAGCACTAGTCTATTGCCAATAGCATTCTTCATAAGTGTCATTTTTAATTCATAAACTCCAAGTAGAGGCGCCACAATTTCTTCACCTAAATAGACTAAATGGGGAATGTGGTGGACCCTAATTTGCTTCTGTTACTAACATCAATTTATGTTTTAGCCAAAAGCATACTGTTTCTGGCCTTAGAGATTTACTCCAAAAGCAAAGACAAGAAACCATTAAGTGCCACCAAAAGGGCTAGACTAGGTTCTAATACCAATGGGAGATGTTGTCCAATGGCTTCCCCACAGTGGTAGATGACCACTTCTCTTCTCTTAGAGGAAGAAGTACTTGGGGAGGTCAAGTGTTTGCCCTGCTCCAATAAATTACAAGCAGTGCCACTAAGATAGCCACTGCGGGTTCTCTTCTCGGGGAGGTAGGTGAGCATGTGAATGGAGGCAACCAGGAATAGAATCTGCAGTTGTGCAACATGCTCCCTAAGGGAAAGAAACTGAAAAGAATAGAAAAAAAGACCAGAACCTCAGAGACATGCAATGTTCCACACTCATAGGAGATTTGGAAGAAGAGTGGAAGTGACAGAAAAAGTACCTAAAGAAATAATGAGCAAAATCTTTCAAACATTGATAAAAATGTCAATCTGAACATCCAAGAAGCTTAACGAATGCCAAAAATGATGAACTTCAAGAGAGCCACACCAAGATATATCACCTCTAAATGACTGTAAGTGCAAGACAATGATGCAACTTTAAAACAAACATGAGAAAAGCAGCTCGTTGTTAGAAGGATTCCACAATTAGGTCCATGAATGACTTCTCATCCCAAACCAGACTATGGGATGTCATGGTCAGCATGCTGAAAGAAAGTGTTGACCAAGAATTTTATATCCATTTAAACTACCATGAAAATTCAGGTAAATTAAGATGTTCTCAGACAGTGATATGACATGATCAAAAGGCTGAACAAAAGTGACAGTCAGTCAAAAACTCTATGTCCAACTAAACTGTCCCCCTAAAAAAGACAGACAGTAGACACCCCTATATAAACAACAAAAACTAAAAGCTTTCTTTTCTAGCAGTCTTACACTGCAATGAATACTTTTTAAAGTCCTTCCAATTGAAATGAAAGAACTGAAGTCAGTAACCCAAATTCATAAAAAGAATTGAAGAGTGGCAGGAAAGGTAGCTACATATATAAGTATATGAGTATCAGATGGTTTTATTCATAACCTTTCTCTTTTTGTATAAAAGGAAACTATCTAACTTGTAAAGCAATAATTTTAAAGTAGCTATTCAATTATGAAGCAATGATAAATAGATACATAAACATTTCATTTTTACAACAATAATGAGAGAAAGAATGGATTTATGTTAGGAAAAAACTATATTAGAAAAAAAAAAGCCAAGTTGTAAGATAGTATCAACTCCAGCTAGCTGTTTTTAAAGATGCCATTGTTATTTCAAGAACAGTTAACCAAGGAACTGACTCAAAACATAAAAGAAACAACACAAGAATGGAAATGACACACTAGAAAAAATTGACTTCTCTCTCTCTATCTCTCTCTCTCTCTCTCTCTCTCTCTCTCTCTCTCTCTCTCTCTCTCACACACACACACACACACACACACACACACACACACTAATGAAGAAGTAAAGGAAGAAAAGAAGACAGAATGCAGGCATCATGATGGCAGATTTAACACCTTCCAGATCAGTAAGTACATTAAGTGTAAATTAACCACATGCTCTAGTCAGCAGTTAGAAGTTGGCAGATAGACAAGAACAAAACAAAAGCCATGACCCAAGAACATGCTGCTGTCTATAAAAGACACACTGTAGATTCAAAGACAAGAGCAAATTTAAACAAAAGGATGGACACAACGCATGTCATACAAGCTGGCCGGAAAAGCTGGCATGCCTGTACTAGCACCAGATTTTAAAAAATGTGTCCAAAACAAATACATGTCACAGAGACAAAAATAAATAAATATAAGATCTTTGAAGTGGTAAAAGAATTGCTGTATCAGGAAGGTGCTACAATCATAAATGTGCATATGTCCTGAACAGAATGTCCTGATGCAGTGGCTCCCTAAGCCTTGGCCCAGTCTCAGCCAGTGGCTACACCATTAAGATTGCTCCTTACAGTGTCCTTTAGGAGACTGAGAAGTCTATAAAGGGCCCTGGATAGGCATGAATCTAGCAGGTGCTTCTCATACTAGACAGGAGTCACAGAGAGCTCAACCCTGGGCCTTTGTCCACTGAGTCCATGACGGGCGCAATTCCCAGTGACCAACAAGCTTGATGTTTCTCCCTTTATTCTCCAGGGCCCATATATAAGGAGGTATGCTATATGAAGTAGTGGGTGTGCTAGCTATATCCAGTAGTGGGAGGAATGAGGCCTACATCACAGAGCAGTGTCCCTAAACTGGCATCTGGATCCTCTCCCTTCTCTGGAGTGGCCATGAGTCACTTCTGGCCCAATGTTCAGCAGCAAGCCTGGTTCCACTGCTGTCTCTTTCTGGGCCATGGTTGGCCAAGCCAGTCTATTTGTTCTTCCACAGTGTCAGTCTACTATCTTTATACCTTCTTCACACTCCAGCCTTGAGGCTCCCATTGCATCTCCTCCCTGACTGGAGCAGGGCAATGTGAAACTTGCCACTGCAGCAGATAACAAACCAAGAATTGCCATGAAACCCATCCATCTCACTCCTACACACATAACCAAAAAAAAATGGCAGCGAGCAGGAAGCCAGGGGATAAGTATATATACATGAGTCCCATAGCATTCCTAGTGAGAGCTAGAAATCTCCAACCACCTCAAAACCAGCATCATGCAAACAAAATGTGGCATTTTTCAGTAGAATATAATCTTGATAGAAATAAAGAAAACACAGAGAGGTGCCAATGCTCACTGTATGTGGGAACCTCAAAAATACTCTGTTAGGTGAAGAAGCCAGGTGCCAAAGGCCAACTACCACAGCATACAATTTGCCCAGCCCCACCAAGATGGAAAGTGAATTCATGGATGTGGGGGGTAGGGGAAGAGACAATGGAGCAGGGTGACTGATAAGGAGACGTTGCTTTCAATGATAAAATGCATAGAACTAGACAGAGATGATTGTTGTTCCGTGTTGAAAGCTAAGTACCACTGATCTGCATGCTTTCCAATAGTTCTATATTATGTCTTTTGCCTCAAGAATTCAATGAGGTGATAACATGGGTGAGCACAATGAGGAGCATCCCCCAAGAAATCACACATTGTGCCAACTCGGGTGTCCACACAGCTCAGGACCTGGCACATGGAGTTGCCTGACCTGATATCTGAAGTGCAATGTTCCCAGAAGTGCTTATTCTCGGTCTCCTGTCTCCAAACCCATGTTATCTCCTCAACTTCTTATCAGAGCACTGGGATTTTATTCTCTGCTGAATACAGATGCCCTACATTAATGATGGGGTGCCTCCAAATAAAGCTAGTGTGAGTCAAAGACACTGAAAATCAAAAGTGCCATACATTGAATATAGCACTGAGCACTAACACAGCACCACAGCACACCAGTGTCTTTTGTCTCCCTTTGTTGTCTTGTGCCTTGAGGGAGCTGCAGCCTCTTCCACTCCCCAGACTATAGACAAAATGCCTCCCTGCAGAGCACTAGCCTAGAGATCAGAATTTCCCCTTATGCTCAC
>OU015748.1:74985749-74997850 GCA_907169655.1 Acomys percivali | reverse complement strand
AAGAAAGAAAGAAAGAAAGAAAGAAAGAAAGAAAGAAAGAAAGAAAGGAAAAGAAAACTAACTTGCAATTTTTTTTATAAATAATTGCCCATAGGATGCAGCCAAAGAAGCAAACAGAGGACAACACATAGCCTTTAATACTTTAAGGGTGGAAAAGGCCTACTGAATGCCACCACATGAAACCAAGGGGGAAATATAACTAAATAAAATAAAACAAGTGTTTGTAAATAGAAAAGCAAGTATCAAAGTAACCTACTATGAAACTAATAATGTTGTTAACTAAAGCTCCATATTTTTGAGTAATGTAAGAGCCAAATAAAACGCATGTGTCAGTCAGAGCCTGTGAGCTAGATAGCTGAGCAAAAGCAAGCTGAAGCTCTGCAAGCATCTTGCCTACCTAAGGCTTCCTAATTTAGAAAGACAACTGCTATTCTCTCAATTCATCATTTCTTGGGTTCTAAGCTATAAGCAGCCGCACACAACTGCTGAATGATTCAAGCAATACACGTGAACAATACTAAGAAGATGAATGTCCTTTGTACATTCTGTAAGGCTTCTCTACCATCACTTACTACTGCTCCTTCCCAGTGATGAGATGGCCATTTCACAAATCCATACACACTAGCCTCCACTTGTTCTGTGTTTACATTCCCCTGGCCTGAGCATTGTCCCCAACAAACACCATACTAACCTTCTCAGCCGCTAGAATTCTTCATCATCCAGGTGTTGTCAGAAAAGAGCTTATCTCCAGGACCTCCCAGGATGGATACCCCCTTAAGCCAGGCCCCCCTCAAGCTCCATTGCCTCCTATGATAGAATTCCATGCTTAGCTTACCCTGCCCTGTCCTGTAGCAGCTGCCATCATACCCCACGCCAAATCAACTATAAGTAAGTGACTCAAACGCCACCCCAATTTGTGAGGGAGATTGTCTGGGTGCATCAGAGACTGGCTGGATGCAGAAGTGAATTATAGGAGTGCAGTGGACAAAATGATTGAATGGTGTTAGAGGAATAAATACATGGAGAAGCGGGTGTCAGATGAGTGACAGCATGTGTGTCTGAAAGTGCCTGAAAACATGATACCATGGCAACTGAGGGAAGGGATGACATGAAAGAACTTAGTAGTTTAGTGACCGATGAGGAAATAGTTGATGGGTGTAGAGTAAACTTGGAATACAAGAGAGAACCAGGGAGCACATTTCAGGTATTTAGGTAACAGAATGGCACCAGGACAGATGGGAATGAAGGTGCAGGGGAGACGTGATGCAATGGCAGGTGCAAGTGAGGAGTGAGTAGGTGGGTGGAGGAGATGAGGTAGTGGAGAAACTGGGAACATGAAGACAGGTAGGAAAATAAATGGCAGAATTGTGGGGTAAGGAGAAAAACACCAGATAGGAGAATGAGTGATATATTTATGAAGATGGGAGAGAATAGAAGATATGAATACATTTACATAACACAATCGCACATATGGAAATAAAGGACATGGAGACAGTGACTGATACAATGTCAGATGCTTGAAATAATGACAGGTGACTGGAGGGCTGAAAAACTCAATGGTAGAGTGAAGAATGAGTGGCAGGGGCACTGACACCCCAGTGACACATTGGCGGGGGGGGGGGATGAATGACAGGATGCATTAATGACAGGTACAGGAAGATTTGGTTGTACCTTGACAGGTGGGGAGTAGGGGCATATGTTGAAAATGTAGAGGACTATGATATGCATGGTCAGAAAATAGAATGAGCCACAGATTTAAGGACTGAGCAAAACAAAACATGAGGGAGAAAAAAATTATAGGCATATATATAAAAAAAATTGAGTGGCACTGAGCCCAGTGGGAAAATTAATAACACATGCATGGAGAAATGAATAAGACAATGTCAGAGAGGAGAATAAGTGACAAGTGTGTGCATGGCGAAGTGATACAGTAAATGGAGTGATGAATGGATAGTGCATATAAAAGACATATAATAACAGAGGGTGGACTAAATTACAGGTGCATGGAGTACTAGGTGAGGCAATAGCAGAGTGAGGACATGATGGAAGGTTGGAGAAGGGATGCTGTGTGCAGTGAGAAATGATACAAACAGATGAGAAATACCTGGCTCATACAGAGATGAGGGCTACATTTGCAGAAGTGGGGATGAATTATAAGATACAATAGTGGGTAGAAGAATGAATAACAGATACATATAAAAATCAAGTGGCGTGATGGAAAACAATAAATGAATGGCAGATTATTGAGCATAGAGTGATACAAGGAGCAATTACAAAACGGTGACAATTGCCTTAAAAGTTAATGGGACACCTTACCAAATGGAGAAAAAAAAAAAGATAGTAGGTCAATGGATGGCTGAATGATACAACATCTGATGGATAATGAGTTATGGTCGCATGGAGAGCCATGTAACAAAACAGTAGGTAAGAGAATAAATGACAGGTGTGTGGGGAACTGAAGGACATAATGGTGAACGAGGGGATGGGCGACAGGAACATGGAGGATGGAGTGAAATCATTGCTTCTTGGAATGAGTGAGAGGTTCATGGAGAACCGAGTGACGTAACGATGTAGAGGGGAATGAATAGCAGGTTCATGGAGGGAGGAGTGGCAGGTACATGGGCAACTGATGTGGTGATGTATAGAGTAATATATGACAGCGGCAGGAGTGGCTGGGAAGTGTGATGGTGCAAGGAACATGATTGACAGTGGCATGGAGGATCAACTGATGTCACGGTGTATAGGATAATTAATGACAGTTGCCTGGAGGACGGAATGATGATGTAGCGTATGGGGGAATCAAAGATAGGTACATTTGGGAATGAGTGCTATCCTAGTATAAAGGGGGATAGAAGATAGATACAGTGAAGGCGGAGTGATGCAATAGTTTTAGTGAAATGAGTGGCAGTACGTGGAGCACCGCGCAATGGACGGTATGGTACATAGGGGAATGAATGAGAGGTGTGTGGAGGGCTAGGTAATGTGATGGTTCTTCGGAGAGTGAGTGAGAGTTCTTAGGAGAACTGAGGAATGAAGGACTACACGATGCAATAAGGCATAGGGGGACGAGTGACAGGTGCAATGGGGACTGAGCGACTGACGCAGAGTGAGTGTATAGTGGAATGAACGGTATGCAGTGTCATGCATAGAGGAACAGGTGTAAGGCAAATGGAGGATTAGGTGACGTAATGGTGCACAAAAGAATGAATGAGAGGCACGCTGAGGAATGAGTGATACAAAAGTGGATAGAAGAGTGACGGGATACTAAAATGGGTGAAGAAATGAATGGTAGGTAGCTGGACAACTGTATAACATAATGGAGGGTAGGGGAAAGAATGACAGGTTGGAGTGACAAAATGGCAGGAAGAGATTGAATAACAGGCGCATGAAGGCTCAGTGGTACCGTAGTGGACAGAAAGCAAGTGAAAGGTACAGGAAGAACTGGATGGTACAGTTGTGGATGGAGACAAAGGGACAGGGATGAAGAGGAACTGCCTGGATGCTGGCAGATGGAGAGTGGCAAGTAGGTGAAGATGCGAGCAAACCAATGGCAGGAGGGAGAATGACTGAAAGGTGGGGAGGAACTGAACAATCCATGTCAGATGAGGGCATGAATGGTGAGTTTAGAGAGCTGGTGATGCAGTTTAAGACAGTGGAAGGAAGGGGGAGTACAGGAGGGTGGAAGGATTTAGGGGCCCATAGAAAATGAATGACATGTGCACGGAAGACTGTATGATGCGGAGGTGAACGGAACAAATGAATAAGTGGGAGTTGGAGAGCTGAGAGTTACAACGGCAAGTGGGGGATCGAGTGACAAGTATCTGGACTATCAAGTGGCACAACAAAAAAAATGGGGGAGGGGGATGGATGACCAGAATATAGGTGACTGAGAGAATGGTGGGTAAGGAAATGGGTGACAGGTGTGAAGAGATATGGTACAGTGAGAGATGGAAGGATGGAAGCTCCCTGGACAAGTAAGTGATGATGCCTGAGAGGGAAACTAAGACAATGGTAGATAGAGGAAAGTGGTAGCTGTGTGACCTTAGTCATACAAAGACAGGCTAGGGGGTGAGCGGCAGGTGTGTGGAGAACTAAATAAGGAGATGGCAGCTGGCTGTTTGAATGACAATTATGGGGAAGACAAACATGCAAGGAGGAAATAGTTGAAGAGAGAATGGTAGGGAGGAAGGTGAATAAAGGTAAAGATAAAGAATTGCACGGCATATGCATGGAGCACTAAGTGATCAGTACTCAAAGAGGGAAATACATAGCATGTGGGTGGAAGGACCAAACGGTACAATGATGAGATAAGAATGAATGCCAATTCTATGGAGGACCACATGATGCCATGACAATTTAGAACAATGGATTATACATGTCCAGTAACTGTGTGATAGATACAATATCAGGTGCAGGAATGAATAATGGAGGAATGGAGGTTCAAATGTGACAGTGATTGATGGGTGAAGGACTGTATATGTGTAGAAAACTGGACGGTGCAATAGTTAGCGGGGTGAGATGACAGGTTTGCGGTGGACTGAGAAATGCAAGGGTGGCAATTGATGACAGGTTATGTGTGAGAAAGTGATACCCCGTGTCAGAAAGAGGAGTTTCGTGGAAGAATGTGTGATATGACAGTGGGCTGGGACCACGAGAGGTGCTTGTGAGGCAGTGAGTGAAGCAGTGGCTGATGGGAAATGAAGGGCAGGTACATGAAGGGCTGAGCAATACAGTGGCTGGTGAAGAAACGAATGACAGGAAGGCATAGAAACTAGTGATGATATGTTAGATGGAAGGATGAATGGCAGGTTCACAGACGATGAGTGACAGTGTCAGATGCAGAATGGTTAGTGCAAGGACGACAGTGTGCGTCAAGGGAAGAAGTTGGATGGCAGGTATTTGTAGGGCTCTGGCAGTGCAATGTTGGGTAATGAAATGAAGGTCCATGGGCATGGAGGCCTGGATGGTGACCGGCTAGTGGAGAATGGAGTGGGTGGAGGTGACAGTACCAGATGAGGCAATGAATGGCAGACCCACAGAAGATTGAAAGATATGATGGTGGGTGGCAGAATGGTTGAGTAGCTGTGTGAATAAATAATATGTGCATAGGAATGGGTGGATAGAGGTGTCCATAGTAAGTACATGGACAGCCATTACTAGGATAGCTACTATAGCCTGAATCACCTCCTGTTCCTAGTCTTCCCTCTCTGGTCTTCGTAGGTTAGCTAACCCAGGACAGAGCAAGTGAATGTGGCAGGTGCCTGGATGACCTTGCCTCTCATCTCATTCTTTTTTTGAGAGTGCTAGGCTAGCGTGCCTCTGAATGTCTAGGGAGACATGTCTGCGATGCTGCCTCAGATTAATAGCCCCACTTCCCTGTTTACTCCATGGCATCTGTAAGCACGATGTTTGCCAGAGAGCCTTGAGTTGAGTGAGGAGGGCCAGGCCGAGGACTAGGAAGGACGTGGGGAAGCCAACCTGTCTGCAGGTATCTCCTACATCCTCAGCATGATGGATGCCAGCCTGGATATGAAGAAGTAAGAACCTGCTTGCTCCTGGTGTCACTCATCACCTGGGCTTGGCTCTGAAGGCTCATTAAATGGCGAGTTGGGGCTCAGAGACACACCATGACCCTTGGGATGACTTCCCAGTGAGAGTCTGAAGTAAGGAGACTCTACTTGCATGATGGTCTTCTATGCTCTCTACCTTTGTGAGCATTGCCTTGTCTGTCTCAGTTTCCTCATCTGTCGAGTGGAAAAGTGTTCCCACCAGCTCATGTGGAAAGGGGGGGGGGGATTAAGCTCCATCATTCCTCAGGCATCAGCCTGTCCCGTGGGTCCTGCTTCAGCTTTGTAGTTCTTTATGTGAGATGCCTACTCCATGCCAAGTACAGCACTGGACACTGTAGGTTCGGGGAACAAAGGCAGTTTAGACTTGAAGTAGAATGATCTGAATCCAGAAGGCTGAAATTGACTGCAGGAGAGGAGGGCAAGGGTGGGGGCTTGGAGGACTGGGGTGGGGAAGTTCCATGCTGGGTAAGGATGCTGTGTGTGTGCACGTGCATGTGTGTGCATGTGCATACATGTGTCTGTGAAGATGTTGTGCATAAGTGTGCATGAGTGTGCAAGGGTGCTTTGTGAGTGAGTGTGCGTGTGTGTGAACATGTGCATGTGAGTGCATGTGTATGTAATGATGCTGTGCATGCATGTGCATAAGGATGCTGTGCTTGTCTGCATGCATGTATGCATGTATGTGAGCATGTGCATATGTGTGTAAGGATGCTGCGTGTAAATGTGTATATGCATGCACATGCATACCCATATGTCTGTCAGTGTGTGAGTGTGTGTGTGTGTATGTGTAAGGATGATATGCATGCATGCATGTGTGCTATGTGCACATGTGTGCATGTGTGTATGTTTGTGTGTTTAGTTTGGTGGGTGGCTCAGGGCAAATAAAGGCTCTCACAGAGCTTAGCTGTGCCTACTTCACACTGAACTACACCAAGTATCTTGGTTTCCAGTACTGTTTGTCAAGGCTAGACCTTATCTTGTCATCTGGACTGTCCCCAGAGTCTCAAAGCATTCAGTTCAAACAAGGCAGAGTAGGTGCTTGAAAGAAGTGTGGACCATGACCACCTCAAAACCTGTGGTGAATGCTGCCCATTTTGTGAAAAGTTGTTCTCCGATCTGCTTCTGTCTTGGACAGGCAGGACTTCGTTGTCTGTCTGCAATAGGGCACGATCCCTAGGGATTTTCTCTGGAGGCCCCACCCCCGCCTGCAGACCCCAGTCCTAAACCAGTCACCTTCACTCCTATGCCAGCAATCTCAGCTTCAGATAGACTCGAGTTGAGGAAAGTGTGTGCTTCTTCCCTGTTCCCCAAAACCATAGCTAAAGAAGAAGACCCATGAGCCCACACTCCTTCCCCCATGACACACTAGCCTTTAAGTTGTCCTCCGCAGCTCTGCAGATGGCACCGGCCGTCTTCCTTTTTAATGACCCTAGAAGTAACCAACCTAGATCACAGATGTTACACAGGAAAAAAATGAACTGTGATAGAAATCCCATCTCTGGTACATTCTGCAAAGACGCTGACCATGGGACAGTTTTAGCTTGAACCTCCCACTGTGGGAGGTGATAAGTTTATACCAGTGATATATTATGCAAGCTCCAAGACCTTGTCCCCAAACAGAGAAAATTCTAATAAATCCCCTGTGCCCATGCAGACCCCCTTCAGCACCAACTACTTCCCCCTCTTGAACTCTTTCCTCTCAAGCACAGCTACCTTAGGACATGTGTGTGCATACATATGCATGTGTGTGCATGTATGCATGTGTGTATGTGTACATAAAATTAAGTATGTTTATGTGTGCATGAGTGTGTATGTTCATGCATGTGAATGTGCATGCATATGAGTGTGTATGCCTGCATACATGTGTGTGTCTAAATGTGCATGCAATTAGGTATGTGTATAAGTGTATGTGCATATATGTGAGAGAGAATGTGTGTATGTATGTCTGTTCATGTATGTATACATATATGTCTGTATGCATATAAAAGTGCATACGAATGTGTATGTTTGTGTGTATGTAAGTGCATGTTGTACACATGTAAGCATGTGTATGCATGTGTGTTTTCAACCTTTTCAAAAAAATCTGTAAGAAAACAATAAAAGCAAAATTAACATTTTCCTCTTTCTCAAGTGGCCGTCATTCTGTACTAAAGACAGCACCCTTCTCTGGGGGTCAAGACAACAGTTGTGTTTAGTTCCTCTTCCCTTGACACCATTTTCTTTGGAGTTTAAAACATTGGCAGCCTAGGTCCAGAACTGCTGATTATATCAAGAACGTATACCTCAGTAAGAGCTGCCCCAAGCTTTTGTTTGGTTTGGTTTGGTTTTTTAAATAATGCTGCAACATGACTGTGCTTGCCCTTAACCCCAGCCCTCTCACAGTGTCACCCACCTCTTGTGACGAGTCAACAGTTTTCTGTGCTGGTTTTATTACAAGGAACAAGCCTGAACACCAAAGCCACTGTTTCAGAGCTAGATCACAGAAGGCACTTTTGTGGGGCGAAGCTTCCCCCCCCCTCGGCTGTCATGGGCAATATTCTTGCCTTGCAGCAAATATACCTGCCCCCAGAACACATCTGTATATCACCACCACAGTTCAAAGACAGAAATGACAAAATGGCCACTGGCCTCTTCTCCAACCTGGAAATGCCGCAGGCTGGGGATTGGGGCTTTGGGGCTATCAGGGGCAAAACTGGTTAAGTGAACAACAAAAATGCGACTTCCTTCCCTAAAATACAAAAAAAAAAAAATGTAACCCAATTTAGCACATATTTAAATAAAGCAACTCTTAAAAAGTCTTTCCAAGCAAGAAGCAAAGACAGTCTGTCCCGGGCTGGAGCTTCCTGTTGCATATGGCACCCTGAAATCCTGTGTCCTTCTTTTTCTCCCTCCAACAACACAGAGCTTTTCAGACACACACACACCCAAAAATCATGGGGAAATTAGAGGAGGGGTCCAGTAGAGGAAGATAAGTGAGGGGGGATCTTATCAGGGACAGGGGCAAAAGAGACATTCTGGTCCTCGTAGGTCCAAAGGGATCACCCAAGTTATTCAGCCATAACAGGGCAAGTGGCCAGCCAGAGACACCATTCTGCATCCTGCCGGAAGGACATCCACCACATCCCCTAGGATGAAGTGTCGCATTCACATTCTCACAGGTCTCAACGTGAAAATCTAGAGGTGTCTCCCAACCACCAGCCTCAGTGAGGGTGCAGCCATAAGATTCAACCAGAAACTGCTCTGGACAGTCACCTGAATGCGGGATCTATAGGCAAGTACCAGAGGGACTTTTTTCCCAGAGGGGTTTAAACTCTCTCCAGCTTTCAAACAACATCCAGACTCTTCTGGTCCACGCTCAGTCCACAGGAGCAAATAAGCACTGCTGTATCCAACCCACCAGGACTGCATTGCAGGTCACCTGCTGCCACCCCCATCCCAAGCACAAAACAGAAAACTCTTCTCCCAGGCCCTAACATGCTCCACAACTCAAAAGAAAAATAACGGGTGCTGGATTCTTGGTTCCCAAAATGTTCCCAGGTGAGGAAGGATGCGTGCCACCCCCTCCCTAGCCCCATAAGCAGCCTCCTGTCACCTTGGTTCCCAGCCAGCTTTGTCCCAAATTCCCCCAAGAAATAGTAAGTATAAGGCTTGGAACCCACTCAGGGAAGCATAGCCAGCACAGGGGCGTTCAGTGGGTGGGTGTCTGCTGTAGGATTATTTTTAGCGCTCCACACTTCGCAAAAGTGTCGCCTCCACCCTCAAGACAACAGCAGTCTGTCTCTGGGAGTTCACAAGCCTGGCCCAGACACCAGAGCAGTGTGGGGCACCAGACAGGATCCCTTGGAGAAGTGAGATCATATCCCAGAGGATAGAGACACAGAAACTGGGGCTGTCTTGAACCTGAGGAGCCCCCACCCAGCCTTGCTCAGTGTGTGCTACCTCCACTCCCTCCCTTGGACTCCTCCCTGTCTCCCAGGTGCCTGGTGGAGGCACACCCACCCCTTACCTATAGTTGTGATGACGGTGATGGCGAAGTAGAAAGAACCCGCGAATTTCCACTGGACACCAGCGCGGTGAGGCTCAGATTGCAGGATTACCAGCTCCAGCTGTTGGTAGTCGTCAGAGCTGATGTTGTACTTGCCTCTGATGCGGACCTCTTCGGCTTTAAGTTTCTCCTCCTCGCGCATCTCATGGTCAGACTCTAGGGCGTCGAACACCGCGGCACCCACCAGTAGGTAGGTGAAAGTACAGGCAATCAGGGACAGGGTACGCACGTTCTGCCGCTTCATGGCCGCGAAGAAGGAGCCGCCAAATGGGAAACGACCCAAACCTCGCGTGTCCCAATGCAGCGCTGCGCAGACGAAGCCTCCTCTGCGATGGAGTCTAAGTTGTAAGCGGTGGTAACAGCAGATGCCGCAGCTGATGCTGGAAATTTCGGAATCATCTTGGGGGTCCTCACTGTCAAGAACTTGACCACCTTCAGGCTGAGGGCCATCCCCGGGTGCCACGGGCCCCTGGGATTCAGCAGCTTCAGCCGACTCCCCGGACTCTGCGGGTTCTGCGGGCGCAGCGGACGCCCCGGGCTCGGCAGGCTCGGCGGACTCCGCGGGCGCAGCGGGTTCCACAGGCGCAGCGGGTTCCACGGACTCAGCGGCTTCCGCGGGACCTACGGGTTCCGCGGCTTCCGCGAGCGCAGCGGGTTCCGCGGGCGCAGCGGGTTCCGCAGGCCCAGCGGGTTCCGCGAGCGCAGCAGGTTCCGCGGGCGCAGCGGGTTCCGCGGGCCCAGCGGGTTCCGCGGGCGCAGCGGGTTCCGCGGGCGCAGAGGGTTCCGCGGGCGCAGCGGGTTCCGCGGGCGCAGAGGGTTCCGCGGGATCAGCGGGTTCCGCGGGTTCCCCGAGCGAAGTGGATTCCGCGGGAACAGTGGGTTCCGCGGGAGCAGCGGGTTCCACGGGAGCAGCGGGTTCCGGGGGTGCAGCGGGTTCCGGGGGCTCTGCGTGCACAGTGGGCTCACCCAGTGCAGTTGATTCCGCGAGTTCAGTGGGGTCCACCGGCTTGGTAACCACCACCGAGAGGTGCGAGATGGTGGGCATGTTCATGGCATTGCTAGGGCGCGGGGGCCAGCGATTCTGGACCCGGGACATCCTATGCCAGGCCTGGGTCAAGCGGTTTGCCCCATTGCGGATGGTCGTGCGGATGGATAGCCCAAGCTCGTTCCGCATGGACTGCCTGGCCCTCGGCACCTCGCCCCTCGAGCCCGCGGCCTCGGCTAGACCAGGATCAAGATCCGAAGCCGGGACAGAGGGCGACCCGGGGAGTGGTTCCGCATCCCTCTGGATGCGTTCCCCGGCTAGCGGGGCCCAGCTAATCGCCTCCAGGGTGGCGGCTGCCCCGCGGGGACCTACTTCTCTCTCTAGCTTTCTTCACCCCCTTGGGTTGGGGGAACAGAAAAGTTTGCTAAGGGAGGTCTATAGAATCCCTGCAAGCAGGGAGAGAGTCAATCTAGAACGAGCAACCGGCAAGAAAGCCCGATGCCTTAAGGTCCGAACGCCCTGTGCCCACCTGGGCGCGCGGGGCACGCGGGGTGCCCGCCGCGCGAGAGCCGGTCTGCGAAGTTTGTTCCACTCAGTCTTTGAAGCTCAGGAACAGGGCGAAGCCCAAGACAGGATCCGCGACGGAGCTACCTCGGGGGCGACGAGGGAACTGCGCGGCGGTTGCCGGCCAGCCAGCTCCTCCCCGGGCGGCGGGCGAGGTAGCGGCGGCGGCAAGAGACGTCCCGCGGACCTGGAGGAACTGAAGGGGAGGAATGGGGACAGGCAAAGTGCGTCAGCCGCCGGAGGATCCCGGGACTCTGGCGTCCCGGAGTCCAGAGAGGCAGCCGCCGCTCTGGTCTGCCTGAGGCGCAGTGCGTGCGCGCCGGAGGGAGCCCGAGTGTATGTATTCGCGGGTGTGCGTGCGCGCGTGTTTGCGTTTGACGGCCCCACTCCGGCGGGAGGGACGCGGGGCGGGGGAGGCGGGCAGTCTACTCCTAGGACCAGCTTCCCTCCCTCCTCTCCTCTCCTTTTCTCCCTCCCTCCCTCCTGCAGTCTCTGGGTCGCGCCACCTCCCGCCTGGTCCCCAGCCAACTGGCGAGGTGGTGGTGGCAGCTCCTGCAGCAGACCTAGTGCTGTTCAGGGTGCACCCGGTGGAGCCCAGGAGTGATGGCCAGTGGGGGAGGAAGTGGGGTAGAACTGGGTGCCGCCAGGATGCGGGGGATGGGGGGCCAACCGCTAGAGGGTTTGGGCTGGGGATGGCTTGTCTCCCTTCTAGCACTGTTCCCCTAAGAGCGTGCACAACCTTGGCAGAGTAGAGAGTTTGAGGGACCCGCAGCTGAAGATAAGAAACGAATTAGGCCAGTGGAGGCAGATTAGCCTCTTAACAGAGAAAACGGAGCGCGGGGAAGAGAAGGAAAGGAGGGAATAGCACTTAGGACTGCAACGGCAGTGGCCACACACACACACACACACACACACACACACACACACACACACACAC
>OU015748.1:74964667-74983233 GCA_907169655.1 Acomys percivali | reverse complement strand
GGGAGGGAGGGAGGGAAGGAGGGAGCGAGAAAGGGGGAGGGAGGGAGGGAGGGAAGTGCCTTGCTTCTGGCTGATGCCACTGCTAGCCCTGGGAAGTTTCTTTCTTTTTTTTTTTTTTTTTTTTTGCTGAGAAGGAGCCAGAGCTGCCAATGGCTCCCTGGACATTGTGAATCCTTGTGAGTGCCAAATGCTTTGTCACAATCATATATCCATCTTTGAATGCAGGCAGAGAGTACAGAACCATCACCACTTTCCATGGGAGAAAGTGAGTTTTCTCAGGGCCCCTCCTCCAGGGAGGAGCTGTATGGAGTCTTCCCACCATGGAGTTTTGTGATGGTTAATACAGTTTGTCGACCTGACAGGACCTAGAATGGCCTAGCCTTTGGCCACACTTGTGAGGTATTACCTACATTAGGTTAATTGATGTAGGAAGGTACACCTTGATTGTAAGCAGGGGCATTCTTTGCACTGGAGTCCTGGGCTGGTTAAAGGGGAGAAAACGAGCTGAGAGCGTTAGCATTTATCTCTGCTTCCTGACTGTGGATGGAATATGTCCAGCTACCTCAGCTCCTGTCACTATGCTGTCCTTGTCATAATGGGCTATCTACCTTGGAACTGTGAGCCAAAACAAACCTTTCCTTCCTCAAGTTGCTTTTTCCTCAAGGTATTTTATAATAGCAGCAGGAAAATTAACTGGTACAAGAACAGGACCGCCTTCCAGCCTTGGCTATGCTCCAAAGCCATGCAATTTGTACAGTCAGTAGTCCGCTTTCATTTCAGCCTTCCAGCAGTGTCAGTCCAGAGAAAAGCACCCCATTGTAGGGCAGGCAGCTCTTCTTGGTAAGTGAGTAAGTTCTGTGGCTATACCATTTCACCAACCCTGGGTTAAACAGAGCAGAACGTGAGTCTTCTCAGAGACTTTGATCTGCTAGCAAGGACTGCCATCACCACACAGTAGTATTGTGATGGGAGTTTCCCAGACTCAATGATGGAACTGCCTATGGGTGAAGCAGCACCCGGTCCTTTGAACAGACTCACCTTGAACATCCATGCTGCAAGTCCACCAGCAGGGCAGACTCACTCTCCTGCGCCATGGCCTTCTCCACTAGAGAAAACCAGATTAGTATATATTCAGGTTTCTTTAGGTGGCCTGATTCTCTGCCCATCTGGCCCATAAATATCTATATTGCATTCCCCTATGGAGCCCAAGTTCCTGCCAGGATCAACTGGAGCCTGGCAAGTGAGGGTGTCTTGACATATAGAGGTGCTTGTCTCTATGTCTTTAATCTGAGTTCAATCACCAGAACCCCCATGGTTGAAGAAGAGAACTGACTCCTACAAGCTGTCCTTTGGATTCTCCCTGAATATACATTGTGACATGCACACACACACACACACACACACACACACAAGCACTACCACCATCACCACCACCACCACCACAACAAGAAAATAACAGTAATCAACAAACGTGCTCGCTGAGATTTCTCAATGTTGTCAGTATTCTCAATTCCCCAATAAAAAGACACAGAATTAATGAATGGATGAGAAAATGGGATTAAAAAAAAAAAACCACACTTTAGAATAGAATAGCCTCATGTTAAAAGATGAAAAAGGATAATCCAAGCAAATGGACCTTAAAAAGTAGGTATATCCATTTTAATATCTGACAAAATAAAATTCACACCAAAAGTAATCTTAAGAGAGAGAAGGACACTAAATACTCAATGGAAAAATCCATCAAGAAGCCATTGAAATTCTTAACATCTATGCACCAAACACAAGTGCACCCAAATTGATAAAAGAAACACTACTACAGCTTAAATTAATACTGACCTTCACACACTGACAGAGGCCTCAGTACCCTACTGTCACCAATGGACAGGTCATCCAGACAAAATCTAAACAGAAATACTAGAGCTAACTGAAGTTTACAAACCCAATGGAGCCAAAAGATGTTTACAGAACATTTCACCCAAACTCAAAAAAATATACCTTCTCTGCACCTCATGAACTTTCTTCCAAATTGACCACATCATTGGACACAAAGCAATTCTCAAGAAATAAAGGAAAACTGAAATAACATTTTGCATACTATCAGATTAAAGCCAGAGAGGGATAACAGAAATCTTAAAAACTCAAGGAAACTGAGAAACCCTCTCCTGAATGAAAAATGAGCAAGACCAAAATTAAGAAAAAATTAAAGGCTTTCTATAATTAAATGAAAATGAATACACAGCATACCCAAATGTATGGGACATAAGGAAGGCAATTCTGTCTAAGGGGCAAGTTCATAACACTAAGTGCCTAAATAAAGAAGTTCAAGAAATCTTATACTAGTAACTTAATACCAAACACAAAGACTCTAGAACAAAAAGAAAAAATCACACACAAAAAGAGTAGATAGCAACAAATAATCAATAAAATAGAAACAAACAAAATATACAAAGAATCAATAAAATAAAGTGTTGGTTCCTTGAGAAAATCAATAAGACTGGCAAACTCATCCAAATTAACTATAATGTAGAAATAGATTGTCCAAGTTAACAAAATTAGAAATGAAAAATGGGCCATAACTACAAACACTGAAGAATTCCAGAGAATCAGGACATACTTTAAAACTCTGTACTCCCCGAAATTGAAAAATCTAAAAGAAATGAATAATTTTCTTGATGCATACCACTTACCAAAGTTAAATCGAGATCAGATAAGCAACTTAAACAGACCCATAACCCTTAGTGACATAGAAGCAGTGATTAAAAGTCACCACCAAAAAACATTCAGGGTTAGATGGCTTTAGTACACAATTCTACCAGACTTTGAAAAAAAAAAAGTTAGTGTCAAAAATTCGTGAGTTATTCTACAAAATAGAAACAGAAGGAACATTGCCTATTTTGTTTTACAAGGCCACAATAATCCTGACACCCAAATCATATAAAGACCAATTAAATAAAGAGAGTTACGAACCAATTTCCCTATATACATAGATGTAAATTTTCTCAATGAAATACTTGCAAAGTAAATCCAAGAATAAATGAAAAAGATCATCCACCATGATCAAGCAGGTACAAATATCCAAAATGTTAAAGAATTTAAAAACTAGATATCAAAACAAATAGCCCAATTAAAATGAGATTTAAATATAAACATAATTCTTAAAGGGAAATTCAAATGGCTGAGGAGCACTTAAAGAAATATTGAACATGCTTAGTCATCAGAGAAATGCAAATGAAAACTACTTTGAGATTTCATCTTACACCTGTCAGAATGGCTAAGTTCAAAAAAATACCAAAGACAGGTCATGCTGGTGAGGACTAGAATAAGGGGAACACTCACCCATTGCTGGTTGGAGCACAAGGTTCTACAGTCACTATGAAACTCAGAATGCCAATTCCTGAGAGAGCTGGAAATCTGTCTACCACTCTTGGCCATGCACCCAAAGGACTCTTCATCCAACATCAAGGACACGCTCAGCCATGTTCAACCAACATGCTCAACCATGTTCATTACTACTCTATTTGTAACAGACTGAAATTGGATAAACCTCCCTAGGAAAGGGGAAAAATAATTATGGGTAGATGGGAGAAAGGAGACAGGAAGTTAAGGATCATGTGGAAAGAGAAAGGGAAAAGGGAGTTGAGGAAGGGAATATGGGGAAGGACAGCTAAAACTAAGGAACATTTGAGGGGTGGTATGGAAACTAAATACAGAAGAGGCTTCCTAAATTATATGCATATATGAAGGCAATCTAAAATAAATCACCAAAAAAAGCAGGCAGACTGGACAACTCTTGTCACCAAATGAAGTTCCCTGTACCAGGATTGGATTGATCTAATTGACTTGTGGGCCAAAAGGGTTCCATGGGAACCCCCCAAAAATTCAGGCTGTTGACAAGACTGTGGGGTACCTCCACAAATTGACAACAGGGCCCCATTGCTGAAGACAACACCTGCATGACTCAGTCAGCATGGGAAAAGTCAATCTGGTGTCTACTTGGAACTTTCACCCTTACCTGCTAGCATCTTTGTTATAGGAAGGGTCTCTAAATGTTAGGAAAGTGGAAACGTAAACACTGCATGCCCAGCAATAAGTGGTCAACAGAAATTGTGCTCAGTGGTATCTTTGAAGGTTCCTTGTCTCTCAATGTCATGTCAGGTTTTTCCTCTTTTTATCTTTTTTAAAAATTTTATTTTTTCTTCTCTCCTTTTATTTTACAGTTTCTTTGCATATATATTATGGCATCCAGTTTAGTGTTTTTATGGGATTCCTGAGTGTTTGGATAAGTGGGTCTGTTACTTTTGCCTTCTCAGACTCTTTTTCTCCTATTTGCATTGTTCAATTATGATGTGGTTTTTCTTTTATCTTATTATATTATATTATATTATTATTCAATAGAGGCCTTTTTGTTTATTAACAGGAGACAGAAAGGGAGTGGATCCAGATAGAAGGGGAGGTGGGGAGGAACTAGGAGACGTGGAGGGAGGGGCAACCAAAATCAAGATGTATTATATGAGAAAAAAACTATTACCAATAAAAGAAAAAATTCTCAAAGGATTAATAAAAATGTTATTTAAAACAACAACAACAAAACCTAAAACTAGTTGATTGAGAAGTTACTAGGAGACCCAAAGAAAACAACCCAATCAAGATTCCTAGTCTTTAGCTGGGAGATGAAATAGGATCCATTTAATAAGCTAAAACCATCAGACAATAATATCTGGGAAGAACTACCAAGACAGACAAAAGAGTTTACCCCTTGCTAGAGGCTCTTGCCTGTTCCCCAAAACACCTTCCAAGCTCCCCAACATTAGAATTGCTATGTCCCTGGATGAAACTCCAAAGCCCACTCAGACTGTGGAGCAATGATGGCTTCCAAGTCAGGCCTCGGCCATGGTGGCCATGGTGCCACCCTTCGGCAGGTGGCTCTGAGTTGTTTAAGAAAACAAACTCACCTTGATGGGGAGGCCTGGTGGCACTCAGAGGAAGGATAACAGGCTACCAGGAAGAGACTTGATACCCTGTGTTGTTTTGTCTGTTTTCTTTTGTTTACAAGACAGGGTTTCTCTGTGTAGCCCTGGCTGTCCTGGAATTCACTCTGTAGAATAGGCTGACCTCAAACCCAGATCTTCCTGCCCCTGCCTCCCTAGTGCTGGGATTAAAGGGTGCACCACCACAGACTGGTTTGGTTTTTGGGGGAGGGCTTTTTGAAGGCCTTTTCCTCTCCTCTGCCAATTTCACTTTTTTGTGGCAAAAGGTATTTTTGTAAATTCATCTGAGGTGGCAACAGCTTGCAACATGATTTGACATCCCTATACACACCCCTGCTATTTTGAGGATTCACAAGTGTATTGTTTATATCTTTACGGGCATTGTCAACTCCTAAGAAAAAAATAAGATGAGCAAAGGCTTCCAGAGGGTTCCAAAAGCTCCTCTACTTCCAGTTCTTTGGTCTCCTCTTCGAGGAGGCAATCCTGGGCCCCTAACCTGGTTCTAAAACACCACCCCAGCTGTCTTCCATTTTAAACAGCTTCTTCCTTCAATATAGCAGTTACTTCCCTCTGCACTTCCAAAAGATAGGGAAGAATGTACATATAATCCACCTATGTTCCCATCCCTGGTATAATGCCCAGACTAGACCAAGAGAAACATTGACCAATTAGAATTGAGACCCAGTGACCTGTGGGAATCCAGACACATGGCTGCTATAGTTTCTCCATCTTTGAATTGTTCTTTGCTGTAGATGTCACCTATGAGTGATACAAGGTGGAGGGTGATTCACAGAATCAGGAAGTGAAGATTTAAAGGATCACCCAGGGTCATCTTGGATTGCCATTGTCCCAGAGAGCTCCTCAGCAGAGAGAATGTTAGACTGTGGCCTCCAGGCTGAAGGATGGGTGAATGCCCATCTCCCAGAATTGCAGTGAGCGAAGTCTGAGGATGTGCCTGTTATCAGCAAGAGCTTGCCCACGCTTTGCCTCTCTTCTTATCTGTCCAAAGACAAGTTGCCAGTTGGCTCTTCTCTCTATGACAAACCAGGACAACATGGCACACAGAAGCCCAGGCCTGCCTAATATCGCATGCAACTTCCTCAAGGTACCCTGAGGTCCCCTAGGGCAACTAATTAGTCCAGCAACCCAGTTTTTGTCTCCAGTACCTATTATAGGGTACTTATGACCCAGCATTAAAGCCAACAAAATCTATGCCTTTATGGAAAAGGTGTTCTCATGGCACAGTAAACAGTAACTGAGCTTTCCAATTGGGTAAATCCTAAGAGGCCAAATGAAGACAGAGTTTGTATGTGTAATGTATATGTGGCAGGTGAGCTAGTGGAAAGATTCCCCTGAGAACAAGGTACTTGAATTAAAGCTTGGGTGACAGGTCAGAGGAATCAGCCATTATAAACACTCTGAGCAGGAACCCAGAATGCTTACAGAGGAGCAAAAGACAAATAGAGGCATGATGTGGGCATCCTTGGAAAGTAGTGAAAGACAGCGTCAGGGGTCAGGCCATGTTTAGCCTCTGAGGGGGTAAGAAGCAAGACTAGATACATGAATATCCACAAATGCTACACACATGAAGGAGGAAGACCAGCGTATAGGTACCTCTCTGGATAGCCAGGCATCTCAGCACCCACGTCCCTTAGTATTGACACCACAGAGCGGGCCTGGAGATCTCTCTGATGGTAGTTCTGACTCAGAAGAAGAAAAGATCCTGGAAATTGGGGGTCAATTAAAACAGTAATTGTTCTAACTCTGATGGCTGTAAAAATGCTGAAGACAATGTGTCACAGGTGAGAGACCCTAGTCACCTTGACACCCATGGTTCCAGTCACAGGGACCAGAGATACTAGAGTGCATTTGGTGACATCCTAGCAGCTGCTTATGGTGATGACTGGTGTCCAGTACCTAAGTCTTACCTAGGTACTTACCTCTCAGTAAGAGTCTAGGCCTGCTCAGGACAAAAGTGAGGAGGCACTTACACTCACCTGCAAGCAACTCAACATGGGTCTCTTTCCACAGTGGATTTTCTCTCTCCAACAGCACCATGAAAAGCTGGCAGGAAAAAAAAAGATTTACAATAAGGCTCAGGAGCCAGAGCCTGTGTGAACCTCCACTCCTTCTCACTTTCTACTCAGAAAACATGGGCACCAAGGTGTGGTCCCCACATTACTAGCCTCTTCCAACAACCTCCTTGTTCTCTCTTCCAAACATCCTCCCTAGTACCTATTCATTCTCACCTCAGCATCTTACCCTAAGGACATCTAGCAGCCCAGTCTGAGTGCTGGGATATGCTAAAGAATGCATACAATGTTGGATGAGCCCAGAGCCAGACAGGACAAGAGACTTGAAGAAAGGATCACCCTATAGCCTATCTGGTTCTCAGTCCACCAACACAGATAGATGATGCAACAATAGGAAACACTGCTTAAAAATTAAAAGTAAGTGGCTTAAAGGGGCAAAGGTGTATTTCTTGTCTGAGTGTCAGCAGGTGGTTGTGCTAATGGAGATACCCTTACCTCCAGG
The DNA here is from genome assembly GCA_907169655.1 of Acomys percivali. Classification (NCBI taxonomy): domain Eukaryota; kingdom Metazoa; phylum Chordata; class Mammalia; order Rodentia; family Muridae; genus Acomys; species Acomys percivali. Next base: position 74,975,710 of record OU015748.1, on the reverse strand, counting down.
CTAGGCTCTCCCTGGCCTTTCCTCAACAGGGAAAAGGAAAGTGGCAGATCTGGTGCTATTTCTGGAAGCTTCTACCCCATTACCCAGCATCTGCTCTGAATACATTTTATGGCTACAGCATGTCACATGGCCAGGCCTGGGCTATGCATTGTGACCTTGGGGTGAGCAACCTGTCTTCTGTTCTCACATACACAGGGAAGCCAAAGGGGAAAACTGATGGTTCATATACTTGCATGTGACTGACATCCACATATGAGGCAAAGGGCTCCAGAGAAGACCCAGGAATGTGTGAGACAGATAAAGACCAGGGAATGAAGAAAGAATGGAGTGAGCAGAAGTCCTGGCCATGTGGATGAATTCAACCTAGATGAACAAGAGTAGACTTGTCTCTAACTGTAGCCAATGTGCTAATGGAGGACTCCAGAAATAGAAGGGAGATTCTAATGATAGTCACTCTACAAATGCCAAAGCTCAGCAACCTTTGGGATGTGTGTGGGGGCTGATAAGTACAGAGATTTCACCCCTGAGCAGGGAGCAGAGGATGAAAATAGAATAATTCTAAAAGTTTCATCTTTGGGGATCAAGGAGAAAGGTTAGGGGGGAATATAATACTGGGCTTATGAGTAGCAGGCATTTTGCTCTTAAATGACAGCAAGAAGCTGTTTGGTTACACAGAGAGGCATAGGTGGTCCTTAAGGTAATAGAAAGATCTAGAAGGGACTTCCAAGGTGAGAAATAAGGAAATGGAAGTAAAGACTATTGGATCAACATGAAAAACAAGGAAAGAGAAAGAACAAGATGGCATAAAATAAACGATTGGTGAGAGGAAAGTATAGGGATTACTTTACATAAAATCATTAGGTAAGTTTAACATGGGAAGCACACCTGTAACCTCAGCACTTGGGAGACTGAGAGAGAAGAATGGTGAGCATCAGTCTGGCCAGTTATCCAAGCAAAACCAATGAAACAATCAATAGGTTAGTATAAAATTGGAAAGAATGGAAGTGTCCCACTAAACAAGAGACAGTGGACCTAGAGGGATTAACACAGTCAATAGAGTGTTTGCCTTGCAAACATAAGAGCCTGAGTTCAATCTCTGGAACCCACATTTTAAAAAGCCAGGCATAATGGAAAGTTCTTGTAATCCAAGAGCTAGGAAGGCAGAGACAAGCAGATCATCAAGGCTCACTGGCCAGCCAGGCTAGCCCATTTGGTGAAGTCTAGCCCAGTGAGAGACTCTGCCTCAAAAACACAAGGTGGATAGCTCCTGAAAAAACAATGCCTAAGACTGACCTGTGTCCTTCACACACACACACAAATATATACATAAAAATAATTAATAAAAGACAGACACTTTTTCTTTATTTCTTTATTTGTTCACTTTATATCCCGATTGTAGCCTCCCCCATGGTTGCCTCCAATCTCACCCTCCTTCCCTCCCTCATACCTTCTCCTTCCCTTCCTCATACCCTCTCCCTCCCCTAGTCATCAGAAAGGGGATCCCCCCTCCCCTAACATCTTACCTCAGACTATCAAGTCTCATCTGGACTGCCTATCTTCTCTTCCTCTGTGACCTGGCAAGGTTGCCACACAAGGAAGAAGTAATCAACGCATAGGACCAGAGTCCAGGTCAGAAGTAGTCCCTACTCTCCATATTATGGAGGCTGTGCTGCCTATCTACTACATCTGAGTACAGAGGCTGGGTCCTCGCCATGCATGATCCTTAGTTAGTGCATCAATCTCTGCAGCACCCTCCTCCTCCACCCAGATTTGTTGCCTCCATTGGTCTCCTTGTGGAGCTCCTGACGCCTCCAGGCCCTTCTATTCCCCAACTCTTCCATAAAACGCCCTGCATTCCACCCCAAAGTTTGGTTGTGTGTCTCAGCAGCTTCTTGGATCTCTTGCTGGGAGCAGAGGACCTCTATAGTGGACTCTCTTCCTGTTCCTTCTCTTCAACTAGACAGACACTTTTATACTGATTATAACCAAAAATAAACAAAAGGACAAATGCATTTACAGAAATACAGTCAACAATTTCTTTAAAATATTTCAAATAAAAACTAGGGAAATATTTATAGGAATAAAGTAAATGCTGGGTGTGGTGGCACAAGCTTTTATTTGCAGCACTTATCAGGCAGAAGCAAGAAAAATATCTATGCATTAAATTCCAGCTTGGTCTACATAGAGAGACTGTCTAAACAAAACTTAATAAAGAAAGTGAAAGTAAAGTAGTACTGGCAAATATCTGCCTCAGAAAAGTCAAGCACATTTAAATATATGAGTTAATTAGAATAGTCTACAATGAAGTAATACATAGCCTATACTTAAAAATAGAAGAACCCAAATATAAAATAAAGCTTAGGAAAGAAAAGACAACTTGATAAAAATAAAATCAGTTCAAGATAACTGCCCATTTCATTTGTCAATGGACACAAATAGCCTAGCCTGGTGGCACATACCTGTGTAATCCCAGCACTGAGGCATTGGCAGCAGGAGGACTAAAACTTCAAGGTCATTGTAGACTAAACAAATCCATAGTGAGTTCAAAGTCAGCCTGGGCTATCCATGACCCTGCTAACAACTAAACAAAAACAAAGGAGTCAGCAAATGAAGAAAGATGTTTAACCATTAATAAATATCCAGAACATATTGCCTGACCATTCACTTTATACTAGTTTGAGAAATAAAACTTTAAAAGTCATTTTTTATATGGTGAGGGAGGTTGAATATAGACATTGTTTTAGAAGACTATCGATATTGGAGTAATTATCTCATGTCCAATAATGCTGTGACAGAGATATGAGAAAAGACCTTTTTTTATTAAAAGGGGGACTTGAGCATTTAGTAGTGAAATGCCACAAAGTCTATACCTCAGGAAAGCAAACATGGCTGAGTGTGCACAGTCCCTGGGTCATTGGAGTGTGAATGGTGTTCATTATACTCATCTCTCTACTTTTCTGTACATTTGAAAACTTCAAGACAAACAAGAAAACCCAAATGAATGACATCAGCACTGGAAAATGTAAACAGTGAATGTGGTTATGGGATATACAATGGGGAATGTCACACTTCCAAAGGCCACTGGTAGTAACCAATATGGAACAGGACATGAAACCTTGCAAAATTTAGAACCACAAAAATCCAGGTTTTCGATGGATGCATATTCTGACTACACCCTGCATGAGTAACAGTAATTAATGAATAGGATTGGAAAAAACCTCAAAGAAAAGATACATAGAAAAAAATACAGATTTTTGAGGAAGCAAAGAAAAGAGAACACTATGCATTAAAACATAAGAAACAAGGTTAACACTTGCTTGTCTCAAGAAATTAGGAGAATCAACAAGAGCTAAGAAGGAGGAGATTCATAAGGACTGAAATTAGTGGAAGAAAAGAAATCAAGCTGGGCATACTGTTAATCCAGCACCCAGGAGGAGAAGCAGGGTGACAACTGTAAGTTCAAGGCCATACTAGTCTGCATTGAGATTCCAGGACAGTCAGGGATACATAGTGAGACTTTGTCCCATAAAAAAATAAAAACAAAAATGTGGAAAGAAGTAAATGCAAGAGCTGGTTCTTCAAAGTGGCTAATAAATTAGGAATAGGAAACTTCATGAGTGCAATTACAGAGAATAAAGAAAGAAGGGGAATAAAATTTGACGTGAGTGGAGTGAGAAAACAAACATGGTCAGCTTAACTGCAGAGAGAGTAGAAAATAAAAATAATTATGTACGAAGAAATAAGCAAGTATATGGTAATACATTGGAAATCTCAAGGAAAGGGACAATTTCCCAGTGAAAGTATGTTTCCAAAACCAATCTAGTAGAAATGGAATCTAATCTATAAATCAATAAGTAACTCTAATAAAATGGAAGATGTAATATACTATCTACCATAGATCTCAGTCACTGGAGATCAGCAAAAGGGACCAAGCTCAGGCAAGCTCACACTTGAGTCTTATCTAACTTCTACAGACCTAGTCACTCTCGTAGTGCTTAAACTATTTTAACTCCTGTAATTGCCTTATTCATTCCATATATCTAGGATAATTTTCATGCAAATAAGGCAAAATAATCTTAATTACAGACCAGGATACTTATGAATATAGGAAAAGAATCTAACATAAAATGTCAGCATAAGGAACCCAATGGCATATAAAAAGACCCCATTACCTTGTATAAATTTATTCTAGGAATTTTGTGTGCAGTTGATGATTCTTGACCTTTAAGACCATTTAGACTCTTTTTTTTGAAACAGAGTCTTACTGTGAAGTTCTGTGACCTGGAGCTCATTATGTAGCTCAGGCTGGCTTCAGACTCAAAGATCTGTCTGCCTCTGCCTCTGCCTCCTGAGTGCTTGGATTAAAGGTTTGTCCCACCATATCCAGTGGTTCCCTTGAGATATTTTGGAAACACATTATCACATGTCATTTTTCTGGCTTCTCTTGGCACAGCAAACATAGAACCTGTTAACCAATGGCCATTGGATCATTGAAAATCTGAAATAAGTAAGGCTGGACAGAGCTAAGATATACTCTGAGGCTTAGTAGTCACAAGAGGCCAAGGTTTTGTGTGGTAATTTTCCTTGGTTTATTTCCAAAGAAGACAATATAAGATAATACTGTTTTAACATCTCTGAAGTTCAAACATTCAATAAAAGTGATACCTTTCTGATGTGAAATCCACCAAGGAAAGAAAAGGCTTTGGAAATGTCCTTTTTTTAGTTGTACACATGACTGTCTCCTACTTTGGATTGCTGAATTCTCCCATTAAGAGATAAGTGACACAGTCCACACTGGGGTACCCCAGGGGCCCACTGCAATGGCGAGAGCAGAGTCTAGATCTGAAACTGGCAAGGCTAGCTGCAAAGTTCACCCTTTCATGAGTTCCCAAGGAAGTCAACTATGACTCCTGAGAACCTCTTCTTCAGTTCCTGTGCCTTTAAACAAAGCCAGAAAAGATGGGCTGAACATGAGATCCGGGATCAGGAGTCCTGAGTTCTATTTCACAGTTGTCTTCTAGCTTGGCGAGAGACGGGGGAATACAGCTATGTCTTTCGTTGTGCCCTTCCACCACCACCTCTAGCATTGGTTCTTAACCTGTGGGCTGCAACCCTTTAGGGGGTTCTAACGACCCTTTCACAGGGTCACCTAGGACCACAGAAAAACACAAATATTTATGAGTCATAAAAGTAGCAAAATTACAGTTATGGAATAGCGACAAAAATAATTTTATGCTTAGGGGTGGGGGGCACCACAACATAAGGAACTGTAAAAAAGGACCCCAAGCATCCAAAGGTTGAGAACAGCTATAAGGGTTTGTCGCAAAAGAAACCACCCGCGGGGGGGTGGGGGGGAAGAAAGAAAGAAACCACCCGCGGATCTCTGTCCTCGGTGCTGAAATAGAAACAGTCGGCTGCTGTCCATGGTCCTGGCATTGGATCGCTGTCCGAGGTTCTGAAGTCTCTACAGCTTGCTTCATCCCCTTTAGGGAGGTGCTTTCTGGGTGGCTACCAGAAGCAGGGTGTGTGTGATTAATCAGCAGGTATGAAATGACAAACTAAATTATAAAGGCGAAGGAAGGAGGGAAGTATTCTTTACTGTTTCCTAATTCCATGCCAAAAGACTTCCTTTTCCCCAAAGCTACGTCTGTACCAATGCTTGTCATCTGAATTGAGTATCACAATTTATGGACAAAGGCATAGAATTAAGTTTCCACTATACAAGTGAAGAAATGGAACATTATTTAATTCCCAAAGCTGAAGTTTCCTCCTCACAAACCTTATTCTTGTATGCCTTTGTGTGCTAACTTTTGTGTTCAGTATTTCTTTATCTTTTCCTCCTCCCCGCCACCCTTTTTTGTCTTTTTCTACTTGTGTACATATCTTTTGTAAATGCATTGGTTCACTTTTGAAGTTCCAAGTACCTGAAATTAAACTGATTGTATCTTTCTGTCCTTGTCTTTGTTGGAGTTTCGTTGCTTAAAGAGACACCATGACCATGGCAGTTCTCATAAAGGGGCTGGCTTACAGTTTTAGAAGTTTAGTCCCTTATCATCATAGTGGGAAGCACGGCAGTGTGAATGCAGACATGGTGCTGGAGGAGCCAGAAGTTCTACATCTTGAGCCATAGGCAGCAAGAGGAGACTGGATTCCACCCTAGGAAGAGTTTGGGCATAGGGGACCCCAAAGCTCATCCCAAAGTGACACATTTCCTCCAATAAGGCCACACATCCTAATAGTGCCACTGACCATGGGCCAAGCTTCAAATACTGAGTCTATGGAGGCCAAACCCATTCTAACCGCCACAGTCCTCTTCTTTGTGCCTTCAGCATTTTGGTTTTGTCATGGTACCAATCATTCCATACCTACCACTGTATAACATTCTACCACATGGGCATGTCACAATGTATATAACCACCTCACTCTCAATATGATGTCTGATTGTGTCCTTTTGCTAATAATTCTGCCATGAACATTCTGGAACATATTTTGTATTTCCAGAAAAGCTTGTGTGTTTGTTTCTGCTCTTGTTCTATGATTTAAAGAAAAAAAATGTCTTGACAAAAGCAACCCAAATGAGAAAAAAGTTTATTCTGGATTACAGTTCAGGATTGAGTCCATCATGATGGGGAAAACATGGCAGCAGAGACATGATTGATACTATCAAATCCATTATCACAAAGCAGAGGGCAGTGGGAGAATGCAGGCTAGTGCTCAGTTCATTTTCTCTGTCTAATACCACCCAGGACCTCCTGACCAGATAATGGTCCTACCTACAATTAAGATTGCTCTTCCCACAGCAATTAACATAACAAAGAGAATCCTCATAAGCATGTTCAGTGGCCCCTCTCTCAGGTTATTCTAGATTCTGTCAAGCTAACACTAACACAATGAAGTTTCATTAAGGCACAGTCTGTCTATGCCCCTCTCAATTGTACTGGCAGTGGCAGACTTCTGCTGCCACATCCTTTTTCCACAGCATTTATATCAGAAGGAATTAATGCTGGCATTTCAATGCTGGCTAATTCTTGTAAGAAGACTATCACCAAAAGAGTGACCCTGCAGAGGAAGAGAAGGCAGGAAGTCCTCAAGAGACTTGATAGGCTTGGATCAGATGGTAGAGGATGAGGGCTCCCCCTTTCTGAGGACTAATGAAAGGGAGAGGAGGGAGAGGGAGGGAGGCGGCTACAATCAGAATGTAAAGTCAATAAGTGAAAAAATTTTTTAATTTTAATTTTTAATTTGTTCACTTTACATGCCAATTGTACTCTCCTCCCAATCCCACCCTTCCTATCTCATACCCTCTCCCTCCCTCCCCTCATCGTCAGAAAGGGGAGCCCTCCTGCCTTAACATCTAACCTCAGCCTATCAAGTCTCATCTGTACTGCCTGTATCCTCTTCCTCTGTGGCCTGGCAAGGCCGCCCCACTAGGAGGAAGCGATCAACATGTAGGAGCCAGAGTCCATGTCAGAAGTAGTCCCTACTTCCCATATGGGACCTACAAGCAGCCAGAGTTCCCAATCCATAGAGCCACAGGCAGAGCAGATGAAGCATCCAAGTAAAAGAAAAAATAGTAACAGGGATGGCATCAAATCAGGCACCCATAATATCCAGGAGATATCAGCTGAATTCCTGATTGAGTTTTCTCACCATGAAGGAACTTCCATGGTTCTCTTTCCCACTGCAAGCACTTTTGTATTGTGGGACAAACAATAGTAATATCTTTTGGAAATGGTTGACCTTCTAGCTTTTCTCACAGGCATAATGTTTTGACTTTGGGGCTGTTTTGTTCTTTGTCTTCCTTATATCAGAGGTGAGGGGGTCAGTCCATCCCCAGGCAAGGGACCTTAGAATAAACTATAAGATAAACATGCTTCAGTCTAAAATGGGGGCAGAGGAGAGTCTGCTCCCAAATCTAGCTTCTCACTGGGCTCAAACAACACATTAACACACACACACACACACACACACACACACACACCAATATAACATTTATTACAATTATGTAAACACACATACATATATATATAGAGAGATAATATTTATTACAATTATGTAAAAACACACATATATATCAATATAATTATAACAATTATTCCATCTTTTCCCCACCAGTATGGGCAGCCAGTGTTCTCAGTAAACAAGAGCATATATGTGCACAGATCCACTTCTGGGGTTGTAACACATTGTGTATGTGAGAGAGTGAATAAATTGTGTTTACATGTGTGCAAGTATGTGGAAACAACAGGTCCACATCCATTGTCTTCCTCAGTCACTCTCTATATTTTGGGGTTGCATCTTTCACTGAACCTGGAGCTCAGTGTCTTGTCAAGACTGACTGCCCAGAAAGAATCCTCCTGTTACCATGTCCACAGCACTTGGATTGCAAGTGTGCATTCCCATGCCTGGATGTTTAAAGTGCGTTCTAGAGATCGAACCTGAGCCCTTATTCTTGTATGACAAACACTTTACTAATGTAACCATCTTCTCAGTTCTATTCCAGTGAATTTTTTTTAGAACTTTCTCTTAAAGAATTGTGGGCTATCATTGTACCTCTCTGTGGAAATTTTAGAATCAGCTTGTCAAGATCCACCTTAAAATTATTAAGGTTTCTATTGGCATAGAATTCAATCTATAGATCAGCTTAGCAAGAATTTGCATCTTTATGAGAAAGAGTCTCTCAGCCCATTTACTTAGCCGTGCTTTAATGTACTTCAATAAAGTTTTATAGCTTTCCCCTTAAAGTCTTACATATAAAAGAAAAGATTTATCCTGTGGTTCTGAATCAGTTTCCTGTTGGTGCCACAACCAGCAACCACAAACTTGGCTTAATACAACACAAATTCATTATCTTAGTGTTCTGGGATTGGAAGACAGAATGTCACTGAGCAAACATTGAGGTGCTGGCAGGAGTGTATTCACTGCAGATACTTCTATGGGCAGGGAAGGATCTATTTTCTGGGCTATCTCAGCTTCTAGAGTCTGAGGATCTTCTTGAATCATGGCCAAGTCCTCCATCTTCAAGGCCAAGGCTATGGGTTAAATTGTCTTCACATCACCCTCTCTGACTCTCTTTGGCCTCTTTTCCCCCCTTTAAGGACCCTTCTAATTCCCTTGATCCTGTCTGGATAATTTATCTTAAAGTCCAGTGATTGTCAACTATAATTTTATGTACACTTATAAATTCTCCTTTCGCATGTAATCTAATATATTCATGGGTTCTGGGAAATAGAGCTTAGCTGTCTTTGGGAAGGCATTATTCTGTCAACCATAGGCTCATTTTTTTTTTTATGTAGATCTGTAAGTGGTCAATCTTATCATTATATTTTTGACAAGTTTGTGGTGAGATATAACACAACTTTTTGTAAATTGATCTCGTATTCTAATAAGTATAACTATTTCTGGACTCTTGTGTTGTTAATAATATTAATACACAAATAATTTAGAAACAGTTTCACTGCCTCCTTTGCAGTGCAGACCTTATGTTATTTTTCCTTCCCTTAATAGCATGGGCTGTGTATAGAACAAGACACAGAAGCAGAGATGCTCATGCTGCATTCCTGATTTTGAAAGCAGTGTTTAAGACCACTGGGAAAAGGCTCAATGGTTAAGAGCACACACTGCTCTTGCAGGCAACCTGAGTTTGCTTCCGATCACCCACCTTAGGCAGCACAGAACTCCTCCAGCTTCAGGGGATCTAATTCCCTCTTCTGGACTCGGTGGGCATCTGCACTTATGTGGCACACACCCATGCCCGCATACATAAAATAAAAGCAAATGTATGCTTTAGAGGCAAGAGAATTCTGGTGACATTTCAGCTGAGGCAATCAGATTTGCATTATGCACTCTTGTTTTGTCTGTTGTTATTAGTGTCTGTGGTGCAAGGGCTTGAACATGTCAGACCTTGTGCATGCTAGGCAATCATTTTACCACCGACCTAGTCCTCAGCCCTCATTTTTAACTTTTTATTTCAACTCTCACTAAGTTTTTCAAACTGGACTTGAACACCACTCTGTAGCCTTAGCAGGCCTTGAGCTTGCAACCCTAGCTTCTGTTGGACTGGTTAAGAAGCTGTGTTTCAGCTTTAGTTTGGAGGAGCTCTTTTGAGACTTGTGGGTCTGCACCAAAGGCTTTCCCCACATCCTTAAGAGAGATTGTGTGACATTACTTCTCTACTTTTTAACTCAGTAGGTCCATTATCTGATTTTCTGCCATTCAGCCAACCTTGCATCCTCTGAATAAAGACACCTCGTCATGATAGGCTAACGCTATTTATCATCAGTGAATCTGTTTGCTAACATCAAGCCCTGAAGTTTTGATGTAGAACTATCCCACACTTTCCTTTCACATGCCGTCTTTGTTGGGTTCACATATTAACGTATCTTCTTTATCTACATTGAGAAATATATTCCTGTAACCATTATAATTATTGGCTGCCTGGATGTTTAATAGAATTCATTGTTTAAAACTACTCAACAGAGTGAAGAAGGCAGAGGGCTGGAGATACGGGTAAAGTGTTTGGTGGGCAAGTTTGGATCTCACAAAAAAACGTAATGCCAGACATAGCAATGCGCTTCTGTGACCCCAGTGTTCCTAAGGGCAAAATGAGAAGTGGTGACAGACAAATCCCTGGCAGCTCTGGGACCAGGTAGCCTGACATATGCAGTGGAAAACAGCAAGGGACACTGCCTCAAACAAGGTGAAAAATGAGAACTGGCATCTGAGGTTGTTCTCTGACATCATCAAATACCAACACTCACACACACACACACACACACACACACACACACACACACCATATACATACGTGTACCATGTACACACACACACATCATATACATACACACACCATGTACACACACACCCCATATACATATGTGTACCATGTACACACACACATCATATACATACACACACCATGTACACACATACACCATATACATACGTGTACCATGTACACACACACACATACACCATATACATACACACACCATGTACACACACACACACACACACACACACACACACACACACACACACACA
>OU015748.1:74921840-74958770 GCA_907169655.1 Acomys percivali | reverse complement strand
CTTTCTTTCTTTCTTTCTTTCTTTCTTTCTTTCTTTCTTTCTTTCTTTCCTTTTGTTAGTTGGGCCAAGGGTCTGTCAATATTGTTTATCTTCTCAAAGAATGAGCTCTTAGAATAGATTATTATTCCTATTTTTCTTTGTTTCTATTTTATTGATTTCTGCTCTGATTTTTATTTCTTGCTGACATCTAAGTTTGTTTGTTCTCATTTGTACAGTTTTTTAAGTTGCAGCATTAAGAAGTATGTTTTAGTTCTGATTTTTTTAAGACACCTAGTGCTATAAATTTCTCTCATAGGACTACTTTCAATGTGCCCCAGAGATTTTATTGCATTTTGTTTTCATTTTTATTTGGTTCTAGGAATTTTTAAATTTTCTTTTTTAGTTTCTTCTCTAACACATTCATCTTTCAGTAGTGAGTTGTTTAGTTCCCATGAGTTTATGTACTAACCTGAAATTTGTTTGCTATCAATTTTAAGTTTCATTGTATTGTGGTCAGATAAAATACAAGGAATGAATCCAATCTTTTTGAATTTGTAAAGATTTGTTTTGGCACCCATTTTGTGGTCTACTTTAAAGATGCTTCTAGGCTACTGAGTAGAATGTGTATTCTTTGGTGTTTTGGTGGAATATTATATAGATAAATGTTGAATCATTTGATGTATGATACCAGTTAATTCTGAATTTTCTGGTCATTTTACTTTGGCTAGATGATATTTGTTGAGAAAGTGGGTTATTGAAATATTATCTGCACCTTTTTTTCATTCTCTTATGGATACACTACAGATGGAAACTTCCATAGGTACAAAGCCACTCACAAGTCTAAAGCTCACTCATCGCCATCTTCCTGAACTGGTGATGCTAAACTCAGAGCACTTTGCAGCTCCCTACTTGCACTCATTCCTTAAAAATTTATGTGTCAGTTCACTGTATTTGCAAACCCTACCATACTTTCATTTCATTCCACTGTTGTTATAGTGTTTTTATTTAGATCAGCCACTCTCAGCCTGTGGGTTGCCAGCCTCATGATTCATTGCAGTAGCAAAATTAGTTAGGAAGTAGCAATGGAAGTGATTGGAGGTCACCACAACATGAGGAACTGTATTAAAGGGTCATATCATTAGGAAGATTGAGAACCATTGGTTTAAACAGCAAATCTTTACCCAAATTTTCTCACCTATGTCCTATCTTATCCTTGCTTCTTTGTACCTCTGCAATTCATCTAGTATTTACTTCTTCCTGCCTGTAAGCTTTTCTTTTGAATTCCTTTTAGTGAAATGTTGTCAGTAGAAAACTCTTGGTTTATGTACACATGGCATTATTTCATATATAGGAAAGTACTGTTATCACTCAAGATGGAAATTATTCCGCTGACTTTTGAATACTATTGCCACTGGCCAGAAGTCATCTGTCCATTGGATTGCTATTTCGCTGAAGGTCATACCCTTGTCTTTCTAGCTCCATTTAGGGTCACCCCTTTCCATGTGCTCTTCTGAAAGTGCATGGCAGCCAATGTGGCAATCTTCCACTTGGGCTTGAGTCTGTGGCTTTTGTTCTGGCTAACTCTGAGAAGCCCTCAGGCATTATTTTCTTTTCGGCTTCTCCCTCCATTCTTTTGGCCTTCCCTCTGAGAACTCATAGACACACATAGACAAGTTTCCTCCCATGCCCTTGATAGTTCCTGTTCTTTGTGGGATGCCTTTGTTAAATAACATCTTCAGTTCCAATGCCAATCCTCTAGTTGAGATTAATCTGCAGTTCAATTCAGTTCTTACTTCCAGTTACAAGGGCTCTGTTTGGTTGTTTTATGAGCTCTAGTTTTTGCCCATAATAATGTTCTTTCAGTTCACAAACTAACCACACCCTTTGCATAGTCTTTGTCTAGTATATTCCCACCATCTGATTTTCTGTCGTTGTTGTTGTTGCTTTGCATCTTCTGATTCTGTTTTCTATGGATCTCACCCATAACAAATTGTTTCCTAGTGTATTTGATGGCTTTTAAAAACTGAATTATCCATTTTACTCATAGTTACCCATGTGTATTTGGAAGAGAAATGGAGCTTCCCTCGATCCCAGAAACAGTGTGTTTCTCTTTAAGATGTCTGGTACATGTGAATGACAGGTATTAGGTGTCTCAGGCTATTCCAAAATAAGTGAATAACTTGGGGCTTAAAGAAGGCACATAGGGAATGTGGCTCGGGACTTTGGGTTCATAAGAGAGACAGCTTGAAGTTGAAGCCAGAGGATGGGGAAGGGGAAGGGGTCCTTATCCACCTGGCACCTACAAGGGTTCTGGTCCTCATGTTACTGATTTTGTGGCAAGAATTTTAACCACTGAATCATCTCCCAGGCCTGAACCTAGTATTCTCACCTTACTGCAGCTTCATGATGTTGATCTTCTTGTGGTGTCCTTCCTAGCCAAATTCAGCAGAGGGCTTCATCAGCACTGACCATCCACTGTATGGATAACCTCTTTTCATCTATACTTAGCATCTGTCTTCATCATTTAAGACACTTTTTGATAGCCCCAAGGCCAAACAACCACATGCTTCTCACTTCTGCCATGTATAATGGCATAATGGCAGTGGTTTTATGGGCCAGAAGGTTCAGCAGCCCCATACGATGCTTGAATCTTCTGAAACCATCTCCGGTCAGGTCCAGCCTGTGCTCAAATCCTTGCAGGGACAGCTCAACTCTTCCCTATGCCCTCCCTTTTCTGTTGGAACATTTATGTCACAAAGGCAAGCTTTCTGCCACGTATTAGCTAACAAATGAGCCTATGCAAAGGACTAATGGAGGCCAGCAAGGACAAATGTTAAGTGTCCCTGGAGGAGGTGGAATTTCAAGCATGGAAGAACATGTAGATAGAATTGAAAAGAAAAGTAATAAGAAGGGGAGGAGGAGGGAACCCGTGTGCATTGAAGCCTTGCTAGCAACACTGGAGAGAGTAAACCCAACAGGCCATTCGTGTAAAAGTGCTCATGGCATTAGCATTTTTATCCCTGCTCAGAAAGGAAGTTGAGACTCAACAGCAGTAGCAACCCCTCCGGGGTCATAGAATTGGCAATTGGCTGAGGTACAATCTCGACTCTCGGAGACCTTCTTCTGGATCCTGGTTCTTTCCTAGTGTTTGTGTGACAGTATTGTCCAGAGAAGAACAGGCAACATGAGAGCAAGCAACCCACTCAGCCACACAAGTGAGTGGACATGGCTTGGCATGTCCCATGGAGGCCTGGGAAGTGCCTGATGAGTACACTGGGATAAAGTAGACAGTATAGACCCAGAAACAAAAGGGCGTCTCCCAGCCTTGTTATTAATTCCCACCTACTAACCCAGCTAGAAAACCCAGCTACACATGTGCCAGCAAGAGGCATCCATCCCAAAACAGTTCCCTGGCTCCATCTTCTCCCCCAGAAAGCTCCAAGCATCCTCAGCACTCCAGGCCTTCTTGGCTTGACTCTAACCGCCTACTCTGCTGGGGCAGAGGGTAGAACCCTGGAAAGTACAGCAAGTTCTGTGGATGGTTTTACAAGGTACATAGGTTGTCTCTATCCCTCCTCCGAGAGAGCTGCTTTGCCCTCCCTCTCTCTCAACAGATCCTCTGAAAAACGTGTTTGGAGTTGCTGGGACCAATCTCTAACATGCTTCTTCTCAGAAATCAAGCTGAGCCGTTGTCCACATCAGCCTTCCCACGCCTGCAGCGGCAGCTCTGTCTGTACTGCGCCTACCAACATCACATACTTTTCAGAAGGAAGCATAACACAACTGAAGCTTCTTGCAGCTCTCGCCCTCACGCGGACACAGGCAGAGCTGCACTTACAACTCGGCATCATGACACTCTGAGGTAGGTGTGTACCCCCTTCCCTCCGTGAAGCGGGTTTATGGAGGAATATTCTGGTGGACGGAACATGCACATGTTTATGTGAGTGGAGTTGGCTGTGACCCCCCTTCCCCCCCCACACTCTGTAAGCTTCTTCACTCAACAGTGTATTTCGGGAACCTAGCTGTATTAACAAGAGAGGCTAGCCACACTATGAAGCAGCCAGAGAGGCTAGGCCAGGCCACCCTTGCTTTGAACTCTTAGAGAGAAGGGTAAAGGGACTTCTGGGCCTTCATTTGCTGGCATAGGCAAACCTTCTGGTTATTTCCCCTGAACGTACTTGAGACTGAAGGACAGATTGTGTCTAGTAGGATACCACGCCCCAGCAGTGCTTCCTCCCTACCTAGGTGACAGACAGCAGGAGGCTATTGGTAGGCAGCCAAGAGTCACATTCTCTGTGTATGGGGCTGAGAACTAGAGTTTTAGGTCATCAGGAAGCTTCCACCCCCACCCCCCAGACCTTAGTGCTCCCAAAGGCCCATATGACTACTTCCCGGATGTTTGGGAGGCCTATTCTGATGGGTTCAGTCCTCGCTGGCAGACCTCTGCCATCCTTTGGATCCAAAATTCCTTAGAATTTTCTATGCATCCAGGATGTCTGTGGCTGGTACCTGTTGGAACTGAGGGATGTCACTTGTCCACGTGGGCCTCTGAGTGGCCTCACCAGGACAGCTCCAGGTTGACTTGGAAACTGGCACATGCATGTCTCCCGTCTCTCATTTGCTCTGTGGGGCTCAGCCTGAGCAGTCCATTGTAGGAGCGACTCAGCTCAGCTACTCCATGCTATGATTTCACTCTAATCCCACTCCCCCACCCTCCACCCCTACCCCATCCAAGAATGTCTCCTTATCCCCCTCTCCTCATCCCCCAGGCAAACTGTGTCCACATGCTTGGCCTTGGGGCTTGGCATGCGGCAAAGTGAAAACTTAGACCCAGAGGCCTCTGAGAAGAAGACAAAGGCTGCTCCAGAGGGTCACACATCAGGGCTCCACATGGTCAAGGCAGCATGGCAGCTGACCAAAGGTAAACCTTGCAGTAAGTGGGGTTTATAAGGCAAGGCTGAGTTGAGCATGGCCTGGCAGTAGGGTCACCACAGCTCCCCACCCCTACAAATTCAGTGCAGTTTTTTAAAAACTGGGATCAAAGCTGCAACAGGGTAGGTTAGACCCTAGCCACACCTCTGGGCAATTTGGGGTGGTAAGAAGCTTGCAGAGCCATAGGTGGCTTAAGTACCGGCTGAGAGGTAACCTAATATTCCTGGCAGCCTACCCTACCAGTCACGGGACCCATGAGCCAGATGCCTTCCTTGGCAGGGTGTGGCCAGGTGGGTTTGGTTTTAATGCTTTTCCCATCTCCCACTACCCCATAGCCTGCAATTAGCACACCGTGACGTAAGCAAGACAGGCTTTTATTGGAGAATGTGGCAACATAAATACATAGACCTGGAAACCAGAACACATAGGCAGGAAAACACCCTGTTCACATGCACTGTCCCCTCCCTTGCTTGGCTTGTCAGTCACATTTGTAGGCCTGAGCTAGACCTCAGGAGATTCAGGGGATGGCTCAGCATTTCTTCTTAAGGCCAAAGGGAGATGGCAGACCAGGAAGGATCCTCCACAGTGCTGGCCATACAGCAGGTCCACCCAGGCTGGCACTGGATGTGGGGTCACTCAGCACACTAGGCCAGAAACAGCAGGCGGTAAACAGGGTGACTGCTGGGAGGGAGGAGAAGTGCTGGGTCTGTGGAGGGAGGACAGGGCCTTCAGGGTTGAGGGGCTCAGGCCTGTGCCTCCAGGGCCCGCACGTGGACACTGGGTAAGCAAAACCAGGATGGTGGCAGCTCCTTGCTCTTACAGTCTTCATGGAACCGGATGTGGAGGAAGAAGTCACCTGTGTAGAGAAAGAGGAGGGCCCCAAGGCAGGCTGACTGGCCTGATGGCTGCACCTGGAATGGGAAAAAGAAGGGGGCGTCATACTAGATCTGTAGCACCAACCCCAAAGCTACCGGGAAAGCCTCAAAGCTGCCTGACATTGGGGTGTGAGACCGGTCGGATAAACGGGCTCTGCTCCATCCAAAGCTTTTTTTTTTTTGCTATGCTTCCTTAGATGAGGGGCTGCGTGTCTCTGAGAACTCCTATCATTGATAGGAGCCACCACTGTTTCTCTCCCTGCACTGTCCGGGTTTAGTGACAGCGGGAGTATAGGAAGTGGTGTGTATAGTGGCTGGGGACAAGTGTCTAGAACGAAGCTCTGGGGCTCATTGATTCCTCTGGGGCTGTGTCTCGCAGTGACCACCGCAGGGAGTAACTGTGGGTACACGCAGGTATGCAGGCAGGAACACGTGATCCCTGGGTGCTGTGCAGTCCAGGCTGCCACCGTGGGTCGGACATGGAGGACTGTGCCCCAGCTCGCACTCACCGTGTCAAGGTAGAAGGTACTGGACCCCACAAAGGAGATGACATCATGAAGATCATAGTTGTGCACGCCGTTTTGGTGGTCCTGGAAGGGGACCACAGTGAGGGCGAAGGGTCCCACGCTGCGGGGACTCCTGTTAGTCAGCCGCACCTCCAAACGCACAGGGTCACCGACCTGGCAGGCAGCTGCCACCTCACAGTCACATGGATGCCCATCTACAAGCACATCTGCAAGAGAGAGAAGACGATCAGGGGTAGCCAGACTGTCTCATGGCTCCTTACTCTGTGTCAGAGCACTGGGGCCACACGGGAGTGACTGGATCCTATTTTCCTGAAGTAGTCGGCAGAGACAGGCACAGCAGGAGGAGAGCTGTCACCCAAAGAGGCTGTCCACTCAGGAGGGGCCCAGATCTGTGGCATTCCTCCTGGACAATCAGGAGGGCAGCTCTCCAGAGGTGCCTTCCTCTGCTGGTGAGGAACTTGGAAACTGCAGGGGCGAGCCTGTGGACTTGACCCTGCCACACATACCCTTTTGATGCCCACAGTGACTGAGGGTAGGGTCAGGTCTCCTCAGACAGAGTATCTTGGGAGAACATACAGGTCACAGTCTCCAGAGGAGGGACAGCTGGGGATGATGACTTGACACATGCTGAGAATGCAACTTTCAAGCTTTCCCAGGTATAGATGTGTCTCCTGCCTGCTGCCCCTTGTTACTGGGCAGCATGCTCAGCATGCTGTTCACTGGACTCAGGTGATCTGGACCTGAGGGCGATAGAAACCCCTCAGGAGAGTCACTCATCCCAACACTGCCTGGCAGGCATAGTGACTTGGAGGCCAGACATTTGGAGGGAAAGTTTGTAATCCAGCAAGGAAAAAGTCAAGTCAGCCAAGAAAGGGGACCATCCTGAGACTCCGCCTGATGGAACATCAAGGGGGCTAATCACAGGCATGGGGAAGTGGAAAGGGACGCGTCTCTAATCTACATTCTTCAGGCTATTATTTGTCTCTTAGTCTGGTTTAGCTTTACCTTACACCATCTGGCCTGAGTCTGACCAGGCTGGGGTCCCTGGCCACTGGTCTATCTGTAGTCCACATAAGCACGTCTAGTGGTACCCTGGTACCCTGACACCCTGCAGGCTGTGCAAAGGTGAGCTCTTTTCCTTCCACTAGCTGTCTTGCTCTGCCGGGGCCAGAGTGAAAATCTGAGGGACCTGCATGAGCCTCTTCCTGTCTGTGAACCCTGAGGTCTGTCACTCACTGTCCTGCCTGAGCGTCAGTTCTCTCTCCTGTGCAGATGTGGAGCAGATGCCAACACTGATGGCTATGATGGGAACATGCAAGGTGATGCTGTAGGCAACAGCATGAGAGCTGAGTGTGCAGGCTCCTGGAAGGACTGAGTGGTGGTCCCACCCCGGCTTCCACCATAGCGCCTGGTGAGTCTGGAGGGCAGCTCACTGACTTCTATCTCCAGCCTCAGTTTCTCCATGTGGCATGGGGCCCGGCAGTCCTCCATCCCTCTCTCAACAGCACACAGGGTCTATTTCCTGATCAGTAATCTCAACCAGGTGCAGTTGGAGCTTCTTGAATGTAATGAGGGTGAGGGAGAGAACGGGTGGCAGCAATGGCTGGTTCCATTAAGAGAGAGATAATTATACTCAAACCAGTGAAGGGTGACTGGCTTAGTGCAGCACTTTCGGTTTCTCTCTGCGGAGGACCATTTGGGCTGCCGGGGCAGCCAGGGCAGGGCTGTGGCTCATCTCCCAGCCTTCCCTAACTCTGCAGTCCAAAGCAGGCCAGCTGGGATCTTGGCCTCATCCCTACTCTTATCATGTCAGGAGAGACCCTCTACAGACCATGCCTATTTCCTGTCCAGAAAGCTGTAATGTGTGTCCCTGCTTCCTGGGCTCAGAATGAGGGAGAGGCTCTCACCCATTTGTAGCTCGTAGCTTCCTTCTAGCACCCTAGCACACCCCCACACAGAAGGCAGGAGACTCCCCAGAAGGGCTGCCTTACTCCAGCCTGGATTGGCATAGCTGATCATCCTATCTAGTCAAGAGCTGTCACGCAGACCAGGCACTGGGTGGCTCACTCTTGCTGCCAAGTGTGTGACTCTACTGAGCAGTGGCCACTAATCTCCCTCCGCAGGCCACAGTTCTCAGTGTTATCATACATAGTATCTAGGAATAAAGGAATTCTGCACCTTCCTAGATACTGAACAGAGAAAAGAACCTTCCATGATGGACCAGCAGAAGAGAGGAGGCCCATTTCCCTGGCCACCCATATTAGGAAACGTGATGAAAGTGAGTGCTGGAATAAGGCTCAAGACCTGCAACCCTGTAAGCACTTGCCCCCAACCCAGCCACAGTGGCATCTGTGTACTTCCCTGGCTGAGACCAGGTCCCACAGTGTCCCAGCCTGGCAAGACAAAGCACCAGGGCACCTTTTATACCTAATTCCTACTGAACCAGGCTGTGGGGAAAAGCAAAGACTCAAGAGAAGTTGGCTGCATGTCATGTCATACATGTGTAAGCTGGCCCTGTCAGCAAAGAGCTAGGAAGCCACAGTGCAGAGCTTAACCCAGGATGTGGCTGGTTCTGGGAAAAGCATGCTGTGCTGTGAGGGAGGTAAGGTGGCCTGGGGTCCCCCAGGGCTCACTGCAGCTGGAGCCTCCCCAATACCTCCTTCGTCTGGTGTACACTTTCAGGCCAGACCCCAGAGCACTGAGCAGATGGCCAGGGAGGCTACATGGCCCATGCCTATCACTGAGCAAGTAGGGACTGAGCAAGCCAGACTATAAGCCCTGGTGTGAGGGAGGGTGGTGACACCCCTGGGACTGCAGCAGGAACACCTGGGCACATGACCTATTGTGCTGTGGTTCCTTCTCTAGGCCAGCCAGAGGCTTCCTGTGGCTCTGAGCCAGTATGTGGTATAGCCTTCTGATATCAGGGCTGGCCCCATGCTCTGAGTCACTGTACACTCCCTCTCTGAATGAGGCTGCCCTGCTAGCAATGACCAGGCAAAGGGCTTCTGTTTGACAGTACCTCTCCCACTAGGGTGGGGATGTGGCAGGTCCATGCCTGCTGGCAGTGGCAGAAGGCCCAGTGAGTAACCAATAGCCAGGCTCCCAGCAGGTTATCCCTGAATGAATTACCCCCATAATCCAACATCTCTCTGAGCCTGTTTTCCCATTTTAACACAGGGTCATCTCAGAACCACCACAAGTAGAGCTTTCTGGTGGTGGCCAACAAAGTCTGACCCCTGACCTTGATACCCTCAGTCCCCTGAGGTCCAGAGCTGGTATGCTCTACCCTGTCCTTGCTGTCCTCCTAGATGCCTGCCACAGGGTTTCTCTAATAGCCTATCTCCTCTGGTGGTCATCTAGCCAGTAAGTCACTGGAGAATGAGTGGGGTTGAGTGCCCAACTCAAGCCCTGGCCCCATTATTTCTAGGCACACACACCCCGACCGACATTCCTGACCTCTTACCTCCCCAACTCCAACAGTAACACAACAGGACTGACAACAACCTAGAAATGCCTTTCAAGTAGAGGACGTGGGGGCTGCCCACATGTTCCCACCATGGTCCTACCCAGACAGTAAGTCCCTGGTGGTTGGTTGGGGGATGAATAATCTATGAGAATATGGAATGTAAGTGCCTCAGAGATTGATGTGTCTTTCTTCTCAAACAATTAGATAGACCATAGACCACTGACCCCTCCTGCCCAGTCCTGTAGCTTTTCATGTCCAGTAGCAGTTGGAATCACAGACTTCACTTCCCCTGGCCCAGAACACCACCTGCAGCCATTGCTATACTAATGTATGGCACGGTGCTGGCTCTGCAGAAACAGGGTCCATAAATAGAAGACAGCAAGAGGACCAGGGTTAGGGGACGGGCATCCTGGAGGCCCTGGGAAACAGGAAGGTGAGTGATCACAGGCAGTCTTATGGCCTGAAAGAACAGGAGACAGGAATGTGGCACCTAGGCAGAAGATTCTGAGCTGGCCCAAGGCTCTGCCTGGTGCTCTGTATGTCTTATGTGGCCCCAAGTTCCCATGTCTTCCTAGGAGGATGGAGAGCAGCATGAACCAAACAATTCAAAGACTATTTGAAAGAGCCAAGAGGAAAGCCACAGGGGCCACAGGGGCCACAGGGGTCACACAGCAGGGTGCCAGATCCTTATGGCTCTCTCAAGTTTAAAGCTGTCTTTCTCATCTGGTCTGTGTAGACTGGGTGAGTATAGGTGTGGGCACCTGGCGATAGCAAGAAAAATGGGGTCACTCAGGAGCATGATAAATGGCCCCATCCATCCAGATCACCCCTAACTGTGGCTCTGAACCAGATGGCAAACCTCAAATACCTGCAGACCCAAGACTGCATAGTGGTTTCCTGGCCAACTAGCCCCCCACCCCCATCCCAAAAAGCTCATTCCTCTCTAGGAAAGAGCTCTAGCTGATGGCTAGGCACTTAGACAATCAAATGCATTGATTTTCTTCTTGACCAATAAGAGCCAAATAGTTGTAATGGAGCTCCCATAGGCCCTACCCCTACCACACACATACCCTGACATCCCATCCCCTGTACATTGCTGTAATCCACTCTTCCATGACCTTTCCAATTGCCAATCCACTGGCCTGGGTGCTGTAGGCAGAGTGAGGGTCTGACTCAAAAGAAGCTTTGGTTCTGGTCCTTGGGGAAGTGATGTCAATATGCCATTATTACTATGTCTACACTTTGGGGCTCCTTCCCTCTTTCAGAGTGCAGAAGTCCAAGACAGGCTTGGAGGCAGAGTGGTGGTAAGACGGACAGGAGAATCCAGGCAGTTGGCTCCAAACCCCTGAAGCACAAGCTTGAAGTGACTAGATCAAGACCAGATAGTGCCAGATTGTCCCCAAGTCCCTGCCAGGGCCTATGCTGTGAGGAGCTGGTGCTACACAGTCCATCTACCAAATGGCATGTGTTTTTAACAATTATTGAGGTAGATAATTAGTTCATAAGGCAGAATGCCTCTCCTTGGCATGGAGGCTGCTCGAGACCCACATGTGTAATTACCCTCAAGTTGAGAAGAGCTCCCGAGAAGCTGCTGCCTCTCCTGGGGAAATAATTTACTTTTACAACGTTTCATTAAAGATTAAAGGGAATTAAATTAAAATTAAGGCAAATTGGAGTTCAAGAAGAGGGCTGTGTGTGTGCAGTCCTCTCGTGGAGGCTCTCTGGCCTCACCCTGGCCAATGGACTCCAGGGAGTGCAAGCTGAGTTCTAAAGCTCAGGGCTCCTCAGCCCAAAGCCTCTGGTCAGCCATAACCCAGTGCTCATGCTTCCTGGGGACTGTGGTTGCTGTGGTTTACTGCCTCCAACAATACTACAGACACCTATCACCAGTACCCAACATGAGGCCGTACTGCAGATGCGGGGCTGGACTCTGATATGTAGGTGTCACCTGAATGCACCCTTTTAAATCTAGTTCAGAACATGTACTCACTGCCTTGGCATAGTCTGGTGAGACCCACACCACCCCTGACCTCCAGGTTTGTGTCAGCACATGCATCCTGCTCACTATCACAGCCCCCTGTGTCCATCTGACTTCGTCCCACCACATACCACACACACCCTTCAGGCCGAACCTGTCTCACATATCCTGCTGTGCCCATATCACAGACCTAACAAAAGTCCACAGGCCTAGGTCCCTACACACACACACACACACACACACACACACACACACACAGAATTTGCAAGATCAACACAGTATTCCCACACACCAACCCACCAGTCCTAAGGAAATGCTCTCCAGTGACAGTTACTTAGATGAACCCCAAGACACAGAATTTGAAAGAACATTATAAGCTTCATCAGAGAAATCAGGAAGTTTGAACACCTGAGTCATGCCTAAGAAAGAAAAATGATAATCTAGGATTTGAGAACCTCAACAAAGAAATATTGAAGAGAATTCAACTTGAGATAAGTATGCAATTGAAAATCTAACTGGACTAAAAAACTTACCAGTAGAATAAATAAGTAGAAGATAGGGGAATTAGACAATGCAAGCAAAGATTATGAAACGATAAAAAGCACAGTAAAGAAACATGAAAAAACCAAATCTTTGAATTACAGGCATAGATAAGGGAGAAGAATGCAGGTTGATGGCATAGACCAGCTCTTCAACAAAGTCAGAGAAGAAAACTTTCCCCCAGATAATGAAAGATACACCCATGCGAATAAAAAGAAGCACATAGGACTCCAAACTGACAAAACCAGAAAAGAAAATCCCCAAGGCATATTGTAGTTAAAACATTAAATACACAAAGACTACTGAAAGATGTAAGAGAAAACAAGTCACATCCATGAGAATAACCAGGAAGATTTCTCAGTGGAAACTGAAAATCGGAAGTGGCTGAAGTAATACACTATAAATTCTAAGAGAATGGCTGCCAACCTTGACTACAGAGCTCAGAAAAACTTTACATGTTCCAAGCAGGCTCAAAGAATTCATACTCCAGCAGACAAAATATACACAAAACAGGGGAAGCAATACTTTAGACTGAAGAGAGGAATAAACATAGCTAAGAGACTATAGAAAGAAAACGAATAACGATAAAATTATTGAAACAAAGCACCACTGAGAATACAAAACCAATGATTCAATCAACACACACAACTTTAAATATTAATGACCACAATTCTCCAATCAAAAGACATAGGCTGGCTGACTCAGTTAAAAAGAATCCATTTTTATCTACAAGGCATTCAATTCAGCTTTAAAGCTAGGCATCATCAGGAAGCAAGCAAGTGTTTCTGTCCTAATAGCTGGCAGAATATACTTCAAACTACAAGTAGCCAAAGGGCAGAAAGGATACTTCATTTTAATCAAGGGAACAATTAACCAAGGATACACTGACATTGTGGTGGATTGAATAAGTTTGGTCCCCATAAGCTCACCAGGGAGTGGCATGACTTGGGAGTGATTAGGACTGTTGGAGAAGGTGTGTCACGAAGGGTGGAATTTGGGGTTTCAAAAGCTCAAGCCAGGCCCAGTGCCTCTCTCTCTTCCTGCTGCCTCAGATCCAGATGTAAAAATTTCAACTTCTTCAGCATCATGTCTGCATGCTCCCTGCCATGATGATAATGGACTAAACCTCTGAAACTGTAACCGAGCCCCAATTAAATGATTTCCTTTGTAAGAGTTTCCATGGTCATGGGGTCTTTTCATAGCAATAGAACACTGACTAAGACAACAATCCTAAATATATATGCACCAAACTGTGCGGAATCCAATTTCATAAAAAAGTTCTACTACGAACTAAAGACCCAGATTAACATCACCTCTTTAATAGTAGGTGACTTCAATACTTAATCTAATTGAGAGGCCATCCAGACAAAAAATAAACAGAGAAGCATCAAAATTAAATGATCACAAATGATCAAATGTACCTACCAGAAAATCTACAGATTTTACCCAAACACCAAAAAATAAACACTCTGCTGAGTATTCCATGGAAGCATCTCTAAAACAGATCACATCCTAGGACACAAAACAAATTCAGAAACCCTGACATAACTCTGTGAGTCCTATT
This sequence comes from Acomys percivali, assembly GCA_907169655.1. Taxonomy (NCBI): domain Eukaryota; kingdom Metazoa; phylum Chordata; class Mammalia; order Rodentia; family Muridae; genus Acomys; species Acomys percivali. Next base: position 74,944,909 of record OU015748.1, on the reverse strand, counting down.
GGACCATAATGCAATAGAACTTAAAACAGATCACAAACAAACTCATAGAGATTAAACAATTCATTACCAAATGGGGCATGGGTCAAAAAAATCAAGAATGAGATACAAAATTAATGGAAGTAAAAGAAAATGAAAACTTAACAAACAAAATCTCTGAAACACACTGAAAGCAGTCATACAAGGGAAATTTATAGCTCTGAGTACCTACATTGAAAAATCAGAAAGAGCACAAATAAATGATTTAATAATATAACTCAAGAATTTAGAAAACCAAGGGAAAAAAACAAACACAAATCTATCAAGGAATAAAAATCAGAGCAGATATTAATGAAATAAAAACAAAATCATGCAAAGAATAAATGGATTTAAGAGCTTTTGGAGGGAGGGGGAGAAGATAAACAAGAACAGCTTATCCCTGGCCCAACTAACCAAAAGAAAAAGGATGCCCAAATTAATAGAATCAGAAATGAACAGAGAAATAGTACAATAGATATCCAAGAAATTCAGAATATTATAAGGGAATACTTTTTTTAAAAAAAATCTATTCTCTAAAAATTTGGAAAATCTAAAAGGAATAAGTCAATTTCTGGAACCAGCAAAACCACCGAAGTTAAACAAAGAAGAGATCAACACCTAAACAGACCCAAAGCAAATATAGAGATGGAAACATGAACAAAAAGCCTTATGACAAAAAATAAATAAAAAGACAGGTGGATTCACAGGAGAAATCTACTAGACTTTCCAAAAACATCTACATCAGTCCTTAAATTATTCTCCCTGCCTCCCTAATATGAATACAAATATAAACAAAAGGGGCACTCCCATACTCCTGTGAATCCAGAATAACTCCAATACCAAATCAAGTAAATATACAATTTTAAAAAGCCCTAGAGGTCAATATCACTGATGAACATACATGCATAACTTCGTCAATATCCCTGATGAACATATATGCATAACTTCTTGATACAATATTTGCAAACCAAAACAGGTACATCAAAAAGATTATATACTGTTATCGAGTATAACAGATGCAGAGATGGTTCAACAGATACAAGTCAATATGTTCAATAAATCACATACATAGACTTAAAAATCACATGATCATATCAATAGATGCAGAACAACAGAAACAAGACACATAGACCCATGGAACAGAATATAGACCCAAACATGAACCCATATAAGTACATCAATCTAGTTTTTTGACAAAGATGCCAAACATATAGACTGAAGAAAAGAAAAGCACTGTCAGCAAGTGGCACTAGGGAAACAGGAAGTCCACCTGAAGCATAAAAGTAGACCTCTATCTATTAGGCTGCACAAAATGGACCAAATGTGAAACCTGAAACACTGAAGCTGCTATAAATAAAAAGATATAGACATATGAATAAATTAATAAAATATATTTTTAAAAATTTACAAGTAGATTCCATACAAAAAAAGAAGATATAGACAAATGCAGATAAATGAAGAATTTTCTGAATAGAATTCCATTTGCCCAGGAATTAAGGTCAACAGTTGACAAGTAGGACTTCATAAAACTAAACAGCTTCTAAGCAGAGGGAAGAGGAAGTCCACAGAGTAAGAAAGAATCCTTCCCAAATATGTGCCTGGCAAAGGATTAATGTCCACTATATACAAAGAGTCAAAACCAACTCATTAAAACATCAGCTAAAAGGATATAAAAGTGACTTAGATGTGTCTCAAAAAATGCTCATTGACCTTAGCAATTTGGGGGCTCAAAACAATTTTGAGATTTCATCTTACCACAATCAGAAGGGCAAACATCATCAAAACAACTGACAACAAATGTCAAAGGGGGGCTGGGGAAAAGGGAACCCTTACTTACTGTTGGTGGCATTGCAAACCGGTACAGCCACTCTGAAAAACTAATGTGGAAAGAACCCTCAAAAATCTAAAAATAAACCTCCCATGTGACCCAGCTATACCACCCTTGGCATATGTCCAAAGGACTGGACATTCTACTCCACAGACACTTGTGCAGCCATGTTCATTGCTGCTCTACTCACAGCAGCTGGGAAATAACCTAAATGTTCTTCAACTAATGAATGGATTATTAAAATGTGGTACACATACACTACGGAATACTATCCAACTATAAAGAAAAATGAAATTGTGAACTTTATAGGCAAGTGGGTGAACTAGAAAAGATCATATTGAGTGTGGTTACCCAGCTCCAGAGAGACAAAGGTCACATGTCCTTTTTTAAAGCCATGGTACCCAGCTCCAAATCAGCATGTGTGAGTATATAACACAGGGTAACAGCAAAGTCCAGGAAAGGAAAAAGGGACCATGGCATGAGGAATAACAGAATATGGGTGATACAAAGGAAAAAAAATGGGAAAAGCAGAAGGGGAGACCCACAGTGGATCTGACCTGAAAGCCTCTTCCCAGAGGGCCGGCCTCAGAGGACTGGAAGGTTCTATGTAAACAGCCAAGGGAGGGAAGCAACCAACAGCCCTACCCACATACAATGCCTATAAATCTCAACAACGATCAGCAGGGCAAGCTAGGCCTAAGGGTGCAACAGCAGCATTCGTATCTTGGTGGTAACTAACAGCGTCTAATTGGACTTCAGCACACTCAACAGACAGGAAGTTGTTTCTGGTACTGAAAACTTACCCAGCTACCCATGGGTAGTGTGATCATGGTGCTTAGAGGTAAACCTACTATCTACAGTGCGCTAAGCCAGCGCGATTCCTAACTGCATTATACGTTCCTATCCTTATGCCCACCGACCAGTGTAACTCTCATCCCTCATCAAAGAACCTTATCTTTGCAAAGGACAGAGACCATTACAGAAAGCCACAGCCGGTCAAAACATAGAGAACAACTGATTGTGAGGTTCCTAGTCCCAGCTGATAAATCTACCCCCAAGGCTTGGGGGACATGACTGACGGAGGGGTGAACGGACAGTAAGAGCCAGAGAACCAAGAAATCTGCTGTGAAATTGTGTCTCCTAGAAACAGCAAGGAGCTTCTCCCTTGATACTTCAACAATATGGCTTTCTAAACAAGACCAGAACAAAGAACTCCAGGCAACTAAGGAATACTGAGAGCAGTAGAAATTGTCCTCCTGAGGGATGAGCCCCCTAATCAGTTTATCCAACACCGACTGGTCAGCCCTGAAATCATATACATACAAGTGTAACTAAAGAGACTGAGCAAGCTGTATTTATATATTTCCAAACACACACACACACACACACACACACACACACACACACACACACACACCAGAAAAACAGGCTATAAATTTGAGAGAGCAAGGAGGAGAGGACAAGAAATGAACCAGAAAAAGAAAAGGAAAGGGGACAATAATGTAATACATATGATAAATAAGGTGACTATATATTTAATATTTATATTTTTTAAATGTAACTATATTTTATATAATTATATAATAAATAATATAATTATGTTTTAACCTCAAAAAGGTGGTGGGTGTGGAAGGAGGGGGAAAAAAACCTAATCAGAGAGATGGCTAAATGGAGAGAGGCTTGATGCTGGATACCTGGGTACCTACCCAGGAAGGCAGAGTTAGCCACTACACAGTGGCAGTATGGCTGTGGGGTTGGCAGTGGGCCACTCAAGGTGCTTGTGCATAGACAGTGAGGCCAGCTTGTGGGACTAGGATCCTACCGGCAGGGTTGCTTACTCTGCCTGGGGACAAGATGGAGCCTGGGTCCCGATGAGTCTCAGAGAGGACCTCTATCAAGAACTCTGTGAGACAAAGCAAGGCTAGTGTCTAGTGAATAGCTGTGGTGTGCATCAGTCTTTGCTTATGAGACCAAGACCTTCATGTTGGGAGGGAATTTGGGGCCTGGGGGAAGGCATGACAGTAGGTGCAGGCACCGGTCCTACCCCACTCTGAAGGGACAGAATGCATTGTTCCCTGGAAGCTTTGGCTCTCTGTGCAGCCTTCTTAATTCTCATTTTGGATTGGCACTTGAAGGACTGAAGAGAAACGGGGAGGAGAGGAGAACCTATGCCTGCTGGCTGGCAGCATTATGCAAAGACAAGTCTCTAAGAACAGCCAAGAATTTAAAAGGACTCCTCTGCTCCAGAGAAATGTCCCTGCCTTTCAATCTCTAATCTTCTCTCAAATCTATCTGAAGAAAGCCAACCCTAGAGTCCTGGGTAGCCCTATGCCTGCTCCTGCACAGGGGCTTGAGTTGTCCTTACCACACACTGTCATCTAAGCCTTGGACCCTCCTCTGCCCTTACTGTAGGTGAACAGTGCTGGCACAGGGCTTGGGGTTGGTGGTGATATGAGCCAGATAAGAGTGCTGTAGAGGAAGGATGGCTATGGATAGGGCTGGCAGTCCAGATCCAAAGGCAACTCTAACACCAGATTCACGCATCTACGCCCTTCACCAAGGGATATGACCAATTCTGTCCTCCCTGAGGGTACAGACAATCTGCTGGCCTTGAGCAGGGAAGTTGCTCAGGTTGACTGTCAAGGTGTGGGGTCATCCTGGGGAACAGCTGGGTTGCTCCTGGTTCCAGCTGATCAATATGTCATTAAGGAGCCCAGCCCAGCCCAGGAGAAAGGTCACAGTGGTTAATGCAGCCAGCTGACTTGATTTGTGTCTGGAACCTCTGTCCCAGTTCTGTCAGGCATTCATCTGGAAAGCTCAGAGCATCGCTCCACCATGGTGGGCTCAGTGGCTAGCCCTGAAAAAAAAAGGCCTCTTCCAGGTGTGTGGGAGTTAGGGATGCCCAGAGGCCAAGTCTTCAGAACTTGAGACTGAACTTAACCTTGACTCGTAGGCAAATCTCACTTTCCAGACACCGTATAAACCATGAGCAACTCTAGGGCTCACATCTCTGCAGTGCCCACTTGCTTCGAACACTACTAAGAGCCATGGGAAATCACACTAGGGACCTTAGCTTTGTGGTATTCCCAGTTAAGGGGACCCATACAATTTCTTTTCACCTACCTACTACCTTCACCTCAACATCAGAACAAAATTTGGATAACGTCTTTTCTCCCTCCACAAACTCAAGGAACATTAGACTACATACAGGCCACCAAGCTAACTACTATCCATCTGTCTCCTTATCTACCCTGATACATAGGCCAGCTAGTCTTGAACTCAAGATACTTTTGTCTTAGCCTTCTACTGAGATGTGTAGAGGTATCACAACATCTGGCCATGATCCATTCTTCTACCTATCAACTATCTTCCTGTCCATCCATCCATCCATCCATCCATCCATCCATCCATCCAGCCAGCCAGCCCCCATATATCATCAATCAATCATCTACCCATCCGTCCAGTATCCATCCATCTACCCACCCACCCACCTATCCATCCATCTACCCACTCATCCATCCATCCATCCATCTATCCACTCTCCATCTATCATCAATTCATCATCTGTCCAGACAGCCAATATCCATGCATTCACTATCTATCCATTATACACTTTCCATCTATATATCACCTGTCCATCAACCCATCATTCACCCATCCATTTTCCACTATCCTTTCTATAATTCATCCATGCATCATCTATTATTCATCTTCCATTCATTTATAACCTATTCATCATCCATTCACCTATCATTCATCTATCCATTTTCTATCCCATTCATCATTTATTATTCCAGCACTCCATCCATCCATCCATCTTTCATCATCCATCCATGTACCCCCTACCCATCTATCATAACTTAGCTATTTATCCATCTATCTTCTGTCCATCTGGTGGCCTTGTTTTCATTTCCTCATTTTACCAGTGTGTCTTTTTCTTCTCTCAGGATAGAAAGCTTCCAGCATCTGCTGCTCTCTTTTATCCTCTCAGTTATGGATTCAGAAATGTCACTACCACAGTCCTACCTTACTCCCAAGTTTCTCCATGTTTCCCAGGGGACTTGGTGGTACTTTTACTTGCTTGCCACATCAAGCCTTCCATCTACAATTGTTAACTATCTGTCTTTTGGGGAGTCCTTCAGGAATCTCCCCAGCACTGAGGATTGCTATGAAGACGTGATGGGCCTTGCATCCTCAGCACATGGTTATCAAGACTGAGCCTCGAGGCCATCTCTTTTTGTCTTTCTACATTTGGAAGGGGGCACGTGCTTAGACCTCAGGATTGGGAGTAGCTGCAGGGACCGTGGTACATTAGATTGTCACCTGCAGCCAGAACAGACACCACAGAGAGGCATGGACACACCTGCAGAGTGCTGGAAAGGAGCTGATACTTGTATGAAGCAGTGCATGGGGGTATGTGAGTGCAGGTGTGCATGTGTACACACACATGTGCAGGGTTTATCTCACAGCATTGGTAGTCTGGAACTGTGTTCCCTCTCCTCTTGCATAATAGCCCATCTGTCTTTCTCAAGCATCTTAGAGAATGCCATCTTAAAAGCTCCCTGGCCCTCCATGTTCCATGAGCTCACTCTCCTCCATGAGGCCTTTCTAGATGAGATCAATAGAGCCCTGGGGCTTTGACTGGTCCTCCAAGCCCCGCAGGCTCTGTCTCTAAGCAGGGAGTGTGTTCCTAGCCAGCTGACTGCTGGCTTCCTCTCTGGAGACGGCACTGGGCTGGCATGAGCGCCTGCAGTGAAGTATCACGTGGGGACACAAACTTCCAGAGTGGGTCAGCTCCTGATTTTCAACCTAATGCTAGATGGAATCAGCACAGTGGGTCTCTTCCAACAGTGTAAGGTAGGCTTCCAACCTAAAGCCCTGTCTTCCACACAGGAAAGTTCACTAGCATAGCTGGATCCTAGCAGATTTCTCCACCTTCCCAGGGAGCCCTAGACACAGCTGAGCACATTCCTGAACCTGAAGAACCAAGAAGACTGTCATGTCAATCAGTACCATTCAGACCACATCAGATGTCTGCACTGGCTCCTTATGAACCTGAAAGTGAACAATAAAAGACAAAAAGTGGCCCCTGAGGGACTTGGAAGGAGCTATAAATGCATATTTGTCACTTCATTATCTCATCCCTCAGAGACAAGGAGAGGCCAGAGGAGATAGCTGGGCTCTGGCAGGGCTGGTACCCTGGAGACTGAATCATTCTGTTGTAAGCTAGGAAGGCCTGGTTCACAACAGGGCCTCAGTGTTTACTGCTGTCCAAGTGACCACCTGCCCCAAAAGCCCTTTGGCAGCTGGCTACATCTGCCCATGTCAGCTGAGGCTGTCATCTGCCCACAGTCATTCAATCCTGTCTAATCAAGATTGGAGGCTAGTGGTCGACATATAGGTAGAGCTTGCTCCATGGAAGGTGGGGAAGGGCTTTTAACCCAACAACCAAGGTGTTTAATTAAGGCACCAAGCTTACTGAGGAGCTGAGGATCATGGGAAAGAAGCTGGATTCTGGTTTCTTTCTGATGTTCTCTGAGAGGCTGCAGAGTACCTGCCAGGCCTCAGTTCACATGTGGCCTACACCAACTAGCTGAATGCTGAAGAGCTGTGGGGAAACTGACTTAGCAGCAAGATTAGCTGAATATACCACATACTTGAATCATAGAACATGAAGAAATGTACTTGATTGGAAGTTTAATCCCTTACTGGGAAGCATTCATAATGCAAGAAGGTCCTATACATACCACTGGAAGAGAAAAATAATAATCAATCTCATCTGTAAGCTAGACCAACAATATACCTGTAGGATAAGTCCAGCAATGTAGTGGTAGCACAAATATCATGGGAGTAACCAACCACTCTTTTTTATTATTAGATTTAAGACTTGTTACTTGAGATGGAACCCATACCTGATACTGTCAATGAGGCCAAGACCCTGAGGCTAGCTAAATCATGGGACATGAGAAAAACTATTACTATTATTCTGCTAAATGAACATAGCAATAAAGTAATTTCTAATGACTTGTTTCTATACCCATAGATCTGTGCACTGTTCAACCCTCATCACAGAATATTCTCTTGCAGTAGGTGACAATAAACACAGAAAGCCAGAACTGGTCAATGTAAAGAGAACGAGAGACTTCATAATGCTCAGCCCTAAGTGGGATATCCATCAAATCCCTCCCTTCAAGGTTCAAGAATCTTTGTGGAAGAGGAAGCAGAAAGAATGTAAGAGCCAGAGGTGGTGAATGACTCCAAGGAAGCCATGTTTTTCAGACACAACAGGGCAGATGTACATGTGAACTCACCAAGACTGGGACACTGCACAAGACCTGCACAAGTGCAAGCCAGGCAAAATCCCAGGTGCAGGAGAAGAAGTGGGCATAAAGTCCCATCCCTAGCAAAGAAGCTTTTTATAAATGATAACTGCTATAAGAGGAAAACATAAGTTTTATTCACTGGGATAACACTGGCTATATTAACCACACTCTATGACAGGCCCATGCTCATAAGTGCTTGGCAACAAAACCAGGACTCCATTTTTTAAAGGGAAAGAACATGAAGTTGGGTGGGTAGAAAAGTTGAAAGGATCTGGAAGGAGTTGAATAAGGGAAAAGAATATGATCAGAATATATTGAATGAAATTCTCAATGAACAAAAAATTCCTAAAAGAGGGCCCACTGACAGAGGGGCTTCTTCATGCCTCTCCCTGCTCACCCATGCTGTCTCCAGGAAAGCTGGATGATGGTCCCAGTGCAATGTACCATCACTGTCACAGAAGTTGCTGCCATCTTCCCCACAGTGCAGCATGTCCTGGTGCTTTTTACAAAGCTTCAGTGGGTTTCTGGTTCACGCAGAGTAAAACTCAGCCCTTTGCAGTGTCCATAGACTCCATGCTACTCTTGGCTCCTCCCACAACCCAAGGGCATCATGTGTCTCAACACACTGAGCTTATTCCCACCTCAGTGCCTTTCTGTGTTTTGTCACTCCTAGAACACCATGGCCAGATTGTCATACAGATTCTTTGATAATTTGTTCTCCTCTCAGACTCCCTCTATGGACAAATCTGGCTGGGCACCCTGGCCCTCAGTGACATGATGTCATTTCTTGTCTTTGTAGCACTAAGCAAGCAGTCGTTCCAGACAGCCTAGTTCTGTAGATTCTACCTGCTTCTCCAGCTGAAGCTGGTTAGAGGTCTTAGCAGATTCTCTCTTGAGGCCCCAAGAAGACATCCACCTTGCCAACAACACCTTGATCTTGGACTTCCAGGCTCCACACTAGGAGAGCATATATTTCTATGTGTAAGCCAATGAATTTATGACATTTGTCATGGCAGCCTCAGGATGTAGACACATTAGCCCCCTGAAAATGTGAGCAAGGCACTGTGCTACCCAGGGAGTGGCTGATAGCCTGTAGCAGGTTGATCTGTGAAGGGAAGAGGACTCCACTTTTGGGCTGCCTGAGAGCTGGCTGACGGGTACCTCTGAGGTCCATCTAAGACACTCTAGAGAGGAGCTAGCGAGATTTGCTTTGAGAACCAAGAACAGCTTGCCTATCTGCACATTATGGCTGGTATGTAAATGAGGACTCTGGAAAACAATCTGTTCTTTTCAATAATTTAATCATCGCCATAGCCACCTCCTGCCATGGCAAAGCACAAGTGCTCATGAAGGACATGGACAAGCAGGTGAGAGATCTGGGACCCTGTGAAGGGACCTCTGACTTCTCCTTTTACCCCTATTGCCCCAGGCTCCAGAGGGGGGAGTGGCTGCAGCCATGTGCAACACCTACACATGCAGCAGATGTAAGGCATGGAGAGATTTGTTGCAGGTGGGCAGGGCCAATGCCTCCCACATTCCTAAAAGTAGAGTATGCATCTCAGGCTTGGGACTGGCTGAAACCTCTCCAATCTGTGACTGGATAGGGAAGATAATGGTTTTTCCTAGAGCCTGAATATGGCCCAGTGATGGTACTGGATGCAGCACAGGCTTCTCCCCTCCCCCCTCCACCCCTTTCTGATTCCTAATAAGCTATAGACTAAGTTGTCCAGAGGAAAGAAATCCAGGAAACTGATGCAAGATACAGGGTGCGCTGAGACTCCAATGAAGCTCTGAGTGCAGAGAAAGCTCATTGTATTTCATCATCACAGCTTAGTGTTTCAGAAGAATGGAAAAGATACTTGGACTTATGCAAAAAAAAAAAAAACCCTTTACAAAGTGTGGCACCCCTTCTGTGGGAGAGCACTTGGGTTTCTTCATTCTTTAATTCACTCACTTACTTGCTCACTCACTCATCCACAAAGCTTATTTAACAGCTATCACATGCTAGATGCAGAAGTCCCTCAGTATTAAGAAGAAAATATAGCCTTTGCCTCCCATGAGTTTATTTCTGATGGATGACATCAGAAAATAAGTGAACAGACACATGAATGTATATTTGTTCTCATGCATGTGTGCACGCACACACATGGCAGATGGTAACAGTCCAGTGAAGGTTGGAGGTGAGGGACTGTTCTTAGAGGGCATTAGGAAGGGTCTTGGTGAGGAGGTGGCACTGAAGTTAATCTAAGACAGAGCAAGAAGCAGGAACACAGTGTGCAGGGAGAGATGCCATCAGACAAAGCAACGGTAAGTTGGGCTGGGCATTTTTATCATCTGGGTGAGCTGGAAGTTGTGAGTTTGACTGGAAGGAGACATAGACACCCTCTAGTTTCTGTCAGCAATGGAGATATTAGGGGTATGGGTTGAAAGCAAAGGGGAGGCAAGGGTGCCTTGGGATAGAAAGAAGGCTTTTCTAGCCATCTAGGCAACCCTGAACCCAGTCACAGACACAAGTGGGACAAACCAACAAGTTATTCTCAGACATGCAATGGTTAACACATCAAAACCACCTAACAGTGTGGCGGAGTGTTCTGCTTACTCTTCTTTGTCCTACAAGGCTTTGGGTAATCCAGCCAACTCCTGTGGCTCGCAACACCAGTAACAAAGAGGGCAAAAAGGAAAGAAACATTCCCAAGTCTGCAGGTTCTGGGCCAGGTCAGTCCCCCACAGAAAGGGGGAACTGAAGTGCTGCAAGTCTGTGTAGGAGGGACCAGTGGAGAACTCAAGCAGGTGCATCACAGGCTGGGGAGGGGCAGAAGATTCCAGACAGGGGCAGATGAGCCACGGTGCAGTGGTAGAAAGGAGGGTGGGGGCTACAGCAAGTGGCTTGTCTGGCTAGGTTCAGATCTTGGATGGGGACTAGGGAAATGCTAGCTATGTCTGGTGGATACTTCAACAAAGAAGAAACGTGAGCAGCTGGTAAAGCATGGGGCAAAGTGCCAAGCCTGTCTAGTAATCAAAGAACACCCAGAGAAAGGCCGCGGAGCCATCCCTTATGGCCAAGGAGACTGGTACAGAGTTTTAAGGGAAATAAAACCTATTGCTGGCAAAAGTCAAGGGGACATGAGTTTTCATATGCTTGGAGAGTATGGGCTGCAAGATTCTATAGAGGCTGGTCTTGTAATAATGAGCACAGCAGCAAATGGCCTTGGAGAGTACACACGGCCTTTGCCTGGACAATTTCACTTCCAGAAGGTTAGTAATGCAGGCTGACTTTGGTTATAACATGGACAGTCTAAAAACTACCCACAGTACACAGTGCGACGAGGTGGACCGAGTAAAACAATAAAGCATTAGCACAGCAGAACACTACACAGCATTACAAACCCCGACCTAGCTATGCCCTCCACATGCAGGAACATGATGACATCAGTGAGTTAGAGGAGGTGACAGATGGCCTCTGGGCTCTGCCTTGAGACAGCTGCCCAGAAGAGAGCCTGCAGTCACACACACCTACCTACTCCTTAATAGCCACTGCCTTGGAGAGTAGTGGGGATCACTGAAGATTCCATTTCCTCATTTTACTACAATATTTTTCTGCACTAGGCATAGAATAATTTGTCAGCAGGGATTAACTCACCTCTAATCTGTAAGTAAGTATTCACTAATAAATACAAGTGGATGGGACTTCCAAACTCATCCGTTGAAGCTTTAACCTCTTGGCCATGGCTGGTGTGGGGACTTCAAAGATGCCATTGCAGGGCCCAGTGGGGAAAGCACTTGCCACAAGCGTGAGGACAGAGTTCTAATTCCCAGAACTAATGCAGCAGTGGATATAGCAGAATGGGGCCCTGGGCAGGCAGGTCCTGATCCTATGTGACCTTCTGTCTTTATGAGAGCAGAAAAACAGGACCCAGACACACACAGCCAGCCATGTGAGGACACCTTGATCATGGTGTCTAGTCTCTAGCACTGAGAGAGAAGAGAGGTCTGTGCAGTTGTCATTTGACTGGCTGAGCAGGTATATTATATTCTGTAGATTATTTTCATGTAGTAATTTCAAAAATAAAAATAAAGCTAAAGTTACAATTAAGTAATGTGATAAATATTCAAGGCTCAAAGTTAAGGGAAGATTCTGTAACACCTTGAGGGAGGCAGTAAGGGCAAATGTTTAAAGTGTTCACTATTTTAAGAAGAGGGTAAGATACTTTCATAATGCTATTTTGTTAGTAAAAGTGTCAATTTAAAAATAATAAATATACAAAGTATATTAATCCAACATACACTGGAAGAGTAGCTCTAGGTAGAAGGCAGAACGCTGGGCAATGGGACTCCAGTGCGAACACTGACAGCTCTGTAGCTCCATGTAGACATTTGGGGGACCATTTGCAGCATACATGAAGTAAGTTTCACATGCTAGCAGACTTCTTGCCTGTGTCTCTGCAGATATCCAGTCCCAGGTCCTAGGCCTCCCAGCTGTGGCCTGCAACCCTATCACTCAGCCCCTGCAGTACCCTGCAGTCAGAGAAAATTTCCTCCTGGCAAAGATCAGGACAGCTGCCCAGGTTGAGTGAGCAGGAAGATGACTCAGCTAATGGTGACAGCCCTTTAGAAGAAACTTAATTCTTCTGTAGCCTGGCCCAGAGGGAGAGGAGGGTGCTGGCGGCCTAAACGTGGCTAATGGCGATCGATTCGTCCTGTCAATCTCCTAGGCTATTTATAGCCTGCTTATAAAGTCACTTGGGATCTGAATGGAAAGGCATCATTTATCAAGCCAAACAGTGTGTGTGTGTGTGTGTGTGTGTGTGTGTGTGTGTGTGTGTGTGTGTGTGTGTGTGTATTGGTGAGTGCCACCTGTGTGCATGTGTGCCAGATTAACACACCAAAGACAAGCCAGCACATGGGTATGAGATGCCATGCGGGGAAAGAAGAGGCCCTAAGGGAGCACTGGGGGTTGGTGCTGTGGGAGGGACCGTATCACTCCTGCCCAGTTCACAGAACAAGAAATGAAAGCTCAGCCATAGGTGCCCACCCAGCTGGGCGCTGGGGCATGCCCACCATTCCTTGCTTCAGAAGAAGGCAAGAGTGTGTTTGTTCCAGAGCAAGCTCTGTGCCCTTCAGGACCTAAGGGGACAGGCGAGTGCCTGCCTGGGACAAGGTGCAGTGCTAAGAGCATGAAAGCACTTTTGACATAGATGTAGCTCTGGTTCTCAGGAACTTGGAGTGAGCCTGGTCCAGGCTGTCATTGAGCTAACACCCCTGATCCTGTTACTCCATCTTCTTGATTGCCAGCTCCTGAGCCCCATACCCAGGATTCTGTCCAAACTCAGTCTTGGACTCCCAGGTGTCTGTCCATAGGGTTCTCCCATAACCATCTCTACTACCCTGCCCAGCATCCCTTGCCTGTGTCCCTGATGACACCGAAAGTCAACAGGGCCATTGGGGAGCCTCGGTGTATCACTGCATGTCTATGCAGAGCAATATTATGGCACAGAGGCTGAAATCACTGTACCATGTCATGGTTCAAAGCCAGATGTCCCAAGCATTGCCCCACTTCCCCCAAAAGCAGATGATGTATCTGACTGCACGGAAGAAGAATCAGAGATCCATATAACCAGGTGGCCTGCAGCAGCAGAGGAAGATATGGAGGAATCCTTCCTTGTAGGTAGACCTCAGAGGTCACCATGACATCCAGGCAACTAGATAGAGCTGCGTGGTGATAGCAGCTGCCTGTCCCCACTGTGGTCACATTCAACTCTGAGATGTCCTATTTCTGTTCTCCTTAATGCATCATCCTTGATGGAATTCACAGTTTAGGAAGGGAGCCGTCGCCCATGGGTGGGCACAGATAGCACTGGGGAGCTGACTCAGCTTCTGGCCCAGACCCAGACCCAGACCACCAAGCAGAAAAGGATGTGGCAAAGTCCCACGTATGCACAGAACAGGTGGACCACAAGGCCAAGCTGCAAAAGAGATAGATGGGTGGGAGGATCGCAAGCTCTTCCTACCTTTATTGTAGGAGCTCTAACGGTGACTTGAGGTCCCTGCAGAAGCTCTCCTTGGCTCAGGGCTCTCAGAACAGCAAATGAAACTAGAAATTTGGCATCTGGGGATCAAGAACTAGATAGCAATTTTTCATTTACTTTTACTCTTCTATTCCTGTAAATGTTTCATCTTTTCATTAGCTGACAGATTTGCTTTTCCCAGAATCTCTTAGAAGAGCGCCTCTGGCCCAGGCTGGACAGAGATAGAAGTTAATAGCCATTCTTTCGGGGCACTAGTAAGTCAAAGGGTCAGGGCCATTTCATGAGGTGGGACGCTGACTGGCTTGGGACATGGTGTAAGCTCGGGCTTGCTCAGGACCAGCTCCAAGTGTGTCCCCAAGGTGGATACAGGTTGGCCTTGCCATATCATGAGCCTGGAGCAAGGGCTCAAGTCCTGCATGCTGGTTCCTGCCTGTGTATCCCTATGTATCTTCCTTCTTGGCCAGCATCCCAACAAGCATAAATCATAAATGCTGGGTTCATTCACGGCCTGCCTTACCCTAGGCCAGACAGCCACTCTTTCCCATGGTTTCCTATCTCTCCTGTCCTAGAGCTCAGGCTGCAATGGACACTGCTTTTGTTAGGTCCCATCTATGTCCTCCATCTATGTTCGGTTCTAACCGTGAGACCTAAGGCCCTTGCTGCTGACAGCACCTCAGGACACGTGTGGGGCAGCACTGGAAGCTCCCTTCTCACATGGTACTTCAGAGCTCCTGGGTGCCAGTCAGCTCTAAAACTTTATCCCAAGGGTGAAAAGACAGGACGAGTGGGCTCATCAGGAGCCATACGATCCTTTTGGGGAGGTGGCGGGAGGGGGTGTGTCTCTCAACTCCAGACCTCTTTGGATTAAATAAACTCATCACCAGATAAGTTGCGCTGTGATGTCTTCCTAGTGATCCTGCTCCAAATGGATAGATCTGTCCCCTGAGACCCAGAAAAAAAGAAGGCGAGCAGATGTAAAAAGGACAGAACAAAGCCATCCTGCACAGGTGGCTGAGGTTCGCTTATATGCAGCAGTTGATCTAGAAACCACAGCGTTGTCCCCAAATCACTTGCCAGCTGGATGGAGAGGCTCTAGAAGCTGCAGGTTCCATCATCTGCTTGTGTGTGTGTGTGTGTGTGTGTGTGTGTGTCTGTGTGTGTGTCTGTGTGTGTGTGTGTCTGTGTGTGTCTGTGTGTGTGTGTCTGTGTGTGTGTGTCTGTGTCCTTCCATCCATCTGTCCATCTGCCTCACTTCATAGCACAATGGGCAGTTAGTGTGTATGTATGTGCATGGGCTCTCCAGCCAATGACAGTTATTATAAACTTCACTTGGGAAACCCCTGTCAATGAAGCAACTCAGAAGAATCTGAAGTGGCTTTGGAGCAAAAGCCCTTTGTGCCTCTGAGTTCCTGTTCAATGACAAGAGAATTGTTTCTCCTCAGCCACAGACTGATGGAGCTGGGTTGTGCCTTTCTGCCATCAGCTACTGTATGACAGCTTTGCCTCTCCATGTTCTTCATGGAGTCTCCCCTTGAGGATCCCTGGCCTGGCCCAGAAAGTAGGCCTCCTACTCTGAGCTGATCCCTGACTTCTGTGACCCTCCTCAGCCTCTTGATCAACTTTCTTTTTTTCTTTTTTTTTTTTCAGTTGAATTTTTGTCTTTATTGATGAGCCTTGCTTGTCCCATGACAACCTATCCAGGACACTACGCCCCTTGTCAACTTGACACACAAACATCCTCAGTAAACTATAGCATTTGCTTTCTTGTTGTCTGCAAGACCTCATGGTACTATCATAATACCAAATACAGTACATCTGTAAAAGTTCCACAATCTTTAAAAATTTCAGTGTTTCAAACATGCAATATCTCTTTAAAAGTCTGAAGTCTTTCAACTGTGAGCTACCATAAAAAGTTATATATTTTCTTAAATTAAACAGAAAACTTGGAACATATAGCCTATTATACTTAAGCAAAAATTAAAGTCCAGAAGTGTAAATCCAAATTCTGTTGCCCAGTATTCTACATTTTGAACTCAAGTTGATCAACTTTCAAGCCTCACTCAACAGTGCCTATCCCTGCAGGGTGCTCTTCCTGAGGCATGGTCTGTCCTTCCATGACTGCTAATTCAGCACTTACCAGAGGTCTCTGACTGTCACACATCTACTTCCAATGTGATGCAAGCCCTTTAGAGGTGAGACAGCAGGCTCTGGCAGATGTCAGGTGCTTTAGTTTTCTTAAGTCCACCCAGGACCTCTGTTTGAATTCCTTAGCTCTAGATCTAAATAGGCCCCATTGGGAACAGTGTGCACACTGACCCACTGTGTCATTCTATGCCCTTATAGAGAGTTTCCTCAGTGAGCGAAGGATGAGGGAGATTTCCTAGATGGATGCTCAGACTGGCCATAATACGTTTCACATGATACACATAATTGTGAAACACAACCACGGCCGAGGAAACAGCATGCTTCCAGCCAAGCTGGAGAAACAGGCCATGCTTGTTCTCCTTGGGAACAAACAAAACATGGCCCAGAATAGATGAAATATATGAAACATGGTTTCCATGACTCTGGCCATTAGGCAGAAAAGAACAATGAAGGACAGGACACAAATAGATGAGGTGTGCATCTTGGTCCACTGCTTTAGAAAGCAGCAAGGCGACACACAGGACCAGGAGGGAGTGGGACAGAATATAGGATGGAGGAGGGGGGTGGGAACCATAGAGATCTGCCTGAAAGTACTCAAGGATGTAGGCAAGACGATTACAGAGAGGAGGGCTAAGGATACGCAGGCTGAGGTGCAGCATTTGCTCCCAGAAGTAAGTTAAGTATAAGCCTGACAACGCATTGGCTAACATGCTTAGGAAGCTCTTATGTTTAGGGCAGAGCAACTGGTCCTCAACTAAATACTACCTTGATCTTGCTTTTAAAGAGAAGAGCTTAAAGCAGTATCTGACAAAGGATTTAATTATTTCTAAGCAATCTGCTGTGTCTCAGGGGCACAAGGCTGTTCATATCCACAGCCAGCAAGGTAAAAGTGAAGTCTGGGATCTGGTGAGAGACTGGTAGGAAGTAGTAAGTACCCAGGAAAATACATAAAACCTCTTAGAATTGATACATTTAAAACAATAATATTTTTATGGAACTTCTGTATGTGTATAAATATAGTTCTAGACAACAACAGTATTTGGGCCTACAGGGAAGGGTCAGAGCTATCCTATGGTAAGATTTTTTTATAGAGAGTGTGCCTTTCTATGATGCCACTTTGAGATAGACTGTGGTAAGTTATAGACTGTGCTGTAATTTACAAGTGTTCACTGGAAATAATCAAACAATTGTCACTATTAAGCCAACAAAGGAGACTGTCTGTATTCACGGGTGACATGTCTTATGGCTAATTTTGGGTATCAACCTGATGGAATCACCTAAAACCCAAGCTGCTGGGCATCCCTGTGAGGGGGTTTCTATTCAGATTAATTGAAGCAGGAAGACCCTGCTTAAAATCTGTGCAGCACATTCTGGTGGCAGCTGTATAAAGGGACACGGATGAAGGAAGCTTTGCTTTTTGCTGGCTTGCCCTCACTCTTTCTGGAAAGTCTATCTACACCATTGCTACACATCCCTTTGCCTGGATCAGAAACAATTTCTTTGGGAATCCAAAGCAGACTGAAGACCAGCAGCTCCCAAGGAATCCTCCAGCACCAGATTGGGACCATGGAGATATCCAGCCTCATGGATTGAACAACTATTGGATTCTCCATCTTTCTAACATGAGATAGCCATTACTGGACTACTCATATTGCATCCCATAAGCTAGTCTAGTAAACCTATTAGACTCTATCAGCTATTAGATTTATGTCCTTTAGAGAAGCCCGACAAGTATTTAGGAAATCTAAAGGAATCAATCAACCGTCTCAACCCTTCCCTCAAGAAAAAGAAAGGAAGAAATGAAGAAAGAGAGAAAGGAAAGGGAAAGAAAAGGAAAAAAAACTCTCCTGAGACCTATTAATCATAGCTAGAACTCTCTGAGATAAGCAACTAAGAAAGTGGTTTATATGCAGACTTAGATACTGCACAAAGATTCCCTCAAAATAGATCACTAACCTATATGTAAAATTCAAAACTATATAACTCTCACAAGATAACACAAGGAGAAAGTTCTAGACAGCAGTAGGTGTGTTGTAAATGACACTTGAGCAACGGTACCAAAGGCCTGACCCAAGACCCAAGCCATAAATGAACTGGTAGGTCGAGCTTGAATATAAATGAAAGCTTCTGTTCCATGGAAGGCACCATCTGAACAGTGGGGAGACAAGCCACAGTCTGGACACAAAGACTTTCCAAAGACTTATCTAGACAAGGATGCTGTTCGAAATATACAAAAAGTTCTAAAAACACAATAATAAAACCAATGACTTGACATAAGAAGCAGGCCACAGACCTGAAAAGATACCTCTACCAACATGGAGAAGAAGGTGGCATGAGAAGCTGCTCAATGTCAATGTCACTATGGCATTGACAACTTAAACAGCAAAGAGCTACAATCACACACGTGCCTCAATGACCAAGATCTCACACATTAATGTCCCCAAATACAATGAGGATCTGTAAGAACTTATGGTAGCACCATTGTTAATGGCAGGAATGTGACATGATTGAGCAACCGTGGAGGTCAAAAATAATGATATTCCTATAATAGGATCTCACAAGCATGCTCTTTGTTATTGCTCAAATGACTTGGAAAGCTTAGGTCCCTGCAGAAACCTTCACATGGATGTTATAGTTCAGTTTGGCTTTGGTTTGACCCCATGTGTGGAGTGCATGGCTCCCAGCAGGTGGTGCTATTGGGAGGTGGTGGAAAATCTAGGTAGGGTGAGGCCAGTTGTAGGACAGGGGTCACTTGGATGACACAATGGAAGGCTATTTTGTTCCTGGCCCCTTCCCTTCTCTGCTTCCTGCCTGCCAAGAGGTGAGTGGCTCTCTTCCACCAAACCATTCCACCATGATGGTTTGGTCTTGATACAGGCTAAGATGCAGTAGAGCCATCTGACCATATAAATCTAGGATAAACCATTTCTTCTTGATGTTTTCAGATAGCTGACCACCAGAGTATCTCAATCTACAATTGCAGAAACTTAAAAGCAACTACAATACCCTCCAGTGGGTGAGCAGGTAGAGGATGTGCTATTCAGCACCGAAAGGAAACGAGCTATTGAGCAATGAGGGCATTGGGGGAGGGGGAGAACTCACACATCACTAATGATGTCGGATGAACCATTCTGAAAGCCTATATGACATCCTAGGATGGGTAAGGCCAGACTATTAGACAGGACAGATGTTTGGGCAGAGACCATTCCATTGTGAGGTTCCAATGGTAGATCTGTGTCATAATATGCTTGGGCGAAGGCATGGAACATATGACACCAGGAGTGAGCTCTTGTGCAAAGAGCAGACTGAGGGTGAAGCTGCTGTCCCAGCGTGGGCTCTCTGCCTGTGACAGATATTCCTCGCTAGGGTCAGATGCACACACTCTGTATGTTGGGGGAAGGACGTGACTATAGGTCTTTACTTTGGGCTCAATTTTGATATGATCTTTAAAAGTACCATCTATTAAAAGTAAAGGACCTATAAAAGTCACCAATGGATTGATTCAAGAGAGGGCAGGAGGAGAGGTAAGTTGAACAAAGAGCAGAGGGAGGAAATACAAGACCGCAGATATAAGCATACACATACCAATAGTCACATTCGATGGCCGCAATAAAAGCCAGGCATTGCCAGGATGGGAGAAAGGCAAGCATTTACCGAAGATCACCTCCCATATGCAGACATGAACAGGACAGGATGGAAAGTGTAGAAAAAGAGCATTATTGTTCATAGAGGATGCCACAGTGTTTCATTAATATCAGAGCATTGGAAAGTGACGAAAAGTCATCTTCAACTAAAAAGGGCCAATCCATGCAGAAGGCAAGAATCCTAAAGTCTGCGCCTAACTACTGAGCCCTAACATTCATAGGGTTGAATATGACAGAGATGATGCAGAAAGACAAATATACAATGGCTGCTGTATATTTTAAGTCTTTTTTTTGTGGAACAATACAAAAAAGAAACAGAAAAATATCATCCTTCGCTTGAGTGGCACTAACAGACAAATGGCCTAATTAATGTCTGCAGAACCGTTGCTCCAACAATGGTAGAATACACACTCTTTTCAAGTACACACTGAATATCCATCAATATGGACCATTTCTCCAGCTTTAAAAGAACTGGAGTCACACAAAGTATGTTCTCTGACAATGATGAAATTAAATCAGGCATCTATCTGGACAATCTCCAAATATTTAGAAACTGAACAAGACATTTCCAAATAACTCCCAGACCAAAGCAGAAATTGAATTGGAAGTTGGGGATTGTTTTGGAGTGAAAATAAAAGCATAAAAGTCTTTGAACCATCACTCAGACACAACCAACAGGGACATTTGTAGAACTAAATTCCGTCAGAAGAAAAGGCACTCAAATATATGATTTCTGCTTCTGCTTTAAGAAATGAGGAGAAGAATTGAAATCTAAAGTAAAGTAGGGGAGTAAATAATGAACAGGAAAGTGGAAATCAATGAAATAGAAAACAGAAAATCAATAGAGAAAAATCAATGCAACCCAAGCTGGTTCTCCAAGAAGCTCAATAGAATTAACAAGCCTCCAGCCAGAATGAGCGGGAAAGCTGAGGGGAAGCATGGATTGTCGATAGAGGATGAATACTGTAACACCACTACAGTTTCTATAGTATTAAAGGAAAATAAGAGGATGTCACGAAAAGCTTGATTTCACTGGATTTGAAAACTTAAAATAGATGCATTCTTTGAAAGACACATAATCAAGCTCACCAGAGAAATGGATGACTAAAATATTCTTTATTGTATGTTATTAAGGAAACCAAATATGTTGACAACCTGATCATAAAAACATGAGATCCAGATTTATACTAGAAAATTCTACAGAAGTTTAAAGAACTAACACTGGCTTTTCATAAACTCCTTAAGGAAATAGAGTTGATGGATATGCTCAAATGCACCCTGAGTCCAGCTTTTTCTTGATGCTAAAATTAGACAGGCTAATTCCTTACAGATATATAGATACAAACTTTCTCCCCTTTTTAAGGAAATGGGGCTCTGTGTGTGTGTGTGTGTGTGTGTGTGTGTGTGTGTGTGTGTGTGTGTGTACACTATGTTATTTCATATTTCACAGATGCTAATCTAAGGAATGCAAGGCTGGTTTAGAATCTGAAAAATCAATCAGTGTAATTCACTATGATGTTCACAGATTAAGAAAGAGAAACCTTATCATCATCAGAAAAGGCTTTTGGCATAGATGGATGCTCATTTCTCAAAAATGCTCTACACATCAGGAATCCAAGAGAATGGCTGAGACCAGGTAAAGCGCGGTGATGAAAACCTATAGGGACCACACACCAGGCAGAAAGACTCATTGCTTGTGCCCTGAGACCAGGCAGTGAGAAAAGGCCTCGTGCTCACCATTGCTATTCAACTCAGCCCTGGAGGTGTTAGGGAAGCAATGAACAAACACAATGCAGCAGCCCAGAAAAAAAGTGGAATTGTCTTATCCTCAATGGACATGGTTATCGACTTCTGAGAAAATCCAATGGAATCTCTAAAGCAGCCACTAGAACTAAGTGGACTTAGGAGGGTTGAGGGTGTATGACTGATGTGTGGATGTCCACTTTGTTTTCATATGCTGGCAAAGAAACCCACTGCAAATTAAAATTAAATTGTTGTTCACAGTAATACAAAGAATAGGAAGTAGCTAACAGGAAGTCTAAGGGATGTGCAAAAGTGGCTTGATGCATGGAAACTCACAAAACATCCCCTAGAGAAATTAGAAATGGCAGCAGAGAGAGAAAGACCTTGCCTGTGACTAGAATGACTCTGCAAACTGAACTATTTATTCAACATAACTCTGGTTAAAATCCTAAGCTTGTTTTAAAAATTGAAAGTAACAAACTAATAATAATAATAAAAAAAAAAAAGGATTCATGGACACAGAAATGGACTGTCCAGAACTAGACCCGCAGATGAGTCTCTATAAAATCACAAAGGTATTCAGTCAAAGCAAAGAGCATCTTCCACAGCTGATGCCATAAAAGTTGACTGTGAACATGCTGACATTGAGTCCATTCCACACACCATGCAAAAGTTAACTAAAATGATCCCGTCAGACCCTGCACTCTTCTGAAAAGAGACAGGTAGGAAACTTTATGGCATCAGGCTGAGCAAGGTTTCTTAGATATTGACTCCAGAAGTACTGTCCCTCAGGCTGGAGACACAGTTCATGGAGTGTTTGGTGTGCAAGCAAGAGACCAGAGTTGGATCCCTAGCAACCTGCAGTGATGTCTTTTTTTCTGAAAATTCCTCTTTCCTTCAAAGACATTGGACTTTCATCAGACCCTGCAGCCAAGCTAATAACACACCTTAAGATCATTGAAGAATATGTACATGACTTGTTGTCCTACTGTGTGCTCATGCTGCTTAAGTTTAACCTCCCTTGAATAGAATAATGTAACTGATCTTATGATGCCTTAGATTTCCCATGTAACCTGCTTTTACCGCCTAAGCTAATGTATAGCTCTAATCTTAAACAATGCACTCTATCAGCGCCATTTATTAAAAACAGTCAGCAGGTTGAAAGCCATAAATGCTAGAAGCAACATGTGGATATAAGTCAATAGCATCTGTGTAGTACTGAGTGCTATTCAGGGTCAGCTGGGGTCAGAAGTCCTTCCCTTGTAAAACTACTGAAGAATTCTGGACCCCCACCTCATTTCAGCCGAGCCCTAGAGTATCTATAAGCCATCCGCTGAACACGCGT